>JAGSMR010000014.1:7050000-7160000 GCA_029286605.1 Sericinus montela
GAAATAGTTTGTAGAACTGGAAGGGCTATAGAAAACACCAAGTAGAACTTTAAACTGAGTCAGGAGACTTCAACAAGCAAATATTCAGCAGAATCAGCTGGAGGCGGTTGACATGACGAACTAACTATTTTAAAAGGAATATATGATCTTAGATAAATCGCAACGCCGCCACCTCCCTGTCAATGCGATCATTTCTAATAAGATTAAACCCAGGGAGAGAATAAGAGGTAGAAAGTAGACAAGGTTTGAGCCAAGATTCAGAAATCAGAATAGCGTGTATATTTTGGGATTCAAATGACGCAAGCATGTCAGGATAATGTGCCGGAATGCTTTGAGCATTAATGTGAACAACGTTGAAGTTTTTCATGCAGTCTGAGAAGTAAGAATTAAGAGCACAATTGAGTGGGATAGAAGTTGTTGTACTGTGAAAACTTGCATCGCTAAGTGTCTCATCACTCGAAGACAACGATAAGAACAAATCACTATCAATACTAACGTTTGAGGATAACATAATGAAAACAATAAAATAATATACTAGTAAGTAAATAAAATAAATATATGAATAATAAATATATATCCTAAGTCTGAGAAGTATCTACACTTTAAACCACCAGCAGCATGAAAGAGAAGGCATATAACAAAATAAAAACAACTAAAATAACAATTACACATGAAGACAAAATCGCAGATTGCTTATATATATATAAAAAAAAAAAAAACATTACAGTGTAATGCGATTATAAATCTAATCAACATTACCAGCATGTTTCAAGCTTAGGGTCAACAGTCAATGTCCGGCCATAAATAAATCATAGAGTAAAAATCTACATTGACACCATGGATACATTATGAATATGGCAACTTTTAATTAATCTATGGAGACCACTGACAGCTGTTATCTAATGTTATTTAGTTGACATTGTCAAAATTAATAGTCTAAACCTTTTTTAAAGTAAACAAATACGCTAAGCTTATATTTGTAAATCACTAAAATGCTTCACAAATGTATAAGTATTTTCAACAAATAAACAATATTTTAAGAAATACATGGAATTTAAAAGAGAAAAATAATAATATAAGACAAGCACTAAACTAATAAATAGTAAAAACCAAACCATGGCACAGTATCACCGAATAAATATCCTATTATTTCTTGGTAGGCTTCCTAGCCGAGTAGTTACAGAGGGCTTTGGGGCTGTAGATGCCACCACTGCCATTGTCGATATCGTATTGTTATAAAAAAAGTTGACGAAAAAAAAGATTTTTTCTTTCGCCTGCTTCTTCTCCGTTAGAGGAACCGATAAACGAATGCATATTCTTATTTCGATGACAAAAGACCATCAACATATATTTTTTTCACAGAAAAGGGAATTCTCTACTATAAAATTAACTACTATAACGCGGGATAGGCATATCGAAAAATATCAATCAAACATTAAGCAGACTGTGAAGGTAACAGTGTCTAAGGTGCGAGGTGTCAATACACCAGAACACAATAGATACAGAATCTCAATAGATTCTCTCACGGCTTGCCAAGATTATAGCTATTTGGCAAATCCTTTTTTTTTTTATAGAAAAGGCAGGTAAACGAGCAGGTGGCTCACGTGATGGTAAGTGATTACCGCCGCCCATGAACACCCGCAATACCAGAGGCATAGCAGATGCGTTGCCAGCCTTAGAGTGCCCCCCAAGAATTGGAGGTGGGGGTGTGTGGGCCTCCGGTTACCTGCACTCACCAGACGAAACGCAGAAGTTTGTTAGACTTCTACTTGTCGTGGTACTTCCCCGGTCGAGCCGGCCCATTCATGCGACAACAAAAGCTGATGCTTGGCTCTACCACTGTTAAAATATGTCATCCCTGAGCCTAATGTATACGAACTCGTCACCCGTACTCATGAAAAACACGCCATTATGTTGCAAACATAATGGCGTGTTTTTCATTTTCAGTTTTTCAGTGATAATGAAATTAAATGCCTTTGACGTATTAAATATATTCAACAATTAGCTACACTGTACGCTTATTTCACAAATCGAAGTTCTTTTGTTCATTTCTCTGAACGTTACGTTGATGAAAAGCGAATATTGCATAGTTTATGCGTAGAATTTACCTCGTTAAAAGCAGCCGCTGGTGTTTACAGTACATAAATACAGATTGCCGTGTAATTTTCTACGCACCGAGCAAAAAGAGACGAGTACACTTCAAGTACTTTCGACCCACCTTCCACTGAATTGTTTTGGGTATAACCTGAGAAGTGGTGAGACCGTCGCCGTCGTTCGAAGACTAAAATTTGTTCTTTTTTGTTCACAGGTATACGTCACAGAAATCGCCGTACCAGAAATACGCGGATGTCTCAGCTCCGTATCGAAAATATTGAGCCAAATCGGTATACTCATCTCATATTCATTAGGAGCTTACCTGAATTGGCAGCAGCTGGCTCTAGTGGTTGCTGCAGCTCCCGTACTTCTCTTCCTGGCATTGCTGTTCATCCCCGAGACTCCTTCCTCTCTCTTCCTAAGAGGAAAAGAAGAAGACGCAGCAGACTCTCTACAGTGGCTTCGGGGACCCGATACGGACATACGACAAGAATTAGCAACAATAAGAACTAATATCCTGGCTAGTAAGCATTATAACAATGGAAGAACGGGAAAACTGAAAGCTTTGCTGTCGAAGAGACTAACCAGGCCAGTGCTGATAACTTGTGGGCTGATGTTCTTCCAAAGGTTCACAGGCGCTCACGTGTTCAGCTTCTACGCGGTTCCAATGTTCAAGAAGACCTTCAAAATGATGAATCCACACGGTGGTGCTATAGCAACAAGCGCAGTACAGCTTCTAGCCTCGTGTCTATCCGGTATGCTCATTGACAACGTGGGTAGGCTCCCTCTGTTGATGATCAGCGGTGTGATGATGTCCATAGCCCTGGCTGGTTACGGTTCTTACGCGTATTACATGGCGATATTCATGAACTCGACCGACTTGGCCATAACGCAGACCCAAACCGAGCATCCAGCGTACGATTGGATACCGTTGATCTGCGTGTTAACATTCACTATCGCTTTCTCGCTCGGCATCAGTCCCATATCCTCGTTACTGATCGGTGAGCTCTTTCCCCTGGAGTACAGGAGTACGGGCAGCGCGTTGGCGACGAGTTTCAGTCATCTGTGCGGTTTCGTTAATGTCAAAACTGCAGCCGATATCCAGGATCATATAGGCTTGTACGGTCTATTCTGGCTGTACGCTGGTATATCTGTGTTGTGTCTATTGTTCGTGGTGCTCTTCGTGCCGGAGACTAAAGGCCGCGAGATCGATGAGATGGATCCTAAATATGTGGAATCTTTAGTTATCAATCGATAGTCAGAGGTGGTGCATGCCAGAATAGACTGATTACCTCGTGCGCTAGGAGCGAATTTAGCGTGTATTGCGCTGACGCTAGAAAGAGAAGGATTATAATGCTCTTTGTACAGGCGGGTACGTTTTATACAGTATTAATTTTCTAGATCCTTAGGCGACTAAATGTACTCCTTGAGATTCTTTCCGTGCCTTAATATTAAAAAGTTCCTCTATGTAGTTTTTCTCTAACATAATCGATTTTTTTTGGGAAATTAAATATTTTATAAGATAAAGAAATGTTAGTTATTGTGAAGGGTATACGTGAAATTTTGTTTTAAATAAATTTTAAATTTAAACTAATAACTGTTTGTTAAAATTTGATTAAAATTGAGGAAAATTTTAATATCCTTAATACATATGATTAAACATATTTATTTATTGTAAATAAAGCGTAGTTTAAGTTATTTGTTAATAGTAACACTCAGATTCAATTAATTTGACATTCAAGCATTACAAGTTAAAGCTAAGAAGTGATATTTTAAATATTTATAGCTTTTACATCACAATTTTATTTATCAAAAAGGTGCTATAAATGTATATATGATAATGTTTGTCACAAAAATATACTTTTATAACAATAAATTTTTACATTGAATTATGATATTGAATAAAATATTATCACTTTACGTACGGATTGTACGGGTATTCAAAGATATAGTTGTTAGAAATCTTAAATTTATAGTAGAACATGATATTTTATTTACATTGTAAAATGAGGCGATCAAATACCAATAAATCTTAGTCCAATTAAGTACCTCGCGGTACATATAAAAAAGAAATTGAGAATTCGTTCTATAATCTTTTAAATTATTTCTTCTAAAATCTTTTAAATTATTAAATATAGCAGCAAAGTGACCAGCTTTTTATAATTTTTTTACCTTTCTACTGGTAAACATCAACCTTTTTTTATAATTAAAATATTGTTCAGTTTACTAAAGGCTATTTTCTATTGAAGGTACCTCTGTAGCTTTTTTGGATAGACTTTGGTCGTGTCCTTTACGTGGGTCTGGTCAAGGACAATTATCCTATTTCGTGTAGAGAAGTAGAATACTACAGAAATGGTTTTTAATTATATGGTAGAAAGACCACCTGCAAAAGAGTCACGATAGCCGAGTGGTTGGGTGGTCGGAATTTCCAGTCGAGAGACCCGAGTTCGATCCCCAGGTGGCAGACTCGTACCGATGCGTTTTTCAAAAACTTATGTAGGAATTATAACGTTGCCTTGAACATAAAGACGGTGACGGTCTCACCACCTGTCACGTTGTATCGAAAATATCTTCGGTGGAAGGACGAAGGGACTTAATTAACGGTACAGAAGAAGAGAAATCATGTGTTAATCATCATTTAAATATTTGTTGATGACCTCTGTGGACGAGTGGCGTTAGTATCGGTTTTCATGGTGTCACCAGCTTTGAGATCCCGGTTTCGATTCGCGATAGAAAATACTTTTTCTACATTTGTTTGTGATACCTTCGTTGTTTCTGATTCCATAATACAAGTGCTTTAGTTGTTTGTTTTGATCAGAGCAATGTATGCGATGTATTGTCCATATGTATGTATTTATTTTTAAATTTTCATCGTGTAGTATTCGCGTAAATATAAGAAATTATTTGATTTGATTCTCCAGATCCATGTAAAATTCACATAATTATATGAAGAAACACTTAAGATAGATGTTTTTCAACAATAAAATAAAAACGGTGCAAATATGTAATATTATGGTGCTAAGCGTGTGCCTTGAAGTTATAGTATTTATTATATGTTTGTATAGTGAATTATGTAAATAGTTATGTATAGTAATAAATGTAAATAGATTCTATGTATTTATGTTGTAAGTATTACAAAAATGTTGCCATACGTTACGATTGTGTGTGAACACGTCACTGTATTAACAAATTGTATTTTATCGATGTACTTAAAAGCGGTGATTTTAAGTGTCTAAATAAAATTTTTGGAACTGTACGTTTTTTTCTTTTCATTTTCAAATTTAATTTAGAGGTAGAGCCACGCATCAGCTTTTGTTGTTGCATGAATGGGCCGGCTCGACCGGGGAAGTACCGCGACCTCACAGAACACCGGCGTGAAGTAAAAGTCTAACAAACTTCTGCTTTTCGTCTGCTGACTGCAGGTAACCAGAGGCCCATACACCCCCTCCCCCAATATGGGGGGAGGGCACTCTAAGGCCGGCAACGCATCTGCTATGCCTCTGGTATTGCGGGTGTTCATGGGCGGCGGTAATCACTCTCCATCTCGTTTGCCTCCCTTTTCTATAAAAAAAATACAAGGTTACGATTGTGAAGTGATCAGAATTCGAGACAAGAGACCCGTATTCGATTCGAAGTGGCAGGCTCTTAGGTGCGAGTTTAAAAATAGTTACGTACCGATTTATATCGTGCTCACTGGACATGGAGCCGGCGAGAGGCTCACCACATTTCACGTTGTCCTAAACGAGCTCTGGTCTATAATGTCGATCGAAAGACCCAAATTATCCAGACCTATGACTACACTATGAGTAGATAAAAAAATAACATTAAGAATACGGTCACAATAATACCAAGTTCAAATAATATGTAACCTTTTATGTTACAAATAAAACCGGAAGTGTTACACATTGTTCAGTGATCCGTTATCATTGTTGCACAGAGATGCACAAACACAACGGCGACATAATACGAACTGTTTTGTATAATAAACATGAAAATGAATGTGTGAAATAAAAAATCATTAATGATCATCCGCGGAAAAACGAAGTATAACCCCTTTTTGGTATAAATTCTCATAGAAATTTCATAGCAAACATAGGCAAATCAAACGTGCTTGGTTGATCGGAATTCGAGTCATGAGTTCCATCTGCAAGTGGTTCGCTCGTACCAATGGTTTTTTCAAAAACCTGTGGACCTCTGTCTACTCTGGGATTGGCGTTGACATATATATGTGTTGCCTTTGGAAGGGACTCCTGACGTATAAGTTTTCCTAGTTCAGGAGCTTGAGCTCTTTAGTATTTTTAATTTAAATACTTTCGTCATAGATGACCTAAGACCTAAGACCTCATGGACGAGTGGCGTAAACACCGGTCTTCAAGGCGTCGCCATCTCGAAGTACAGGTGCTTTAGCATGGGTATGGGAGCGGGAGCAATGTATGTGATTTTGTCTCTATCTATATATATGTATATATATATATATATATATATATATATATATATATATATATATATATATATATATATATATATATATATATATATATGTATATTAAAAGGCTGTAAGTAGTAGAATATACTTTATTGTACACCACACATATACAACGAATAAATAAAACACAGAGAAAACTACATACGCATGCACAATAAAGCGGTCTTAAATCGCTAAAGAGCGATCTCTTCCAGAAAACCTTAGGGCTAAAGAGAAACTGGAATTAAGAACAGTAGGAGGTGGTGTATTTTATATTTTATTTTATTTTATTTTACATATGTAACCATCAGCATTGACCATCACAATACCAGACAT
This sequence comes from Sericinus montela, assembly GCA_029286605.1. Classification (NCBI taxonomy): domain Eukaryota; kingdom Metazoa; phylum Arthropoda; class Insecta; order Lepidoptera; family Papilionidae; genus Sericinus; species Sericinus montela. Next base: position 7,056,896 of record JAGSMR010000014.1, read on the forward strand.
CTTGCATCTTAAACGTTAACTTATTTCCGCCTATCTTAGTTTAAGCTTAAATTTTAATTTAATTTAAGATGGTCGTAAAAATCACGATAGCCGAGTGGTTGGGTGGTCGGTATTTCGAGTCAATAGACCCGAGTTCGATCTCTAGGTGACAGGCTCGTACCAATTTTTCAAAAATTATGTACGCAAATATCGTCGCTGGAAAGTGGATCAAAGGGATGTAAGTATCTAGATTGGTCTACCCCTGTATTGGGAATTGCGTGAAGATATTTTATATTTATATCTAAATAAATTTCATGAAATTTATTTGCGTTAACATTAGCTGACAATTCAAAAGCTGTATCACATATTTAACGATAGCCGAGTGGTTGGGTGGTCGGTATTTCGAGTCAATAGACCCGAGTTCGATCCCCAGTTGGTAGGCTCGTACCAATGGGTTTTCAAAAGCTTATGTACGAATATCGTTGGCTTGGACATAAAGACGGCGACGGGCTCACCACCTGTCACGATGTCCAGAATATATCTTCGGTGAAAGGTGGTCGAAGGGACTTAATTGTCTAGACTCGACTTCTGTCTACCCCTGTATTGGGAATTGCGTGAAGATATTTTATATTTTATTTATTTATTTATTTATTTTACATATGTAACCATCAGCATTGACCATCACAATACCAGACATCTTGCATCTTAAACGTTAACTTATTTCCGCCTATCTTAGTTTAAGCTTAAATTTTAATTTAATTTAAGATGGTCGTAAAAATCACGATAGCCGAGTGGTTGGGTGGTCGGAATTTCGAGTCAAAAGACCCGAGTTCGATCTCTAGGTGACAGGCTCGTACCAATTTTTCAAAAATTATGTACGCAAATATCGTCGCTGGAAAGTGGATCAAAGGGATGTAAGTATCTAGATTGGTCTACCCCTGTATTGGGAATTGCGTGAAGATATTTATTTATTTATTTTAGAGATGGTCGTCACGAGATATGTCTTTTTCTTCTGTTGCTCTCTAATGCCCCCCACGTAGTCTCAAAAGAACTCTCTCAAATTGTTACATCAATACCACAAGGCAAATGTGGACAAATGTGAATGTGGCTTATCAGACACTGATATGTAGCTTTATCATCATCATCCTTTACACCCAACATTCCCATCGGACTGTAACTTCCAGATGAGGCCAGATGTGGTGATGAAAATTCCTCCGAAGTGGAAAGAAACATCCTGCCTACAAGTATATCGATATGAAGAGGTTTACGTTTTAGCTCATATCACAATTACACTGATAATGCTGTCGAGTACACATATATACATAAAGGCCTGAAAAAGTCCTCAGTAGGACATTGGCCTCTCTTGTAAGAGAGGGCTTACCATAATCGACACGTTTGGCAAGCCGATTGGCGGTCGAAGTACCAGACGCTGCTACACGTAATCGATCTGCTGGATTTTCAGTCTGGTACATTTCGAGATTTCCGTGTGGTAAAAGCGTTAGATTATTGCCACTCTCTTTCTTCCCATGGATATCGTAAGAGACGTCTAAAGGAAACAGCCTTGAATATCGTTATGGCAACCGATAGATGGCAGGATAGCCATCTCTAAAAATATCAGACCAAAATAATCAGAGCGAAGATGGGCAGCAGCGTCTGAGGTGCGAGAGGTCTGGTACTGCGAGCGCCAATCGGATTGCCAAGGGTTTCGATTATGGCAAATCCTTCCTATGGGAGAGGCCTATATCCAACAGTGGACTTTAACAAGCCGATGTATGTATATTTATATATTTATAGATGGTTATTCCATCTTTCGGTGGCCGAAGTTTTGATGGTTTTTCGCTTAGTCGCCACTAACGATATACGATAGTTTTGAAACAGAAAAAGTAATTGAGCCATACATTTCACGTTCGCGAAATATTGACTAGCGCCTGATAAAATTTTAAAGCAATATCTCTTTGTTGTAAACTCACTAGAAATTGTCAGAAGGAACTTAGTTCTATGTATATATATATATATATATATATATATATATATATATATATATATATATATATATATATATATATATATGTATATATATATATATATATATATATATATATATATATATATATATATATATATATATATATATATATATATATATATATATATATATATATATATATATATATATATTTCTTTACACAATTTCTTAAACATTAGTAGGCAGAGGTCTAGTTAATGACATACTGTCGACCCTCTTTTCACCGAAGATTATTTGGGAAAGCGTGATAGGCGGTGAGTCGATTGCTGTATTAATGTCTATGAAAACCGTACTATATACTTACGTAAGCATATATTTACATACGTTTTTATTTACGTATATAAAAACATAGATATATTCAAATATACATCATCAAACTGCAAACTGGGCTATCGGATCGCAAGAGTATATTTCTAAGCCGAATGAAGTCTGCAAATATTTGCTTTTCATAATCATGATAACGTCTCGTTAAAGTTTACTGCATGAGTTAGACCTCGGCCGCATGTATGTAGCGGACGAAGTGCTGCAGGAAAAGGGTAGCTACTCGCCAGGTTGGGTGATCGAGTGTTCGTTATCGGTAATCGTATATATGCTTGTAATAGAGCGAACTTCGACAGCGCGATGTAGCACGACGATGTGTTTCCTGAATTCGCCACTTAGCGAGCTTCTTATGTGGAGACATAGATGTCGCCACATGTGTGAGTAGGGCATAATCACCCCGTTTTGAAGCTGACTGATGATCGCAGTGGAGACATTATACTTAGTCGGCATAATTTTATTCGGGCATTATTCGGGATGGCTATCCCGTCATCTATGGCTAGCCTATTGCGTTTTGAAGGCTCCTCTCTATTTAGACAAAGGCGACTTCGCCTCTTACGTCCTCTTACGAAGGAAAGGTGTACTTACGCAGCAAATAATCCAGAAATATTTGCATATTATCCGCTCAATGGTCAGTGGATATTGCTATTACTAAGCTTAGTATCCCAAAGTCTCTTACAACACACTCATGAATATCTAATCATAAGTATCTTCACGCCATCCTCCTCAGTCCTCTGTCTACCCCTGTATTGGGAATACAGGGGTAGACAGAGGACTAAACAATTAAGAACTTTCGACCCACTTTCCATCGAAGACATTTTTGGGACAACGTGACAAGTGGTGAACACGTCGCCGTCTTTATGTCCAAGCCAATAATATAAATCGGACCTCTTTTTGGATCGAACTCGGACCTCTTGACTTGAATTCCAATCACCCAACCACTCGGCAATCGTGACTCAATTTATCTTTGCGTGAAGATATTTGTTAATTTACCTTAGCCCACTTTACTTTTAGAAATCCAGATAAATGCACAGTATCAATATTTATGACACGTCACAAATTTCTGCTCAAAGAACAACAAGCCACAACAGTAGACCTCGATTAGAACATAAAAATAAGGAAACGGCCAAAGAATAAACAACACTTCAGACATATCAGACGTCAAGTTCGCGCAACGTGCGTCACGCTGCTTAAAAATATAATAAATCAAAATGAAGATTTAAAAGCGGGATAAGTTCTAGTCCTACTTTGTTACCTTTGGTTCCGCAGGTAGAATTGAGTGATTGTATAGCTACTGTCAAAGGAAAAAGCAAAAGAAAAAACTTAAAAAAATGTCATCACGCTATTCCCAATAGTAGGGGTACACAAAAGTCTAGACTACTTATTACTTTCGACCCACCTTCCACCGAAGTAATTTTTTTTGCACAACGAGACAGGTGGTCGTCTGTTACCGTCTTTATGTCTAAGTCAACGGTATAAATCGTTCATAAGTTTTTGGAAAACTTTCGTACGTCCCTTCCACCTCGGGATCGAACTCGGGTCCCTTCACTCCTATTCCGAGCACCCAACCAATTGGGTATCGTGATGTCCTTAGTAATATTAGCGGTGGTCCCAGATCTCCTCTTCGGAGAGCTAGGAAACTGTTCCGATCCTTCGCCATTCAGTGGTTTCATCAGCTGCCTATAAACATAGGCAGGTCCTTGGCCTGTAGAAGTTAATCATCACGATACGATGGTCCGGGGTAAGAGTCTACTTTCTTCTTCTTTTACAGGGCTAATCCAGTCGGATTGTTCAGCTGGTGAAGACAGTTTTGAAAGAATTCGGTTCTTCCGCGAGTTACTTTGCTGTCTACTCTGCGGGCCTGAGGGCGCGAGAGCGTATTTAAGGGTAAGAAAGGGATCTTGACAGACTGAAGTAAGAATATACAAACGTCGGTCCAATAAACATTCCGTTTTCCTCTTTTGGAATACGGAACTCTAGAGATTTAAAGTACCGGAGCACTCGCGGATTGTGAATCGGTCAAGAGCGCACACTTTAAATGCATTTATGTTCCATATTTATAGCCGAAATAATGAGTTCCAAAACCATCATATTTCGAATTTAGCTCAAAAAACTATTAAATAAAATAAAAAAATAAATATCTTCACGAATTTCCCAATACAGGGTCTAGTCTAGACAATTAAGTCTCTTCGACTCACCTTCCACCGAAGATATTTTTGGTACAACGTGACAGGTGGTGAGCCCGTCGCCGTATTTATGTCCAAGCCAACGATATAATTCGTACATAATTTTTTGAAAAACCCTTCGTACGTGCCTGCCCCTTGAGGATCGAACTCGGGTCGTTCGACTCGAAATTCCGACCACCCAACCACTCGGCTATCGTGACTTTTTAAACTATTGAATGTATACACATTTAAATAAAACTATTTTCGGATTTTATCCCGTTTTCAATTAGTTTTTTCAAACCATTTTTATACCGACGTTTCGGATGCTTTACTGCATCCGTGATCACGGAGGGACTTGTGAAGTACTGTGTAATGTGTAGTTTTCACGTAAATACAAGAAATCATTATATTAAATGTATAGATAAATAATAGAGAGGGACAACAACATACACATCAATTGTAAGTAAGTAGCAAAAGCACTTGTGCTAGGAAATAAAATCATCTTATAGAAATAAGAACATACATTCGTTTATCGATAGGAATTTTTTTAATCTTCCGATTCGTAATTAATTTCTTCTAGCGGTGAAGAAACAGGCGAGAGAAACTCACTCATTATAGGTATTTATTTTAAATTTTATTATTAATTTATTTATTATTTATTTATTTATCTTCCCGCGCAGTCCCTGACGGGGTAGCCAGGGAAAACAGATCGACAAGTGTCACGATCCTTACATACCTCTTTCGCTTCTGTCAGATTCATCATCTTCTTCATGCATGCTCGTCTTGGTATCCAGTACTCTCGACCCTGCTCGACCAATTTTCTCACATGGTCTTCCATTCCGGCTAAACGCACTCAATTTCATTCACCTGTTCTAGACATTCCTGATTTACCCAAATTTCCACTTCGTTCTTTCTTCGTCCCTTTCAAATACCAGAACCTTAGTTTTATTAGCATTCAAACGGAGACCATTAATTTCACATTCTTCTTTCATACACGTGACTAATGCCTCTGATGGTGCAATAAACACTGCATCATCAGCATATACCAGACAATTTACTTTTATGTCACCCAATTTCACACCCAAACAGCTATCTTTCAGCTTCTGTAAACAGCTGTCGAGATACAGTATGAACAGCATGGAAGACATGACACAACCCTGTTTTACGCCCGTTTGGATGCTAAACATGGGTGACAGGTCATGCCCTCACTTGCACACAGGCTTAACAGTCACAGTAAAGTGACTGCACAGCCCCTTAGCAATCGACCATCCACACCATACCCCGGCAACAGTTTCACATTTTCTTCCTTACAACCTTATCAAATGCTTTCTCAAGATCTACAAAAGCACAGAAAATCCTCTGGTTAGCAGCCAGAAGCTTCTCCGTGATCATGCGGTGAGAAAACATTTGATCCGTGCATCCTCTTCAGGTCTAAATCCCCATTGTGCCTCCCATAGAAATCTTTCCGATTTATCTTGTATCCTACGTGTCAAAACCTTTCGAGTAAACTTTACTTGCTAAACTGGTTAAGCTGATTGTCCGATAGCACCGCAGTCATAATGTGAACCTTTACCTTTATATAAAGGCACAATAACTGCGGATCGCCAATCATCCGGAACAGCCCCGTTCGCCAGCACAAATTGCACAGCAGATGAAAGCTGTCCCAGACGCATGGCCCACCATACTTGACCATTTCAGCAGTAACTCTGTCTAGTCCCGCAGCCTTACCACATTTCAAACTTCTAATCGCACATTTAATCTCTTTCATACTGCTGACCTCAGTGTCATCGAGGTCCGAGTCTGGAGTACCAGTCACGGCGTCACCCCGGATCCTCACTAAGATCATCACACGCATACATTTCTCTATAAAATTCGCTCCATCGCTGCATGACGTCCGATTTTTCTGAGAGGACGTCATTGGTTCTCAAGCACTTTATTCATTCTTAAGGCTGTCGCACCACTCCGGGTCCTTCCAACCTCTTCCAGAAGAGTTGGGAGTTCTCCATGAAGTTGTGCGACAACCTTTCGTCTGCTTCCATTCTACTCCTTTCACGCACTTCCTCAATCAATGCTTTCGTGTGAACTTTCTGGAGCTTATATCTTTCTTTCCTCTTCTCTCTCATATCCTTATCATTACTAGAGGCCAAGTAGTCTAACCATGCTTTCTTCTTCTTATTTACAGCTTCTTTCACTTCGTCATTCCACCATGCATCACCCTTTTACTACTACCTTTTTCACAGTTCAAACACGTCTTCCGCTGCACTAACCATTCCATCTCTAAGGCTCTGCCATATTTCTTCCACACATTCTTTTCTGACATCGATGCTGTCCAGGTTTTCGGCTACCCTTGCTTGATATTTATCCCTAGTGTCCGCTTCCTGAAGTTTCCTGCTTCGGATGCTACCGACCGACTGTGGTTCTGGTATCGCCGTCCGGTGGCGCCAACCCGCGAACAGACCCTAAATCTAGTAATCACTAGATAGTGATCCGTTCCCAGGTCAGCACTCCGGAACACTCGCGTATCCATCACCTGCTTTCGCAGTCGGTCATCCACCAGGAATAAATCGATCATACTTCTCTCATTCTCTCTTGTTCTAGTATACATATGGATTTTCTTGTGACTAAACATAGTGTTTGTCTAGAAGATGACCCTTGCATACAGCCAGTATAAGCTTGCCAGCATCGTTAACCCTTTTATCACCAAACATTCCAAGCATCGACTCGTACCCTGGCCGAGCGGTACCAACCCATACATTCAAATCAACACATACAACAATTCTTTCATTTCCTCTAACCAAGTCTAGAACTTCTCTTACATTCTCCCAAAACTCCTCCAGCTCAGCTCTGGACGACGAAGCTACTGGCGCATATACAGCCAAAGGAATAACTTCAGCAGTCCCAATTCAAAGCGAACCCAGAGAAGTCTCGAGTTCTTAACCTTATATTCAGTCATAACATCGACCAACCGAGACGACAGCAGCACCCCTCTCCCTGGCAGGCGCTCTCGCTCTCCGGGACTCCGGACCATAGAGCTAACGCCCCGCCAGGGAGCTCTTCAGTACCGCTGCCCTTCCGCTTGGTCTCCGACAAACACGACATCTAATTCTCTTTCTTTCATTATTTCAATCAACCTATTCGTCTTATCTCTCATGCCTCCTCTAACATTCCACGTGCCAACTCTGCACTCCGTCCTCCACCTTCCGCCGTGTCGGGCTGTGCGTGACAGGTGGCAGTCCCCATCGCCGCGTTGCTCGCTGCATTCCACACCAACGGGGACGAACTGGTGTGCGTCGCCTTGGGGGACGCCTAACCCTTGTTGGCATGGGTGCGCAGCTGTGTAGAATTGCAGCCCTGAAAAGGGCTGGCAGGGTTCGCGACAAGCACGCTTCTGCAATGTTTATTCTTTTCTAATACTTAATTTTTTTTTTTGTAGGTCTGTTTGCCAATCGGCAAAGGCCTCCTCAACCTTTTCCATTCCTGCCTATCTTGGGCCACTCTATTCCACGTTACTCCTGCTACTTGCCTAATGTCATCATCCCACCTTTTCTGTGGTCTGCCTCTTTTCATTTCCTTCTCTGGTATACCATTGTGTCACAATTTTGCTCATTTCTCTGGAACTCTTATCATGTACCTGCCCATTGCCATTTGAGTCTTTCGATTTTTTGGGAGTTATCTCTATGAACTTTGACTTATTTCTGATGACATGTTTTTCAGTTAGACCTTTTCAAATTCAACATACTTCTTTCCATTGCATGTTGACAGATTCCAAGTTTCTCGTCATATCTTGTGTCAAAGCCATGTTTGGCTGCCGCCCATTAAACAGGTACACAGAAAAGTTTTGTTGAAAAGTTTTCATTATATTAATGTGAAGAGTTGTGTCTTTCATAGCCACCATGGTACCACTGACTAAACCTACATTAAATAAAATAAAATTAATGTAATAACATATACGAGCTGGCTGGTCTCGCACAATTATATGTTACAGCATTTAATGTACAATCGTTATTGAATGGTGCCTAGCTTACTAGAGGACTGTCCTCTTCATTGTACTTGGACAGGTACACTCACAACTTCGTTGGAGAAAGACTACAGATCCGTTGGCATCTTTGATGTCAAATTGACACTGTATTATAATAAAAAAAATAACATAATAGTCTATTAATTTATAAATAAGTCACGATAGCCGAGTGGTTGGGTGTCGGATTTCGAGTGGAGAGACCTGAGTTCGATCCCCAGGTGGCAGGCTTGAGCCAATGGGTTTTTATAACCTATGGACGATTCATATCGTTGGCTTGGACATAAAGATGAAGACGGGCTCACCACCTGTCACCTTGTCCCGAAAATATCGTCGGTGGAAGGTGGGTCGAGGGGACTTAATTGTCTAGACTCGACTTCTGTCTACCCTATGTGGGGTGCGTGAAGATATTTATTTATTTATTTATTTATTTATTTTACATATGTAACCATCAGCATTGACCATCACAATACCAGACATCTTGCATCTTAAACGTTAACTTATTTCCGCCTATCTTAGTTTAAGCTTAAATTTTAATTTAATTTAAGATGGTCGTAAAAATCACGATAGCCGAGTGGTTGGGTGATCGGATTTCGAGTGGAGAGACCTGAGTTCGATCCCCAGGTGGCAGGCTCGTACCAATTTTTCAAAAATTATGTACGCAAATATCGTCGCTGGAAAGTGGATCAAGGGATGTAAGTATCTAGATTGGTCTACCCCTGTATTGGGAATTGCGTGAAGATATTTATTTATTTTATAGATGGTCGTCGAGATATGTCTTTTCTTCTGTTGCTCTCTAATGCCCCCCACGTAGTCTCAAAAGAACTCTCTCAAATTGTTATCTATTTTCTAAAGGAAAATGTGGACAAATGTGAATGTGGCTTATCAGACACTGATTTGTAGCTTTATTATCATCATCCTTTACACCCAACATTCCCATCGGACTGTAACTTCCAGATCAGGCCAGATGCGGTGATAAGGGTATTCCTCGAGGTGGAAAGAAACATCCTGCCTACAAGTATATCGATATGAAGAGGTTTACGTTTTAGCTCATATCACAATTACACTGATAATGCTGTCGGTACATACATACATAAAGGCCTGAAAAGTCCTCAGTAGGACATTGGCCTCTCTTGTGAAGAGGAGGCTTGCCGCAATCGACGTTTGGCAAGCCGATTGGCGGTCGAAGTACCAGACGCTGCTACGTAATCGATCTGCTGGATTTTCAGTCTGGTACATTTCGAGATTTCCGTGTGGTAAAAGCGTTAGATTGTGCCACTCTCTTTCTTCCATGGATTATCGTGAGAGACTAAAGGCTGACCTTGAATATCGTTATGGCAACCGATAGATGGCGGGATAACCGTCTCTCAAAATATCAGACCGAAATAACCAGACCGAAGATTGGCAGCAGCATCTGGGTTGCGAGTGGTCTGCCACTGCGAACGCCAATCAGCTTGCCAAGCGTGGCGATTATCGCAAATCCTCCCTATGGGGTGACCTATCTCCTGCAGTGGACTTTAACAAGCCATTATGTATATATGAATGTAAATTTAACACCTATTGATAAGTTTTTATCCTTTTACTGTTTTCATGGATGTAATAACACCTTAATAAATAATTAATAATAAATATCTTCACGCAATTCCCAATACAGGGGTAGACAGAGTCTAGTCTAGACAATTAAGTCCTTCGACCCACCTTCCACCGAAGATATTTTCGGGACAACGTGACAGGTGGTGAGCCTGTCGTCGTTTCTTTTTATGTCCAAGCCAATAATATAAATCGTTTTTGGATCGAACTCGGACACTGCCAGCTTAGTTAATCACCCAACCACTCGGCAATCGTGACTCAATTTATCTTTGCGTGAAGATATTTGTTAATTTACCTTAGCCCACTTTACTTTTAGAAATCCAGATAAATGCACAGTAGCCAATATTTATGACACGTCACAAATTTCTGCTCAAAGAACAACAAGCCCGGCAGTAGACCTCGATTAGAACATAAAAATAAGAAACGGCCAAAGAATAAACAACACTTCAGACATATCAGACGTCAAGTTCGCACAACGTGCGTCACGCTTAAAATATAATAAATCAAATGAAGATTTAAAAGCGGGATAAGTTCTAGTCCTACTTTGTTACCTTTGGTTCCTGAGTAGAATTGAGTGATTGTATAGCTTCTATCAAAGGAAAAGCAAAAGAAAAAACTTAAAAATGTCATCACGCTATTCCCAATAGTAGGGGTACACAAAGTCTAGACTACTTATTACTTTCGACCACCTTCCACCAGTAATTTTTTTGCACAACGAGACAGGTGGTCGTCTGTTACCGTCTTTATGTCTAAGTCAACGGTATAAATCGTTCATAAGTTTTGGAAAACTTTCGTACGTCCCCTTCCACCTCGGGGATCGAACTCGGGTCCCTTCACTCTATTCGAGCACCCAACCAATTGGGTATCGTGATGTCCTTAATGTTATTAGCGAGTGGTCCCAGATCTCCTCTTCGGAAGCTAGAAACTGTTCCGATCCTTCGCCATTCAGTGGTTTCATCGGCTGCCTATAAACATAGGCAGGTCCTTAACCTGTAGAAGTTAATCATCGTCCACGATGGTCCGGGGTAAGTCACCTTTCTTCTTCTTTTACAGGGCTAATCCAGTCGGATTGTTCAGCTGGTGAAGACAGTTTTGAAAGAATTCGGTTCTTCCGCGAGTTACTTTGCTGTCTACTCTCTGCGGGCCTGAGGGCGCGAGAGCGTATTTAAGGGTAAGAAAGGGATCTTGACAGACTGAGTAAGAATATACAAACGTCGGTCCAATAAACATTACGTTTTCCTCTTTTGGAATACGGAACTCTAAGTTAAAGTACCGGAGCACTCATGGATTGTGGAATCCAGTCAAGAGCACTTTACTTTAAATGCGTTTATATTCCATATTTATAGCCGAAATAATGAGTTCCAAAACCATCATATTTCGAATTTAGCTCAAAAACTATTAAATAAAATAAAAATAAATATCTTCACGAATTTCCCAATACAGGGTCTAGTCTAGACAATTAAGTCCCTTCGACCCACCTTCCACCGAAGATATTTTTGGTACAACGTGACAGGTGGTGAGCCGTCGCCGTATTTATGTCCAAGCCAACGATATAATTCGTACATAATTTTTGAAAACCCTTCGTACGTGCCTGCCCCTTGAGGATCGAACTCGGGTCGTTCGACTCCTGGAACGGACCACCAACCACTCGGCTATCGTGACTTTTAAACTATTGAATGTATACATTTAAATAAAACTATTTTTCGGATTTTATCCCGTTTTCAATTAGTTTTTTCAAACCATTTTTATACCGACGTTTCGGATGCTTTACTGCATCCGTGATCACGGAGGGACTTGTGAAGTACTGTGTAATGTGTAGTTTTCACGTAAATACAAGAAATCATTATATTAAATGTATAGATAAATAATAGAGAGGGACAACAACATACACATCAATTGTAAGTAAGTAGCAAAAGCACTTGTGCTAGGAAATAAAATCATCTTATAGAAATAAGAACATACATTCGTTTATCGATAGGAATTTTTTTAATCTTCCGATTCGTAATTAATTTCTTCTAGCGGTGAAGAAACAGGCGAGAGAAACTCACTCATTATAGGTATTTATTTTAAATTTTATTATTAATTTATTTATTATTTATTTATTTATCTTCCCGCGCAGTCCCTGACGGGGTAGCCAGGGAAAACAGATCGACAAGTGTCACGATCCTTACATACCTCTTTCCATTGCATGTTGACAGATTTCAAGTTTCTTCGTCGTATTTTGTGTCAAAGCCCATGTTTGGCTGCCATACATTAAACAGGTAGTACACAGGTGTTGAAAAGTTTTTTCATTATATTAATGTGAAGAGTTGTGTCTTTCATGGCCACCATGGTACCACTGACTAAACCTACATTAAATAAAATAAAATTAATATAATAACATATACGAGCTGGCTGGTCTCGCACAATTATATGTTACAGCATTTAATGTACAATCGTTATTGAATGGTGCCTAGCTTACTAGAGGACTGTCCTCTTCATTGTACTTGGACAGGTACACTCACAACTTCGTTGGAGAAAGACTACAGATCCGTTGGCATCTTTGATGTCAAATTGACACTGTATTATAATAATAATAAGCTCTTTCTTCAGACCAACTTAGCAGAGTTACTCCTGCTACTTTCCTAATGTCATCATCTCACCTTTTCTGTGGTCTGCCTCTTTTCATTTGCTCCATTTCTCTGGAACACTTATCATGTGACCTGCCCATTGCCATTTGAGTCTTTCGATTTTGGATGTTATGTCAATGAACTTTGACTTATTTCTGATGACATGCTTTTTTATTCGGTTAGACCTTTTCACATTCAACATACCTCTTTCCATTGCATGTTGACAGATTTCAAGTTTCTTCGTCGTATTTTGTGTCAAAGCCCATGTTTGGCTGCCATACATTAAACAGGTAGTACACAGGTGTTGAAAAGTTTTTTCATTATATTAATGTGAAGAGTTGTGTCTTTCATGGCCACCATGGTACCACTGACTAAACCTACATTAAATAAAATAAAATTAATATAATAACATATACGAGCTGGCTGGTCTCGCACAATTATATGTTACAGCATTTAATGTACAATCGTTATTGAATGGTGCCTAGCTTACTAGAGAACTGTCCTCTTCATTGTACTTGGACAGGTACACTCACAACTTCGTTGGAGAAAGACTACAGATCCGTTGGCATCTTTGATGTCAAATTGACACTGTATTATAATAAAAAAAATAACATAATAGTCTATTAATTTATAAATAAGTCACGATAGCCGAGTGGTTGGGTGTCGGATTTCGAGTGGAGAGACCTGAGTTCGATCCCCAGGTGGCAGGCTTGAGCCAATGGGTTTTTATAACCTATGGACGATTCATATCGTTGGCTTGGACATAAAGATGAAGACGGGCTCACCACCTGTCACCTTGTCCCGAAAATATCGTCGGTGGAAGGTGGGTCGAGGGGACTTAATTGTTTAGACTAGACCTGTGTTTACTCTCGTATTGGGGATGGCATCAAGATATTATTGTTATATCTTGGGGTATTTGTTATATCTTCTCGTCTAGTTGGGTTTTGATACACATAAAAATACATAAAAAAATAAAGTATCATAAAATATATACGTAATAGATCCCTAATACATAAAAATAATAAATAAATATTAAGACCCAAACCAAACGGAAGCCCTCGACAGGGGATATTATAATAGTCTGTTAAGAAATTGAATATATTATATCCATAAATAGATAGGAAAAACGCCACAAACATTCTTGTGATACCAAAGTAAGTTGCTAACGCATTTGTGTTACAGAATAAGTTACACACAGACCGAAGACAATTTTGAAAACATTAAACCTAACACAATATACAGTATGGTAACGGTGTAAGAATATTGCCACTCCCTTTCTTCCCGTGGGTGTCTTAAGAGGCGACTAAGGGAAATAGCCTTGAATATCGTTATGGAAACCGATAGATGGCGGGATAACCGTCTCTCAAAATATCAGACCGAAATAACCAGACCGAAGATGGGCAGCAGCGTCTGAGGTGCGAGTGGTTTGCCACTGCGAACGCCAATCAGCTTGCCAAGCGTGGCGATTATCGCAAATCCTCCCTATAGGAGTGGCCTATCTCCTGCAGTGGACTTTAATAGACCGTTATGTATATATGAATGTAAATTTAACACCTATTGATAAGTTTTTTATCCTTTTACTGTTTTCATGGATGTAATAACACCTTAATAAATAATTAATAATAAATATCTTCACGCAATTCCCAATACAGGGGTAGACAGAGGTCTAGTCTAGACAATTAAGTCCCTTCGACCCACCTTCCACCAAAGATATTTTCGGGACAACGTGACAGGTGGTGAGCCTGTCGCCGCCTTTATATCCAAGCCATCGACACAATCCGTACATAAGTTTTTTGAAAAACCCATTGGTACGAGCCACCTGGGGATAGAACTCGGGTCTCTCGACTCGAAAGTCCGACCACCCAACCACTCGGCTATCGTGACTTTTAATAACACCTTGCAATACCGACGGCATTTTAAAATAACATCCTAGAAATAGTGTAGCGCATTTTCATAACGATAGAAAATGTCCATTGCTCCCCAGAGTGAAAATGTTAAATTATATGATCTACGAGACAAATAAAACCTCAAGATAAATTTGAAGATATCTTATACTTATAAAAAACAGGACTGCATAAGTCCAGCATATTGTTATCCCAGCACTTTGTTATCCCTATGCTTAGAAATATCTCCACGTTATTACTAATACTGGGGTAGACAGAGATCTAGACAATTAAGACACCGAAGACATTTTTTGCGACAACGTGATAGGTAGTGTGCCTGTCGCCGTTTTTATGTATTATATAAATCGTAAATATGATATGAAAAAACTTATAGGTACAAGCATACCACCAGTGGATTGAACTTGGTTCTCTTTACTCGAATTCCTATCAGCCAACCACTCGTGTGTTGTCCTAAGGCATGGCAAGTGGATTAGATCCCAGTACCAGACACATCGCAGCTTAAACGCTACTACCCGTCGCCGGTACACTTAATTATTACCATGTACATACATACATATACGTATATAGATAGGGACAACATCACATACATTGCACCGACGCATGTGCAGCATTGGGATCGGAGCAATGTGTGTGATGTATGCCTCAAGTGCTAAAGCACTTGATATAATATGGGAATCGGAAACAACGAAGGCACCACAAACACCGTGACCCGAGAAAATGTAGAAAAATGATTTTTCTACATTGACCCGACCGGGAATCGAATCCGGGTACCTCGTGATGGCGACACCTTGAAAACCATGAAAGTCAGTAATTATTGTTAAATGTTAATACCATCACCTGTTGATAGTCATTGTCCTTTTTTTGGTTTTTATGTATCTTCTGTCGCTTCTTACGACTCCCATGGGCAGGGGGGGTGTGTGGGCTACCGGTTACCTGCACTCACCTGCCGAAACTCAGAAGTTAGACTTCTACTTCTCGCCGGTATTCTGTGAGGTCGTGGTACTTCCCCGGACGAGCCGGCACACTCATGCAACAACAAAGGCTGATGCGTGGCTCTAGCACTGTAAACTACAGTGTAGTCGAAGAGAACCAATCGCCAAGGATCAAGATCCTTAAATAACTCCTTCGCTTCTTTCAAGTTCATCAGTTTCTTCATACATACATACTCGAGCAATTTGCTCACATGGTCTTCGAAAGTTAGTCTCGGCTTACCTCAACACCTAATAATATTACAGTATTAAGTATCATTATTACAGTATTAAGGTATATGACAACATATGAAGATAGAGATGCAATACGCATCTTTAATAATAATAAAAAAAATATCTTAACGCAATTCCCAATACAGGGGTAGACAGAGGTCAAGTCTAGACAATTAAGTCCCTTCGACCCACCTTCCACCGAAGATATTTTCGGGACAACGTGACAGGTGGTGAGCCCGTCGCCGCCTTTATGTCCAAGCCAACGATGAAATTCGTACATAAGTTTTTGAAAAACTCATTGGTACTGCCACCTGGGGATCGAACTCGGGTCTCTCGACTCGAAATTCCGACCACCCAACAACTCGGCTATCGTGACTTGTCTTTAATCTTTAATAATAATAATACAAAAAGCTGCCACACCTAACTCCTGCCGTATCGTTCGAAAATTCCTTCAACTTAGCTCAGACAGCGATTATTCCTCACCACATAATTAGTAAGCCACCACCCAAACCTAGGTTGAGACTTGGCCAAAACCCGTGTCAACTTAATATTACCAGCTTATACTTGTAGGATTAAAACCTGCCATAAAATAATAATAATAATCTTTATTTGCTAGCACGGTACGTATTAGTATATCTTCATATGTGATAACATGTCGGTAATCTTCTTCTTTTATGATTTGCCGCTGTCATTATCTTCATTAACTATTTACATTCATGGAGAGTATTGATACATTTTTTATCCAAACTTCGATGAACTAACGATAATTCGCAGTTACGAACTTAAATTTGCATCTGGGTGGTAACAAAAGAGAGTACCTGGTGGAAAAAAACTATCGACGAAACGAAAAGGGCTGTATGTGTATGGTCTTTAAAAAAGGAATGGGAAAAGGGTAAAAGAAAAGAGAAAGCAGGGAGATAGGGGATCTTTGGAAGCCATGACTTCAATCCCGTTTTCATCGAGGTCAGCAGGTCCTCCTGCCCCGATTAAAGTAAACTACTACGGTAAGAATTAAATTAGAATAGAAAATAAAATTGAAATCTTAAGATTGGTGAGCCCGTCGCCGACTGAATGTCCACGCCAACAACATAATTCGAACGTACGTTTTTGAAAGAAACAATTGGTACTAGCCTGCCACCTGAGGAGCGAACTCGGGTCTATTGACTCGAAATTCCGACCACTCGGCTATCGTGTCTTTTACTTATAACAGGTTCATTATCATATACCAAGATTGAAATACAATATACCGATAATTTAACTTAATAATAATAAAGATACAGCAATAAAATTTCTAAATAAACCACTAAAGACTGAATACTACTAACTAATGAACATAGGTGCAAGATTTACCAACACTTGGCGTAGACGTTAGTAGACGAGTGTTAAATTTTGTATTAATTTCTACTCAAGTGCTTGAAGGACTTGAGTAGAAATTAATACAAAATTTAATTTAAATTAATCCTAACCAGTGTTATGAATGCGGTAATAAGTTTGTTTTTTTGTTTGTTACACTTTCATGCTTAATTCAGTTAACCGATTTGATAAATTTTTTCATCCGTAGAAAGCTTTATTATCTACATGTAACATAGGCTGTATTATTTTCAATAAAGATCCCTACGAAAATTACAATAAAGTAACTGATGGTATCAGAAATTTGCCTATAAAAGTCTGCCATTTTGTTTTTTGTTACAAAATTAAAGGATACTATGGAGAACAATTTGACTCTAACATTTAACTATTTTTAAGTTTACGTTAACGTAACGTAACGTAGAATACGTAGACTATCCCACTCCCTTTCTTCCCGTGGGTGTCGTAAGTGGCGACTAAGGGAATCGGCCTTGAATATCGTTATGGCAACTGCTAGATGGCGGCATAATCCATAACCATCTCTAGAAATAACAGACCAAAATTATCAGACCGAAGTGCAGCGGCGTCTGAGATGCGAGTGGTCTGGTCCTGCGATCGCCAATCCGCTTGCATGCGTGGCGATTATGGCAAATCTTCCCTATGGAAGACGCCTATGTCCTACAGTGGACTTTAAAAGGCCAATATGTATGTATGTGTATGTAAGTGTAGACAATTAAAGCGAATCGAAGTTCTCATTAGTAAATATGGACGGTCAGCTTACTATTCAATTTAGTATAGCATCAGCTGTTTCTATTTGATTGCGACTAATAACAATAATAATTGCGAATAATAAAGATAAAGAAATAAAAATTTCTAAATAAACCACTAAAGACTAAATATTACTAATTAATGAACATAGGTGCAAGATTTACCAACACTTAGCGCAAACTTCAAGCACTTGAGTAGAAATTATAACATAATTTAATTTAAATTAATCCTAACCAGTGTTATGAATGCGGTAATAAGTTTGTTTGTTTGTCACACTTTCATGCATAATCCAGTTAACCGATATGATTTTATTTTCACCAATAGAAAGCAATAATATATACATATAACATAGGCTGTATTATTTTTAATAAAGAACCCTACGAAAATTACAATAATGTAACTAATGGCATCAAAAATTTGCCTATAAAAGTCCGTCATTTTGTTATTTGTTAAAAAATTAAAGGATACTATGGAGAACAATTTGACTCTAACATTTAAGTATTTATAAGTTTACGTTAACGTAACGTAACGCAAAATACGTAGAATATTCCCACTCCCTTTCTTCCTGTAGGTATCGTAAGAGGCGACTAAGGGAAACGGCATTGAATATCGTTATGGCAACCGCTAGATGGTGGCATAATCCATAACCATCTCTAGAAATAACAGTCCAAAATTATCAGACCGAAGTGCAGCGGCGTCTGAGATGCGAGTGGTCTGGTACTGCGATCGCCAATCCGCTTGCGTGCGTGGCGATTATGGCAAATCTTCCCTATGGAAGAGGCCTATGTCCTGCAGTAGACTTTAACAGGCCAATATGTAAGTATGTGTATGTAAGTGTAGACAATTAAAGCGAAAAGAAGTTCTCATTAGTAAATATGGACGGTCAGCTTACTATTCAATTTAGTATACCTTCAGCTATTTCTATTTGATTGCGACTAATAACAATAATAATTGCGAATAATAAAGATAAAGAAATAAAAATTTCTAAATAAACCACTAAAGACTAAATATTACTAATTAATGAACATAGGTGCAAGATTTACCAACACTTAGCGCAAACTTCAAGCACTTGAGTAGAAATTATAACATAATTTAATTTAAATTAATCCTAACCAGTGTTATGAATGCGGTAATAAGTTTGTTTGTTTGTCACACTTTCATGCATAATCCAGTTAACCGATATGATTTTATTTTCACCAATAGAAAGCAATAATATATACATATAACATAGGCTGTATTATTTTTAATAAAGAACCCTACGAAAATTACAATAATGTAACTAATGGCATCAAAAATTTGCCTATAAAAGTCCGTCATTTTGTTATTTGTTAGAAAATTAAAGGATACTATGGAGAACAATTTGACTCTAACATTTAAGTATTTATAAGTTTAGCTAAGGAAGTAGTTATACGATTTCCTGTGTATTTTTCGAAGGCGCTTCTATTTTTTAAATATTTATTAACTGACTGATAACGGACAGTAGATTTATTAATTTTGATAACACAGCATCGGCGTTGGTGGTGTAATGGTCAGCATAGTTGCCTTCCATGCAGTTGATCCGGGTTCGATTCCCGGCCAACGCACAACTTTTAACTGTATTTAATACGGCAAATTATATTTCAAATTAGCTATGAATGGAAAAAATCTATTCTAAAAATATAAAACCAAAATAATCAGACCGAAGATGGGGTCTGCTACTGCGATCGCCAATCCGCTTTCCAAGCGTGTCGATTATGGCAAATCCTTCCTATGGAAGAGGCCTATCTCCTGCAGAGGACTTTAGTAGACCGTTATGTATATATGTATGTAAGTGTAGACAATTAAAGCGAAAAGAAGTTCTCATTAGTAAATATGGACGGTCAGCTTACTATTCAATTTAGTATACCTTCAGCTATTTCTATTTGTTTGAGACAATCATTCATTAATTTGTTATTGACTTTACTAGCTGCCTCCCACGGCTTTGCCCGCACTTTAACACTTAACGCGGAACCCTAATTATGTTTCTAAAATAAAGGTAGCCTATGTT
The DNA here is from genome assembly GCA_029286605.1 of Sericinus montela. NCBI lineage: Eukaryota > Metazoa > Arthropoda > Insecta > Lepidoptera > Papilionidae > Sericinus > Sericinus montela. Next base: position 7,076,845 of record JAGSMR010000014.1, read on the forward strand.
ACACCTTATAACAGTAGCTATCTGTCAATGAAAGTCCTGGTAAAATCGGTCCAGCCGTTTCAGAGATTAGCCGGAACAAACAGACAGACAAATTTAATAATTATAAAGTTATCTGTCAGTGAAAGTCCTGTTAAAAGCGATCCTGCCGTTTCAGTGATTAGCCGGAACAAACAGACAGACCGACAAAAACTATGGAAAAAAAGGTTATTTTGGTATATGTACCATATATATTCATATACATGTAGTAAAAAACGGTTATTTCAATATAACAAATAGACACTCCAATTTTATTTATATGTATAGATTATAGTAATGATTATGACCAACAATTATTTAAAGGTATTAATTAATAAGTTAAGTAATAAGTTAACTATTAAGTAATAAGTTTAGCTGATTACTTAATAGATTAGCTTATTACTTAAAAAAGTCACGATAGCCGAGTTGTTGGGTGGTCGGAACTTCGAGTCGAGAGACCCGAGTTCGATCCCCAGGTGGCAGTACCAATGAGTTTTTCAAAAACTTATGTACGAATTTCATCGTTGGCTTGGACATAAAGGCGGCGACGGGCTCACCACCTGTCACGTTGTCCCGAAAATATCTTCGGTGGAAGGTGGGTCGAAGGGACTTAATTGTCTAGACTAGACCTCTGTTTACCCCTGTATTGGGAATTGCGTGAAGATATTTATTTATATATTTATTTATAATAAGTTTAGCTAAGGAAGTAGTTATACGATTTCCTGTGTATTTTTCGAAGGCGCTTCTATTTTTTAAATATTTATTAACTGACTGATAACGGACAGTAGATTTATTAATTTTGATAACACAGCATCGGCGTTGGTGGTGTAATGGTCAGCATAGTTGCCTTCCATGCAGTTGATCCGGGTTCGATTCCCGGCCAACGCACAGCTTTTTTTAACTGTATTTAATACGGCAAATTATATTTCAAATTAGCTATGAATGGAAAAAATCTATTCTAAAAATATAAAACCAAAATAATCAGACCGAAGATGGGGTCTGCTACTGCGATCGCCAATCCGCTTTCCAAGCGTGTCGATTATGGCAAATCCTTCCTATGGAAGAGGCCTATCTCCTGCAGAGGACTTTAGTAGACCGTTATGTATATATGTATGTAAATTTAACACCTATTGATAAGTTTTTATCTTTTTACTGGTCTTATTATACTCCAATCCTCATGGATTTGAGTATAATAAGACCTTCCTTAGGTATGTTCTAACATACTACAACATATTACCAATACCGACGGCATTTTAAAATAACATCCTAGAAATAGTGTAGCGCATTTTCATAACGATAGAAAATGTCCATTGCTCCCCAGAGTGAAAATGTTAAATTATATGATCTACGAGACAAATAAAACCTCAAGATAAATTAGAAAATATTTTATACAAAAATATCTTCAAGCAATTCCCAATACAGGGATAAGAGGTCAAGTCTAGACAATTAAGTCCCTTTGACCCACCTTCCACCGAAGATAGTTTCGGGACAACGTGACAAGTGGTGAGCCCGTCGCCGTACCTATCTTATAAATACATACAAAAGGCCTGCAAATGTCCAGCACATAGGCCAATGTATATCTACGCTTAAAATGTCTTCATGTCATTACTTATACTGGGATAGACTGAGATCTAGACAATTAAGACACCGAAGACATTTTTGCGACAAAGTGATAACCACTGTGCCTGTCGCCGTTTTTATGTATGATATAAATCGTAAATATGTTATGGAAAAACTTATTGGTACGAGTGTACCACCAGAGGATCAAACTCGGTTCTTTTAACTCGAATTCCGATCCCCAACCACTCGGGCGTTGTAACTATGTCCTAAGGCATGGCAAGTGGATTAGATCTCAGTACCAGACACATCGCAGCACAGGGTCTAATACCGGTCGCCGATTTGCTTAGTTAAAGCGGAATATTTTTTAAATGTTTATACCATCATTTGTAGATAGTCAATGGCTTGTTTTTTCGGTTTTTAGTCTTCAGTCGCTTCTTACGACTGCCATGGGAAGAAAGCTGGTGATATTATTCAATGAATTACACCACAGCAATAAGGTTTTTAAAGTCTTATTAAAAGAGACTCTTGTGTTCCGGTATGAAGGGTTAAGATAGCTTTGGATAAGATAGGTGGCAGGCTCGTAACAATGGGTGTTTCAAAAAGTTATGTGCGTATTATATCATCGGCATGGACATAAAGGCGGCGACGGGCTCACCACCTGTCACGTTGTCCCGAAAATATGTTCGGTGGAAGATGGGTCGAAGGGACTAGACTAGACCTCTGTTTACCCCTGTATTGGGAATTGCGTGAAGATACTTATTATTATTACATTTACAGTCAAGTGGACTATTAAGACCTTTTTAAAGCTAAATCTCATAAAAATGTATACAAATCAGCACACAGTTGCGACCTTGAAGTTCCACTACGATGGTAACAATAGAGATAACCTAGTGGTAAGTAATTACCGACGAAACCAGAAACGCCGTAGGTGCGTTTTTTTAAAAGGAATCTGAAATAGGTAGAAGAAGAGAGATAGTCATGACCTCGATCGAGTTTTAGCGAGGTCTGCAGGATCTCCTACCCCGGTTGAAGTTGCCCTATTTGCTGCGGTAAATTATTACGGTAGGAATTAAATTAGATAAAAATAAATTGAAATCTTAAGATTGACTCTCGCAAATAAATTCTCATATGGATCTCGGTTCACGAATCAATCGATTGTTGACTGAAAAGACGAAACAGACGCATCCCCGCATCAGTCGGTGAGACAGAGAGCGAAGATCGCAAAAGTTGCATACAATATTTGCCTCCAGAGATGCATTCATTATAGAGCGGAAAGCAAAATCGTGCGGGGGAGGGGGGAGAGGTAGGGAAGGGGAATACGATATTCTACTTTTAAGGTTGCACTTTTTCCCCAATTACCGTTTCGCTGAATGCGTATTATCCTTTGTGTTTATATTAAAATTATTGCAGAATATCACGTATTCTAAAAAAAATATCTTCAAACCAATCCCTAGGGTAGACAAAATACTAGGCAACTAAGTCCTTTCGACCCACTTTCCACGAAAAAATCCTTGAGTATATTATAATATTATTCCACAGAAAAAATAAGTACGAGTCCGTCTCCTAGAGATCGAACTCGGGTCAGTTGACTCCATTTCCGATTACCACTCGGCTATCATGACTATCACATATGACTGTCTGCGTTGCTGTCTCTAGCAGGCACTTTTTTCTCTCTTGCTGAGGTAGAGCGAGGTAAAAGAAAGAGAAGACCAAGGTATGACTACAGGGAAGAGTAATTTCGATATGACAGACGTCGTTTTGATCCCTATCGCTATTAGTCAGTTATCTTTATATTATCTTTATCTTTTTATCCTTTCTTTATAAATTATGACGACTGTCGACCTCCGTGGACGAGTGGCGTAAACACCGGCTTTCAAGGTGTCGCCACCTCGAGGTCCCGGTTTCGATTCCCGGTCGGGTCAACGTAGAAAAACCACTTTTTCTACATGTGCCTTCGTTGTTTCCGATTCCCATACCACAAGTGCTTTGGCTTCTTACATTGGGATCGGAGCAATGTATGTGATGTTGTCCCTATCTATATATGTATTTTTATTATTATTATTTATCAAAGAAACAAAAAAAAAATCTTTATATTTATCGTAAAAGTAAATGTAGAAGCTTATATGTTTATTTATTTATTTATTAAACTGCGTAACAATGTATACACACACATAAATAATCCAATCAATGTAAGAACACTTTGGTGTAGAGGTCATAGCGCTGGACTCTAAGATCGTGAAACCAAGATCGAATCACAATAAGATTGAACTTTTTCTTTTTTTTTTTGTTACTTTTTGCTGACTGGTTTTATTTTTATTGAAAATGAGTTCTTTTGAAAATATAACATTACGGAGGAAAAAAGTCAGTGGAATAAAAGACTCTTCTGAAGTAATTTATTATACTGACCGAAATGAGAGCGGATCAACAATTATGGACTTAAGCACTAATAGCCTTCCGAATATCTCCCAAAAACAAAATACTAGTTCTATTGATGATCTCCACGATGAAATTAATAGTTTAAATATAAAACTCGAAACCGCTAGTGAAGAAATAGACAATTTATGTTTAGAAAATAGACAATTAAGGAAGAAAATCGAGGAATACGAGAAAATAATTAAAATATATAAATCAGTGGGGATAGACGATTTAAATTTAAACAGATCATTTTTAACTTGCAGTGGACAATTAAAAAACAAAGACAAGTGGGAAGTCTTAATGTTTTACACCAATAAAATATAATACTTTCACGACTGCGTCTACCCCGCATACAAAGAGCATCAGTAAACCAGCTATTGATAACTTAGACATTCAAGAGACAGTCACTTTTTCAAAAGAAAGCGATATCCCAATATCAAAAAATACTTTAAGTGGCGTAGTAAATGACAATATCAATATTACTAATGAAGATCCTAAGATAACTTGCTACAACAAGAACACTTTAAACTCAAGATTGCTGAATATTCAAAATGTGAAAGTAAACAAATTTTAATAGACGATGCAAGGACCTTATACATTTTAGGAGACGATCAAGCTGTAGGGTTAAATAGTTATATAACTAGAGCTAGAAATCACACAAAATATTCAAAATATAAAGTTATTTCGTTTATGAAGCCTGGTTCTTCAAGCACCGAAACATTAAAATATTGTAAAGAATTACAAAAAACACTTCGAAGTAGCGATAAAGTAGTCCTGGCGGTAGGAGCCAATGATAACAACCCATATGAGCTGATTAAGGCACTTAGTTTGGCACTTTATAGGTTGAGTCATCTGCGAGTTTATATTTTGCAAGTTATTCATGATTCTTTAATCAGTGCCCAAACTTTTAACCATCACATTGAATCACTGACAAAGACTTATCCTAATTGTAAATTCGTACACTTGAACAATAAGTTTCCTTACAATATTTATGATAAAAAAATACAACTGCTACAGGCTTACAGTGAGAGGATAAATTTTCTAATTGATAGCGATGATTATGCTGAAAAGTTTTTAGATGTGCAGAATCTGAAAACTCTAATTAAAAATAACAGGGAACGGTTGATTAAAACTAAATCATCTGACAAACTTTTAAAAAAAGGCACCATTCCGTATTATTTCCATAAAATGAAATCTCGAGAAACAGATAACACTACCCTTGTTACTCAAATTTATTCGAAGGTTAATGATATGAAAAAAGGGACTATCCCATATTATTTTAAAATGCAATCAAAAAAAAAAAGATAATCATACAGTAACTCAAGGCAAGCTCATTAGGGGAAAAGAGAATAGAACACATATCAAAACCTTTTTCGTTCACCATAGACAAAATACATTTTCTCTTTTCATCAGAACATTGCAGGTGCAATATCCAAATCGACTGAATTGGAATTTGTAGTCACTGATCTACACAAACACAAAAACATAACTATTGATGCTATTTGTTTGAACGAAACATTTATATCAAAAGGTAATGAAACATTTTTAAATATTAACAATTACGTATTAGCTAATTCTTATTCACGACAAATCAACAGAGGCGGAACATGTATATTATTGAAATCAAATGTAGAATATAAAGTAATAGATTGTAGTCAGCTTACTTGTGATTATGTATTTGAATGCTGTGGAGTTGAACTACCGTTAAATGATCTTAAAATATTTTGTATTTATAGAACTCCGGACAGTGATGTTCATACCTTTTCGATAAATTAGAACTCCTTCTACTTAAAGTAACCAACAATAAAAAAGAAAGGGTGTCATTTTGTGCGGTGACTGGAATATTAATATTCAAAAATACTACAGTAACTCAAAAGTTGCTTGAAATTCTTAAAAATTTTAATCTTGAGGTCCATATAAAGTTTCCTACTAGAGGCTTATCGTGTCTAGATCAGATCGTTAGTAATATTTCCGAAGTTAACGCGGGTATTCATTTGCTTGCATTGTCAGATCACGAAACCGGCCAAACAATAACTTTCCATGTGAATATGTCTACGAAACCTACATCATGGTATGAAAATATCCGATTGTATAGTAAAGAAAATATATCGAAATTTTGCAAGCACTTATCATGTCTCTCATTTTCAGAAGTTTATGACGATGGTATAAGCCTTAATGACTGTTTTAGAAAGTTCCATGAGTTGTTTACACTACTCTATAATTTGTGTTTTCCCGTCATCAGAATTAAAAGGAAAATAAACCCAGCAAGCCTTGGTTATCTAAGGGATTAAAAAATCATGTACTGTTAAAAGAATACTTTACCTTAAGCTTAAATATTCGCATTTAAATAAAAATACCAATTCCGTAAATACAAAGCATACAGCAAATTACTTAGGAAATGTATGCAAACATCACAAAAATTCATTACAAAAACACATAGAAAATAACAAAACAAATGTAAAGCTGCTTGGGAAATAATAAAGAAACAAACAGCTAGTAAAAATTATGTTCAATATCTTGACATTATCAAAGTAAATGATGTAACATATGACGACCCTAAAGCAATATGTGAATTATTTAACGATTTTTTTATTAAATTATCTGATTGTATAACTATAAAAATAATAATAACGACTTCTATAAATTTATTGACATCAATATTGACAAATCTATATATTTATATCCTACTGATAACGTAGAAATAATTAAAATTATAAAATCTCTTAAAAATACAAATTCGGTTGGATATGATGGAATTAATACTAAGATAATTAAAATTTGTGCCCCATATATAACTAATCATTTGAGCTTTATTATTAATAAATCTTTTGAAGAAGGCATATTCCCAGACTTATTAAAACATTCAGTTGTCCGGCCACTGTTTAAAAAGGGGGATCCAAGTAATATGACTAACTACAGACCCATAACACTGATAACCATATTATCTAAAATCTTTGAAAAAGCTTTATTAATGAGAATGCAATTGTATGTAAATAAATATAAATTGTTAAAGAGCGAGCAATACGGATTTAGAAAAAATAGTTCAACCACATTAGCTTGTTTTAGTTTATTTAAAACAATAACTCAGGCATTAAATGTTAAAGAAAAAGTGGCAGTTGTTTTTCTCGATATGACCAAAGCATTCGACCTTGTACATCATGACACATTACTGCAGAAATTAAATGCTTATGGAATAAGGGGAAAATGTAATGACTGGTTAAGAAGTTACTTACAAAATAGAAAGCAATGTACAGAGATTTCGAAACTCATTAACGGTAATAGAATGACCTATGTATCGAACACTAAATATAACAGATATGGCGTACCGCAAGGAAGCATTTTGGGACCATTTCTTTTTTTATTATACATTAATGACTTACCGAATGTATCTAAACATCAATCCATCTTATTTGCTGATGATACATCTATTGTTATTAAAAGTAAGGACTTAAACAGTTTAGAATATGAGGTGAACAATGTTCTGCATAATGTAATACACTGGTTACAAATTAATAACTTGCAGATAAATTTAAATAAAACAAATGTCGTGAGTTTTAAAACATTTAAGTCCAATAATGCGGTGATGAAAATTACACACGATGGAATCGAAATAAAAACGGTTCCAGTCATAAAATACTTAGGGTTATTGTTGGATGAAAATTGTAACTGGAAGCTCACACTGAATATGTTTGTGACAAACTTAACCGCTTTGTTTATGCTATAAGAAGACTTCGAATTACTGTATCGAAAGATGCCAAATTGACGTTTAATTAACTAATTGTGATTTGACTTAACTAATTGAATTTATTATTTATATTGTAATTTAAATTTATTTGTAACATTATATAAATTGTAGATTATTTATTGAACTATTATATAAATCTGTTTTAAAATTTAAGACTTATGGAATAGAATTATGGAAAGATTCTTTTTTAGATTGATAGGAAATAAACATTTTAATATAAATTTAATTATGATTGCACGCCGTACGCGGCAGTACATGTTGCCCATTAAATATTGTATCACCATACCACTACCATGTATCTGCAATAAATAAATTTGAATTTGAATTTGAATTTGAATAGATACAACGGCCTGTTAAAGTCCACTACAGGACATAGGCCCCTCCCATAGGAAGGATTTGCCATAATCGCCACGCTTGGCAAGCGGATTGGCGATCGCAGCACCAAACCACTCCTGATGCCTGAGTCATTCTCTACCAAGCAACGGGTGATGCAGAGATGAAATGAAGTAGGTAAATGTAATGGTCGTAAAATGTGCGGCCTTACCAAGGCCGAAACCGAAAGCGAAACGAAGAGGTTCGCAATATGGCAGGTTTGAAAGATGACCTTGTAACAAAAATTGATTAGGGCGTGCTTCGATGGTTCGGGCACGTTGAGTGAATGAGTGAAGACCGAATGGTGAAGAAAATATATAGCGCGAAAGTTAACATAAAGGGTGTCGAGGTAGACCGAGACTAACTTTCGAAGACCATGTGAGCAAATTGCACGAAGAGGGGAGGGTCAAGAGTACTCGGATACCTAGACGTGCATGTATGAAGAAGATGATGAATCTGAAAGAAGCGAAAGAGGTATGTAGGGATCGTGACACTTGGCGATCTGTTCTCTCTGGCTACTCCGTCAGGGATTGTGCGTGAAGATAAATAAATAAATAATAATAACCTTCTTAATCTTCTTCTTTACAGCCTACCAAGAGTCCACTGCTGAACATAGGCCTCCCCCAAAGCTTACCACAAAGAACGGTCACAGCCACCTGCATCCATCGACTTCCTGCAACATTTTGCAAGTCGTCACTCCATCTTGTGGGACTTCTCTTGCCTATACGAGGAGGCCTTTCGAGAACCTATTTATCCCCAACGGTTATCAGTTCGTTGAGCTATGTGAGCTAGTTATTATACATATATATAAAATAAAAAGAAATACATATAAGTTCTGGTACGTAAGCACTAACCAGAAAGCAGAGTGATTAAAGTCAAAGTCAAAGTATTTATTTGCTTAGAATAGGTTTTAAAGTTGATCATTATAACAATTATCCTCTATTCAGCTATTATAATTAATTAGCATGCATGCATGTATGTAAGTGCGTTTTCTTCCGCTGCAAATAGTCCCACGATCATCTGAACGAGGAGACTGATATGAAAACGTTTTCAGTGGATTCCGATAGCAGTTCATCCATCCCACTTTAAGGTTGCAGCTGTATACAGTACTAGTTTACCTTATATGGAATATTGTTCTTATCTCTAGGCTGGCGTACCCTGGAACCAGCTCTTTCCCTTTAAACGGATCCAATAGGTAGCAGCTCGTTAATAATCGCTCTTAAATAAATAAACAACTTCACGCTATTCCCAATACAGGGGTAAACAGAGGTCTAGCCTAGACAATTAAGTACCTATGACCCACCTTCCACTGAAGATATTTTTGGAACAACGTGACAAATGATGAGCCTGCGACCTGGGGATCCAACTCGGGACTCTCGACTCGAAATTCCGACCACCCAACCACTCGGCTATTGTGACTTTTACCAATAACAGGTTCTTTATCATAAACAAAATCGAAACACAATAATACCGATAATTCAACTTAATAATAAAATAAAGATAAAGAAATAAAATTTCTAAATAAACCACTAAAGACTTAATACTACTAACTAATGAACATAGGTGCAACACTTGGGTAGACTTCAAGGACTTGAGTAGAAATTAATACAAAATTTAATTTAAATTAATCCTAACCAGTGTTATGAATGCGGTAGTAAGTATGTTTGTTTGTTACACTTTCATGCTTAATCCAGTTAACCGATTTTATTTTATTTTCACCAATATAAAGCAATATATCTACATGTAACATAGGGCGTATTATTTACAATAAAGATCCCTACAAAAATTACAATAATGTAACTAATGGTATCAGAAATTTGCCTATAAAAGTCAGCCATTTTGTTATTTGTTAGAAAATTAAAGGATACTATAGAGAACAATTTGACTGTAACATTTAACTCTTTATAAGTTTATGTTAACGTAACGTAACGTAAAATACGTAGAATATTACCACTCCCATTCTTCCCGTGGGTGTCGTTAATGGCGACTAAGGGAAACAGCCTTGAATATCATTATGGCAACCTCTAGATGGCGGCATCATCATCTCTAGAAATAACAGACCAAAATTATCAGACCGAAGAAGGGCAGCAGCGTCTGAGGTGCGAGTGGTCTGGTACTGCGATTGCCAATCCGCTTGCCAACCGTGGCGATTATGGCAAATCCTCCCTATGGGAGAGGCCTATATCCTGCAGTGGACTTTAACAGTCCAATATATATGTATGTATATGTAGGTGTAGACAATTAAAGCGAAACGAAGTTCTCATTAGTAAATATGGACGGTCTGCTCACTATTCAATATAGTAGAGCATCAGTTATTTCTATTTGTTTAAGACAATTATTCATCAACTTTATTGACTTTACTAGCTGCCCCCCGCGGTTTGACCCGCACTTAACGCGGAAGTTATGTTATGTTTCTAAAATAAAAGTAGCCTATATTACTCCTTATAACATTATTATTTCTATTTGTTTGAGACAATCATTCATTAATTTTATTGACTTTACTAGCTGCCTCCCACGGCTTTGCCCGCACTTTAACACTTAACGCGGAACCCTAATTGTGTTTCTAAAATAAAGGTAGCCTGTGTTACACCTTAACACATATATCATAACAATAGCTATCTGTCAATGAAAGTCCTGTTAAAATCGGTCCAGCCGTTTCAGAGATTAGCCGGAACAAACAGACAGACAAATTTAATAATTATAAAGTTATCTGTTAGTGAAAGTCCTGTTAAAATCGGTCCAGCCGTTTCAGAGATTAGCCGGAACAAACAGACAGACAAATTTAATAATTATAAAGTTATCTGTCAGTGAAAGTCCTGTTAAAATCGGTCCTGCCGTTTCAGAGATTAGCCGGAACAAACAGACAGACGGACAAAAATTGTAAAAAAAAAGGTGATTTTGGGGAAGTACCGTAAATATTCATATACATGTAGTAAAAAACGGTTATTTCAATGTTACAAACAAACACTCCAATTTCATTTATATTGTGATAATGATTATGACTTTAACAATTATTTTAAGGTAAAATTTATTAAGTAACAAGTTTATAAGACTTCTTGTGTATTTTTTCGAAGGCGTTTCTATTTTTTTGTTATTTATTAACTGACTGATAACGGACAGTAGATTTATTAATTTTGATAACACAGCAGCGGCGTTGGTGGTGTAATGGTCAGCATAGTTGCCTTCCAAGCAGTTGATCCGGGTTCGATTCCCGGCCAAGGCACAGTTTTTACCGTATTTAATACGGCAAATTATATTCCTTATTAGATTTGATCGGAAAACAAACCATGTTGGATTTTTATGGATCTACACAAATATTAATTTGTATTTCTAGAATATTTAAATGAGTAAATTGAATTTTTCATCACTTTATTACGATTTTTTTTTAATTTCAAATGCATGAAGTGAAATGGCTCAGTGGCAATCCATCACCCGCAGACCGCAAGCTTGTCAATTTTCATGGACAATTTTTTGAAAAGAGACTTTATATTTGTTCCATTTGACGTAGAGACGATCGATCCTTGGGGTCCTCATGCGATGCAGTTTCTAAAGGAATTGTATCCGCGACTGGTCGCAGCCGCTGGTGACAAGAGGGCTGGTTCTTTTCTCGCTCAACGGTTAAGTCTAGCCATTCAACGTGGAAATGCAGCCAGCGTTCTTGGTACCATGCCACGAGGAGTAGGGCTCTACGATTATCGCAGTTTTTAGTTCATAAATATTATAAATTTGTTTACATAATTTTGTTTCTGTAAATAAAGTATCTATAAAAAAGAACAAATGTAATGGGAAAGTATCTCTGTGCCAAGTATTGCGTCACAAAGAAGCGACTAAGAGACCTTAAAACTTAAATGGCTACCGAACGGGAGGGGGCGTTGTAAACATCTCGAAAATAACAGACTAAAATAAATCAGACGATAAAGCAGCGTCTAATAATCAAATTGTCTCTTACTACGTTCGCCAATCCGCTTGTCGAGCTATTATAGGCAATTCGCCTGTACAGGAGTGATTTATGTGATGCAGTGGATTTTCACAAATCGTCAAGGAAGCAGCCAAGAAGTAGAGTAACTTTTTTCCGTTTTGAAAGAGCTCAGAGGAATTCCATCTTCCTTCTTTACCTTAGGAAAACAACGCATCTGTAATCATATTTATTTGAAATTAGTTGCGATGGTCCATGATTATATCAAATCTATTTGTTTATCAAAATAATAAATAAATACATACTTTGGGAAAATATATGGGATGTTGCCCAACATTTCTCTAATCCCAAAGTAAGCAGCTTAAGCACTTGTATTATGGAATCTGAAACAACGAAGTCGCTACAGACACCCCATAAAATGTGGAAAAAGTTGTTTTCCACTCACCAGACGAAACGCAGAAGTTTGTTAGACTTCTACTTCACGCCGGTATTCTGTGAGGTCGTGGTTCTTCCCCGGACGAGCCGGCCCATGCATGCAACAACAAAAGCTGATGCGTGGCTCTACCACTGTTATGTACATGTAGGAGTACATACTTATTTTAAAGTCACGATAGCCAAATGGTTGGGTGGTCGGAATTTCGAGTCAAGAGATCCAAGTTCGATCCTTGTAATCGATGTAATATGTTATAAATTTTTTGTAATAGGGTCAATGAATTAAACCTTTTTCCGATAGTGACCTTGTCTTCGAAACTTCTGTATTGCGGGTTCGAATCACGCTAGAGACAAACATAAGTGCGTTGAACATGAAATGTTTGTGCGCAAGAACCTTTATAAATATTTATCTATGTAAATGAGTATATGAAAATAAAATAACATGAATATCTTCAAGCAATTCCCAATACAGGGGTAAACTGAGGTCTAGTTTAGACAATAAGTCCCTTTGACACACCTGCCACCGAAGATATTTTCGGGACAACGTGACAGGGGAGAGCCCGTGGCCGCCTTTTTGTCCATGCCAACGATATAATTCGTACATACATTTTTGAAAAACCCATGAAAAAAAATTCTTACTTTTTTAATGAGTTTGATCTCGACCATTCCTCACAGTGCGCCGGTTACCACAAATACATCAACAGCTTTACTATGGACCTTAAAATAAAACTTTTTCAACTCTTCTTTTTATATATTTACTATTACCTCTTCCCCCGGGCAAGACGAGCCAGAACAACTACTCAAGACAAGACAAATAGATTTAAATAATTGATTTGACATAAAGATATTGACCCTTTTTCAAGAGAAGCCCAGGGATGGTGGCCCATAAATGAGTGCACTGACTATGGGAGGGAGGCGTCTGCTTTTCTTCTCTTCGGACCAGGTAACATATTTTAATTTTAGCATGGACGGAACGCGTCACCATCTTAGGGTCTCTACTCGTATAATGATGAATTTACGCGATGTTATGCCAGAGACCGTGTGGTAGCGGCGTAAGAATTTTGCCACTCTCTTCCCGTGGGGGTCGTAAGAGGCGACTAAAGGGAAATAGCTTTGAATATCGTTATGGCAACCGATACATAGCTGGATAACGATTTGAACAAAACCTCGGACCAAAATAATCAGACCGAAGATGGGAAGCAGCGTCTGAGACGCGAGTGGTCTTATACTGTGATCGCCAATCCCCTTGCTAAGAGTGGCGATTGTGTGCTCCCTATGGGAATGGCCTATATCCTGATTTATGTAGAATAGAACAGGCCGTTATATAGAATTAAATAGAATATAATAGAATAGAATCCCCCGTATTGGAGAGACCTATGTCCTGCAGTGGACTTTAACAGCAGCTTATGTATGATACGTAACGCCAGACTCTAAACTAATATAACACTTGTTTAAATAATAACTGCAGCAAACACAATCTTAATTAAAATCGTTTGAAACCATCGTTATTTCAGATGTGTCTTCTAACGGCGTTGGTGGTGTAATGGTCAGCATAGTTGCCTTCCAAGCAGTTGATCCGGGTTCGATTCCCGGCCAACGCACAGTTTTTTTATGGTGATAATTTTTTTATTGAGTCGTATAATTGACTAAAGTCTTTTTCAGTATTCTGATACTGACGTACGTTCTGCGGTCACCGTCTCTCAACCTACCCGATTTATGAAAACAGAGTATCGGTAAATAAATTAGTGGGTTAAAAAATCAACTGACTTCGGCGGTATTCGAGCCCTAACCGATGCCAGAATGTAGTGACGATCTTACCAGCCGAGCCATCGTGTCACTAGTGGTTATAAAGGTTAACTTGAAACTGTGGAGAATTATTTTTCTTCATTTTCATGTAATTTCTGATAGGTAGCCTGAGGCCTAGAAACCAATTCCGTTTCAACAATTTTTTTGCCGGGGCTTATTTTGGATAACGTGACCTACAGAAAACTATCTCACACATCTGTCACATCACATACATAACATACATTGCTCTGATCCCAAAGTAAGCAGATAAAGCATTTGTGTTATGGAATCGGAAACAACGAAGGTACCACTAACACCCAAACTCGACGCAATGTAGAAAAAGTTGTTTTCTACATTGATCCGTCAGTTCCTGGTTCCCAGGTTCCCTCTGACCTGGCGGTAACGCAAAAATCGTTGGGCACGCCTCTCGTCCACCAACATCGTCAACGTACCTTGCATCGCTTGACATCAGTGGAAGCTCGATAGGATCCCACTGACTAAAACCCACCTTCGTTGCATGTCAAGATGTTATGTCGTATGCTTTAGTTGATATCCTCCATCCCATCTGCGCTGGCCCCCCATGCACCCAAGGTGGTCCAACTCTCTCCAACCCAGGTCCCAACTATCTCCAAAAGAAACCGCATCCTCTCTCCTTCTTTAATCAGCAGACGCTCAGGAACTTCGATGAGTCTACCTCCTAGTACGTAAACGGAATCCCAGACAACAGTTTTCGCTTTTACCATACACCTAATTAAAAGTCCATGATAGCCGAGTGGTTGGATGGTCGGAATTTCGAATCAAGAGACCCAAGTTCGATCCCCAAGTGGCTAGCTCGTACCAATGGGTTTTTCAAAAACTTATGTACGAATATCGTTGGCTTGGACATAAAGGCGGCGACGGGCTCACCACCTGTCACGTTGTTCCCAAAATATCTTCGGTGGAAGGTGGGTCGAAGGGACATAATTGTCTAAACTAGACCTCTGTCTACCCCTGTATTGGGAATTGCGTGAAGATATTTATAATTTTATATTTACCTAATTTAGAGTTTTATCCTTCAATGGAGTCATCATATCTGGACATGCTCTGCTAATCTTTTAATATTAGGCTTTAATATCAGCTTTAGAATAATTTTCTATCCCTTTAAAAATTTCTTTCAGGTTGTAGACTCGTACCAATATGTCTTTTAAAAATATATGTCCGATTTATATGGACTATGCCTTGGACATGAAGACGGCGACGGGCTGTGGCACGACCTGTCACGATTGTTGTCTCTTGGTGGAACTCCATCCATAAATACATTAAAATTAACTTTTACTTATTCCACATTTGTAATAATGATAACTGTGGGATAATAATAAATGTGGAATAAGTAAAAGTTAATTTCAATGTGTCTCAAAAATTTGTTCGCTGAAAGGGGGTTGAAAGGATTTAAATGTCTTGACCTCTGTCAACCAATTAGGAACGGCGTGAAGATATTACAGCAAATGAAGATAACGAAGACCCGTGATGTTCAGGTTTAATTTAAATTTAAAGTTTCCATTCCATTAAAAAGTCACGATAGCCGAGTTGTTGGGTGGTCGGAATTTCGAGTCGAGAGACCCGAGTTCGATCCCCAGGTGGCAGTACCAATGAGTTTTTCAAAAACTTATGTACGAATTTCATCGTTGGCTTGGACAATAAGGCGGCGACGGGCTCACCACCTGTCACGTTGTCCCGAAAATATCTTCGGTGGAAGGTGGGTCAAAGGGACTTAATTGTCTAGACTTGACCTCTGTCTACCCCTGTATTGGGAATTGCGTGAAGATATTTATTTTTTTTTTCATTCCATTAAAGTAATATGTATGCCTTTAAAAAAAACTTACAGCCTCCTGCTTTATCAGAGATTAAGTACAAACTCATATACTCTTTACGATTTTATTATGTGTCAGATATCTTACATATTTTTAAAAATACATTTCTAGTAGTAGTCACGTTCTAACGCTTAAGTCACGTTCGCTCGCTTATTAAAAAGATATGTATTCCAAATTCAAATATCTCAACATGCGTTGGTGGTGTAATGGTCAGCATAGTTGCCTTCCAAGCAGTTGATCCGGGTTCGATTCCCGGCCAACGCATATTTTTGTTTGAGTTTTAAAAATTTATTGAGTAGATAATATTTTTTTTTATCCTACGGAGCGAGCTATTCTCAGGATATACACTATTCTAAGGATGTGGAGAAATAGCATTTATTTTTTATAAGTAACACACAAAACTCTTTTTTGTTACTTATAAAAAATTAATACTACGAAAGAAGTTACAATGCGCCAAGCTCTTTGCAGCACCAGACTTCTTGCACACTCTACTCATCTGCTCGTCACTGCTTTGCTGAACTCTGGTATGGTATTACATAGGATAGTCCTTTGGACTACATTTCAACGGACTTTTAGGGACTACGTGATAGGTGGTGAGCCTGTCGCCGTCTTAGGGCCCAAGTCAATGATCCTATTATTACCTAAATATATCACCACGCCATTCCCAATACTAGGTAGACAGAGTCTACACAGTTAAGTCCTTTCGACACATCCTTCACCGGAGATATTTTTGGAACAAGTTGACAGGTTGTGAGCCTGTTTAAGCCATCGATATAAATCTTATAGTGCTTTTTGAAGAAACTCATTGTTACGACCTTACCTCTTGATGATCAAACTCGGGTCTTTTGACTCGAATTCTGATCCCCCAATCACCTTAGTGAGATGTTTTTTCCCAGAGATCGAATTCGAGCTTTCCTATTTGACTCCTGATCACCGAACCACGTCGCCATGGTCATTTCTGATCATCTTGTGCTCTACGTTAACACAATAAAGTAACTATGCGACAGTTTTAATATTACAAATGCCCAAAAATAAAATAGATATATATCATAAAGGATCAGGATTACTCGAATATTTAGACGTGCGTGTATGAAGTAAATAATGAATTTGAAAGATGCGAAATACGTATGTAAGTATCGTGACACTTTACGATCTTTCCTGTCTGACTACCCCATCAGGGACTGCGCGTGAAGATGAGTAAAATAAAATAAAAAATCTTTATGCATGTTCTCCATGTTGTGGTGGACAGATGACCTGGCAATTAAGTCTTTTAACCCGCTTAAGAAAGCGGTAGGATCACTAAAGAAAGAAAGAAAAATGAAAGAGAGATATGAGTTTATTATATATAGTCTAACAAAGCAGGAAAAGAAAGAAAGAAAAGAAAATTTCTTCACGCAATTCCCAATACAGGGGTAGACAGAGGTCTAGTCTAGACAATTAAGTCCCTTTGACCCACCTTCCACCGAAGATATTTTTCGGGACAACGTGACAGGTGGTGAGCCCGTCGCCGCCTTTATGTCCAAGCCAACGATGAAATTCGTACATAAGTTTATGATAAACTCATTGGTACTGCCACCTGGGGATCGAACTCGGGTCTCTCGACTCGAAATTCCGACCAACCAACAACTCGGCCATCGTGACAAAGCAGGAAACTGTAAATTAAGCATAATCATCACTTCAATAAAATGGGAATTTTGAATTAAAATTAAACATGAATTACACGGCCTTAGGTTATCTGGGTTTGGTATAATATCTTCACGCTATGCCTAATACTGGAGAAGATAGAGGTCTAGACAATTAAGTCCTTTTGACTCACCTTCCACCGAAGACATTTTTTGGGACAACGTGACCGATGGTGAGTCTATCTCCGTCTTAATGTCGAAACCTATGACATAAATCGTACATAAGTTTTAAAATACCTTTCTTGACCTAATTCCGATGAACCGATCCCACGGCTATCGTGACTTTCTGCCCATATTGGGAAATGCATGAAAGTGAAGAAAAGATTTCTCCACGGTTTAAGGATCATTTTTGTATCGAACAATGACATGATGACTGCGTTCATACAGTGTGCGATGGTCATGACTCGAATTCCGACGATGTTGATTGAGATCTTAAGACACTCATATTTACGGATACTCTGTATTTATAAATTGGATATGTTTGATGACCGGTTTGACGGCGATGACCCCAAACACTACCTCAATTTCAGAATACTGAAAAAACCATTAGTCAATTATTCGAATAAATAAAAAATTACCACCATAAAAAAACTGTGCGTTGGCCGGGAATCGA
Organism: Sericinus montela; assembly: GCA_029286605.1. Classification (NCBI taxonomy): domain Eukaryota; kingdom Metazoa; phylum Arthropoda; class Insecta; order Lepidoptera; family Papilionidae; genus Sericinus; species Sericinus montela. The sequence goes on from JAGSMR010000014.1 coordinate 7,095,230, forward strand.
ACCCGGATCAACTGCTTGGAAGGCAACTATTCTGACCATTACACCACCAACGCCGTTAGAAGACAGGTCCGAAATAATAATAACGTAGCAAGTTGTTTGGCATAGTTATTATTTAGACAACTGTTATATTAGTTAGTAGACTCAGGATTTTCCACAATCATAACATCGATAAGTCACGCAATTCCCAATACAGGGGTAGACAGAGGTCTAGTCTAGACAATTAAGTCCCTTCGACACACCTTCCACCGAAGATATTTTCGGAACAACGTTACAGGTAGTGAGCCCGTCGCCGTTTTTATGTCCAAGCCAACGATATAATTCGTACATAAATTTCTGAAAAATCCACTGGTACGAGCCTGCCACCTGGGGATTGAACACGGGTACTTGACACGAAATTACGACCACCCAACCACTCGGGTAACGTGACCATAACTCGAGTACAAATATTTGTCCCTAACAGAATTAAAACCTTCAACTCTTAGCTTTAGAGCCAAGGTCACTACCAACTTGGCTAGCGGGTCGATACCTGCGTTAAGGTTATTTTCCGTACTCATCAGTCCAAGCCTTAGTCCAATTAGTAATAAGGGCAATTTTTTTCACTGAAATGGGACTCAGCAGACCGGGGATTCAGGGCCATTCAAGGTAAACATGTCAATGTCTATTACAATTACATAATGAGAATATAATTGCCTACCCAACTCAAAATAGAAAGGACATGGGACAAAATAGGATAGACTAACAGCCTGATTAACAAATAATCAGTTGTTCTGGTTTGTCTTTCCCAGGAGAAGATGAAGTACTTCGTTCGTAAGTAATCAAATATGTGTAAAAAATATCTTCACAGTATTCCTAATACTGGGGTAGACTGAGGTCTAAACAATCAAGTCCTTTAAACCCACCTTCCACTGAAGACATTTTATTGGAGAACGTGACAGGTGCTGAATCAGTCGTCGTCTTTATATTCAAGCCAACTAAGTAAATCGTACATAAGTTTAAAAAAACTCTACCAAATGTGAATCGAATTCGGTTCTCGTGACTCGAATTTCGATCACCCAACCACTCGAGTCAATAATTTAAGAGTCAAATATATGAATAGAAGTGAAAAGATTTTATTTTAAGGTAATTTTAAAGTGATATAGATAAGGAAAGGCTGCCGAGAACAAAGTCAACGGTGCCCTGACTGCATTAGTCAAAAGGCAAGGCGTAGTGAGAAATGCACGCCTTGCAATACATAACGCAGTGTTGGTACCAACTTTGTTATATGCCAGCGAAACCTGGGTATGCTAGAAAAAGCATAAAGGTAAGTTGAATGCAGTGGAAATGTGATATCTTCGTAAAATGTGTGGCGTTACCATGGCCAACCGAATGCGAAACGAAGAGATCCGCAATATGGCAGGTTTGAAAGATGACCTTATCACAAAAATTGATAAGGGCGTGCTTCGATGGTTTGGGCACGTTGAGCGAATAGAAGAAAATATATAGCGTGGAAGTTAATAATAAAAGATGTAGAGGTAGGCCGAGACTTACTTTAGAAGACCATGTGAGCAAATTGCATGAAGAGGTGAGGGTCAAGAGTACTCGGATACCTAGACGTGCGTGTATGAAGAAGGTGTTGAATCTGAAAGAAGCGAAAGAGGTTTGTAAGGATCGTGGCAGTAGGCGATCGGTTCTTCCTGGCTATCCCATCAGGGATTGTGAAATAAGTAAGTAATTTTAAAGATGTCTATGAGGTGAGGTGGACCAGGAAAAAAGTATGGAGTTATGTAACATGTGGGAAATAAAAAAACGAAGTTAAAGCTAGAATATTTATACGAGCCAACAATTAATATCAAAAATTAAAACAAATTTAGACGTCATTTTTATTTTTTATTTTTCATGAAAGATATTGTCACTAAAAGATATTGTCATAAGTAATAAAAACGACACCAAAAAATAGTGCGTTGGCCGGGAATCGAACCCGGATCAACTGCTTGGAAGGCAACTATGCTGACCATTACACCACCAACGCCGTTAGAATACACGTCTGAAATAACGATGGTTTCGAATGACTTTATAAATACTTAATGAAACAAAATTATGTTAATATTTAAAATACTTATTAACTTAAAACTACAATAATCGTAGAATCCTACTCCTCGTGGCATGGCACCAAGAACGCTGGCTGCATTTCCACGTTGAATGGTAAGACTTAACCGTTGAGCGAGAAGAGAACCACCCCTCTTGTCACCAGCGGCTAAGACCAGTCGCAGATACAATTCCTTTAGAAACTGCATCGCGCGAGGACCCCACGGAGCGATCGTCTCTACGGCAAATGAAACAATTATAAAATCTCCGTTCAAAATTTTTAAATTAAGTAAGTGTCAGCTGTAAATTAATGTATTTTTTTATTTAAATCTAGAAGTGTACACAATTTTCCAGCTTATTAGTGAGTAATAAAATTTACTATCCAATCTCATCGACATTTTAGTTAAAGAGCAAGATTCTTTCATATTTTTCAACGACATAAGCTGTGCCTAACTTTTGGTGAGGCCTATGTTCAGCATTGAACTCTTGATAAGCTATAAAAGGGAAGAAAAAGTAGATGGCCGAGCCTATATTTTAAAGCATGGTCAAGCCTTACCAACTTTTTTGAAGAAAGGACAGTTTGGTGTATTGTATGTAAGTTTGAAGTACGTAAAAAAGAAACAACCTATTTTACACCATTTAATCTATTAATCTTACTATATTGTATGGCAAGTCTTTTACTGTTCAAGCAATACAACTTTGGAATGATTTACCACTAATATACAAAAGGCATATTAAAAATTTTAAAAGTCTACTAAACGATTATTTTTGGCACCCTCAACTTAAAAAAAACTCATTGGTACGAGCCTTTGGGATCGAACTCGGTTCTCTTGATTCGAATTCCGATCACCCAACCACTCGGCAATCGCGACATTTGTGATTGGATCAGTAGAAAGATATTTTTATATCATCAACTCGTACGGTGGAAAAAATTTCATGACTGAAGAAATAACCCGAAATTGAAGCCCAAGCAATGAATCGTAACCAGTGCTATAATAACATCCACCGGGTACAGAAACAGTGTACCCAAAACTAAAGTCTCTGAGCACAGAGTAGACCACAAACAGAGACTACATCTAGTAAATAATATGAACTCAATTACTTTAATGTTTTTCTATATAGGCACCGCAAAGGACTGTCTTCTATTTCTTACCGCAAAAAGTTACCATCCCATTCTTTCCCTTGGTGTTTTAAGATAAGATGAAGGATAAAGACATAAATGCAAGTCCCTTTGACCCACCTACCACCAAAGATATTTTCGGGACAGTGTGACAGGTGGTGAACCCTTCGCTGTCTTTATGTCCAAGCCAACGATATAATTATTCATTTCTCATTCCGACACTTCTGATTACAATCATAATCAGTAAAAGTGTACAAACAAAATTGATAAGAATAAGAAAAAAAGATATCTTCACGCAATTCCCAATACAGGGGTAGACAGAGGTCGAGTCTAGACAATTAAGTCCCTTCGACCCACCTTCCACCGAAGATACTTTCGGGACAACGTGACAGGTGGTGAGCCCGTCGCCGAATAAGAAGAATACAAAAAACAAAAAAGTAGAAGATATAAGAGTTATAGTTTCAAAGGTTACAGAAAAATGACAGGACAACTATCTTTAAAGTACCTCGATCTCCTCATGACCTCGATAGAATGAAGTATTTACTTACTTAAGGGCCCGTGAAAGACGCCTGACCAAATTTAGATTCTCATCATGAGTCACGATATCCGAGTGGTTGGATGATTAGGATTCTTGTCAAGAAATCCGAGGTCGAGTCTCTATGTGTTTTTTCAAAACTTATGTACGAATTATATCGTTGGCTTGGACGTAAAGATGGCTACAGGCTTGCTGCCTGTCACGTCAAAAGGTCTTCGGTAGAAAGTGGATCGAAACGACTTCATCGTTTAGACCTGTCTACCCCAGTATTGGGAATGGCGTGAAGATATTTTTAAATTTTTATATTGTTCCTTTCATCTCTCTATCTTGTGTCATAATTGACATGGTTGGCAAGCGGATTGGCGGAACTGTACCAGACCCATAAACACTGCGGTCTGCCAAGACACCTTCGAAAAGAAGATATGACATATTCATCATGATTATGACAGCCAGACAGGCTTCGAGCTGAAAGTATTCAACGTATTCTGATGAAGATTGACCTCCCCCAACTGCGTTGCATATTTCGTTTGCCTGTACGAGGTTGCCATTCGAGAACCTTTGAAACCCCTAACCAGTCCATTGCCACTACAGTATTTTGATCTGTACGCCGGTGGGTTATTACCCAGTATTGGAGAATGCGTGATGATAAAAAAAATAATTAAACTCATTCTTGTAGCGGGTTTTGTAACAATACATTATTAATTGAACTAATCATCCTAACACTTATACAAACAAAACCAAATAAAACAACGAAATACAGAACTTCTATTATAACTTTAACTTGCGTTAGCATAGCGTTGGTGGTGTAATGGTCAGCATAGTTGCCTTCCAAGCAGTTGATCCGGGTTCGATTCCCGGCCAACGCATATTTTTTTTCTAAACTTTTTTTTAATAGAAAAGGGACGCAAACGAGCAGGTGGCTCACGTGATGGTAAGTGATTACCGCTGCCCATGAACACCCGCAATACCAGAGGCATAGCAGATGCGTTGCCTCACTAAGACTACCTGAATATATCTGAAAGAAGCGAAAGAAGTATGTAGGGATCGTGACACTTGGCGATCTGTTCTCTCTGGCTACCCCGTCAGGGATTGTGCGTGAAGATAAATAAATAAATAAATAAATATGTTTGATATAATTACCGATAACGAATTAAAAATAGACATAGATTTTTATCTTATCCATTGCTTTTATCTAATCTATTCGAAAATCTACGACGTATCGCCAGTAAAGAATAAATACAGTTTAGAATAAATTTCATTTAGTTTTAAAATAATTAAAAAAGTCACGATATGTAAATAAAGTCACTATAGTGGAGTTGTTGCTCGGAATTCGAGTCATGAGACCCGAGACAGCATGGCGAGCGGCTTGGCGATCACAGTTAACAGTAACTCGCGTTTTAGACGCAGGACCAATATTAGACTGACTGACTGGTCAGTCTAACTGACCTGAGATGGTCGAGTATTTTTCGTTTCAGTTGAAATTTTAAGCATTTTTTTTCTCTTTCGTTTAATAACAAAAAGTTCAGCATAACATGTATGATTTAAAATATAAAAAATGTCTAATATTTTTCGTTATATTTATAACAAAAATCAAATTGGAATATATTAATTATAGCCTTTCAATTATAATTATAGCCTTATGATTTTTCAGTATTCATCACCATTCCCAAAACTGGGATAGACAGAGGAGAAGTCTAGAAAATTAAGCCCTTTTGACCCACCTTCCACCGAAGAATTTTGTGACAGGTGGCGAACCTGTCAAGGTCTTTAAGTCCAAGCCAACGCCATAAATCGTACATAAATTTTGAAAAAAAAAAAACAGTAGGCCTCTGCTATCAGGGGTCAAACTCGGGTCTCTTAACTCGAAATCCGATTACCCAACCACTCGGTTATCGTGACTTTTTAAAGTAAATTTTCCCTTTATAATTACGATAACCACGGGATGAAAAAGGGTAGTGAAGGTTAACAAAGACTACACACGGTTGGCGGTATAAATTTACGTACGGTGTAAATTTAATGTGTCATAAACATAAACGAGTATTATACGGAACCGTCGGCGCGTGTCCGACTGTGTCACGATCCTTACACACCTCTTTCGCTTCTTTCAGATTTATTTCCTTCATACATGCACGTCTAGGTATCCGAGTACTCTAACCCCTCCCCTCTTCGAGCAATTTGCTCACATGGTTTTCGAAAATTAGTCCCGACCTACCTCGACACCTTTCTGTATTAACTTTCGCGCTATATATTTTCTCCACCATTCGGTCTTCACTCATTCGCTCAACGTGCCCAAACCATCTAAGCACGCCCTTACAAATTTTAGTGATAAGGTCATCTTTCAAATCTTTCAATTCTTTGGTTTGAATGTATATTTCTTAAATTGATTTGATTTGATTAGCAAACTCTGCTTGCATTAAAGTTGTTTAGAACGTAATAAATTATATTTAAAAGCACATAAATCTTGCGAATACGTTAAAATGTTTACTTAGACCATAAAAGCGCAATGCCGTAAAGCGTGTCTTAACTCTCTATCGTGTTATTACTCTGCGCACATCCCCATTTAAGATGTAAACACATAAGTATAGGTAACCCGGGGGGTGGGGGGTTGATGGGGGGTGATTTTCAGGCAGTCGACGCGGTATAACGCCGCCGCACCGACGCGCGAAAGGGCGTCCCGACGCCTTTTTTTATTTAAAAACCACAAAACCATGTAATTTAAAACCCTATATTTATGTTTATCATATCTTAATGAGAACGGAACGTCTTAAATATTTTTTTTTTTGCATAAGACGTTGGCTGTTTTCATTTCGGACATCCCTAAAATTTATTTCACATCCGCACAAACATTTCCATGAATTTCCCTTTTAAGTTCTATATCGCGATTCTATCATTTTGTTGTTGCGTTTTCAGATTTGTTTCGTGATGGTGATGAGTTAGTTAACGACTGATGAGTTAGTGTGAATTGTGTCAATTTTGTGATGCCTTTTGGATTGCTTTAGACCGAGTAAGTTGCAACTTTATCGATTGTGGGTAGCCTTTATGGTATCGGTAAAACTAAACTTTTTTTTATCACTTTTTATTACCGGCCAACCCACGGCGTAGACGATATACGGAATAACTTTTTTATCTGTATTTTTTATCTTTATTATAGAACTAATATAACTATGTCAGAATCATTTAATGAACACTACGTACTTTAAAATTAAAATAATTTCAGTATTAAAGTTCTGGAGATTGTCCCGTAGTGGGGACTTCACTTTATTAACGGCCCATGAAAGTCCTCCGAGAGATATAGACCTTTCATAGATTGATTTGCGATAATGGCCACGAATTGGCGATCGCACAACTACACCTCGCATCTTAGACTGTGCTGCTTGTTCCCTTTTGATTTTTTTAAATGCATGTCTCATCAACAGCCATCTTCAACCCTTTTCCTTTATTCGCCTTTTTCGTCATTTACGATCAGAAAGGGCATATTCATAGGCCGATACCACAGTAGCCATTCCCAAGAATGGGGTAGACAGAGGTCGACACTTTAGTCTTTCGACCTACTATCCACCGAAGCCATTTTTTGGAACAACGTTACAGGTAGTAGCCACGATATAAATTGTGCATAAGTTTTGTAAAAACCTATTCATAAGGGCCTACCACCTGGGGATCGAACTCGGGTGCTTGTATTCGAACTCCGATGTCCCAACTCCCATACATTAAATTCGTAAACTCTGTTAAAAGAAATTCTTAAGTTTAACATCCACGTAAAAATTGTCCATCCCGTGAGGAAATGAGGGGGTTCTACCTGAGAAGTATGATGAGGTTACTCATAAGAAGAGATCTAAAATGTTAAACAATGGACAGCTTACGGTGTCCAGTTGCGAAAATCATCTCATGAAAGAATCTCTGAAAATACTGGACCAAAATTGACCTGACGATAACGTCACGATAGTCGAGTGGTTGGGTGGTCGGAATTTCCGACCTGAGTCGAGAGACCGGAGTTCGATCACCAAGTGGCAGGCTCGTTCCAATGGGTTTTTCAAAAACTTACGTACGAATCATCGTTGGCTTGGACATAAAGACGGCGACGGGCTCAACACCTGTCGCGTTGTCCCGAAAATATCTTCGGTGGAAGGTGGGTCGAAGGGACTTAATTATCTAGGCTATACCTCTGTCTACCCCTGTATTGGGAATTGCGTGAAGATATTTATTTATTTACAAAATTAACCTAATCAGTGGCGAGCAGCAAAACATAGGACCACGACCGCGACATCGTCCACGGAACGAGTGGCGAAAACACCGGTTTTCAAGGTTCGATTCCCGAGACTTCAGTTTTGCCGGACATTTATTGGTTGTCCCTTTACTGATATTACTATTAGACCATTATTGTTCGTTGTGCAATCAGGCGGCGAAAGGAAAATATTAGGAAACGCGCTTATCATGTTAACTAATTTTAATAACTAATTTCGCAAAACAATGTCTTCAATGTAAGGTACTTGTTCTGATCTTGATCTCTGTCCACCCCTGTATTGGGTATTACCCCAGTAGAGCGTGAAGATTTTTTAGTAACAAAGTAAAAGTAGAGAAAAGCGTGGCCGAGTTTAGCTAGTGAAATAATTTTTTACCTTGTCGCTTCGGTGTATAAATACGTCACCCCTTTTCTTTCTATGTTTCACCCCTTAAGGTGATTAAGTGAAATTGTAAATCGCGACAGATCAGGATCCCTTTTTGCATACCCGAATCTTGGACGACCTCCGTGGACGAGTGGCGTTTTGACACCGGTTTTGATAGTGTCTCCAGCTCTGAGGTCCCTGGTTCGATTCCCGGTCGGGTCAATGTAGAAAAAACTTTTTCGCCATTTCCTCGGATCTGGGTGTTTGTGGTGCCTACGTTGTTTCTGATCCCATAATACAAGTGCTTTGCTTTCTTTGGGATCAAAGCAAACTATTTATGTATGTATGTATGTATTAGACAAATCTGCCCGTCACTAACCTTTAAAAATTATTGTCTTGACAACCCATTGTCCCAAATAGGAAGTTAAATGCAAGTCGGAAGGACTGCATTGCCTAGTCCTCTGTCTACCCCAGTATTGGAACTATACGTGAAGTTATTTTAGTTTTAATGTGAAAATCAATTCCATAAATATAAGTCCATTTCGTTGCCAATTCAACTAGTCAACTCTAAGTAAAGTTTTCGGCCGCTCCCGAGAAATGGGTCACAGCTAGATTTTAATATTTCCATCGACTGATCTTACTTACTTTAACTTTATGTCACTTACTTATGATCTTACTTAATTAGATTTACACATAAAACTCCGGTGTGCGTCTGTTTTTAACATCTTCTAAAGGGTTTTATTGATTTTGAAGTTTTATGTAGTTTTTACGCTTTAGAAAAATAGATATCTTTACGCATTATCTCCGTACTGGGGGAAAGGTTGAGACAATTGACAACCTTCGTGGACGAGTGGCATAAACACCGGTTTTCAAGGTGTCGCCATCTCATGGTCGATCGGGGTCGATTCCCGGTCGAGTCAATGTAGAAAAACCACTTTTTCTACATTTTCTCGGGTCTGGGTGTTTGTGGTGCCTTCGTTGTTTCCCATTCCTATACCACAAGTGCTTTAGCATCTTACATTAGGATCGGAGCTATGTATGTGATGTTGTCCCTATCTATATATGTATATGTATCCATACATTACATTAAGCACTTTAAAAAAAATTAAGTTCCTTCAAGCCACCTTTCACTGAAGCCTGTTTGGGATAATCTGAACAGGTGTAGAATCTACTGGCATCTTAATATCTAAGCCCTGAAACGCTCTGAAACAATTTTTTTATTTTTGGCTAGCAATTAAAGCATTGTCGTACTAATTCAAATCCAAATCACCCAACCACATTGGGTGATTCGGATTTGAATTAGTAGCCCGGAATTCGATCCCCAGGAGGAAGGCTCATAGCAATGAGTTATTTAAACTTAATGCTTAATAATAATGAAATGGAATATCTTCACGCAATTCCCAATACAGGGGTAGACAGAGGTCAAGTCTAGACAACTAAGTCTCTTAGATCCCTAGGTCCCTAGATATTAATGCTTAATGCGTAATAAATAAAAAGAAAACTTAATGAGTTATTGAAATAATAAATAATTGCGGAGTTACGGCCTCAAAATCAACCCAAGTACCACAAACACCCAAAACTTGTGAAAATGAAGAATATACCTTTCTACATCGCCCTGGGAACCGAACCTGGACTTTAAGAGCTTATGTACGATTTATATCGTTCGTTGGCTTACCGTAAATAATCTGTACAGAGTTAAAAAAGTCATGTGATAAAATTTTGAAATTTTTGCATAGATACAAACATTGCTCTGATTCCAAAGTAAGTAACTAAAGCACTTGTATTATGGCGGGATATACCTCAAACACGCGGACTCGAGAAACTGTAGAAAAAGTCTTTTGTATACCCGGGAATCGAACTCTGGACGTCAGAACTGGTGACACCATGAAAACCGGTGTGTGAAAAACACTTATATTACCAAAAAGTGAAAGTGAAGATACAATTTTGTTACACATACATAATAATCAAATTACAGCAATAGTCACGATAGCCGAGTGGTTGGGTGATCGTAATTCAAGTCAAGAGACCCGAGTTCGTTCCCCAGGTAGTAGGCTCGTACCCATAGGTTTTTCCAAAATATATGTACAATTTATGTCGTTGGCTTGGACAGGCTCACCATGTTGTCTTTAATGTCTTCATGGAAGTTGTGTCGAAAGGACTTCATTATCTAGTCCTCTATCTACCCCTGTATTGGGAAAGGCGTGAAGATATTTTTTTATAATCAAAGTACATTTGGGTAAAATGTAAATATAATATCCATTTGTATGAACTGTAGTTTACGCCTATTGCTTCAACGGCGTTGGTGGTGTAATGGTCAGCATAGTTGCCTTCCAAGCAGTTGATCCGGGTTCGATTCCCGGCCAACGCACAGTTTTTTGAAATTTTATATTGAGCTTTTGGTATTAAAAATGTTTGTTATTAACTTTTATTACGATATTTAATGTGTCCTCATTCTCCTGTAACGTTCTAAAGTGAAAGTAATTAAATTTAAATATTCTGATTCCACGAACTTTTATGACATTAATGTCCAAGATATTCTACTAATTTAGTACAACACATATTTATTATGTACTAGCTGTTACCCTCGGCTTCGCTTGTGTTCATGTCTTTAAATATATGTAAAAGTCATAATAATTATTTTTAGAAAGAAAACGAAATTATTATACATATTATGACTTATGATTATGTCTCAAACAAATAGAAACAGCTGATGCTATACTTAATAGAATCGTGAATCGACAGCAGATATTAACTTAGTGGAACTTTGCATCACCCTAATTTATTACTCCTATACATAATTGAATGTTAAGTGTCAAATGGATTCTCCAAAGTAACCTTAATTTTCTAACACAACAAAATGGCAGCGCACGTCAAAAAATATTGGATACTTATAAGCAAATTTTGGATACCTTTTTGTTGAGGAAAAAAATATCTTCACCCTATTCCCAATACTATGATAGACAGAGGTCTAGACAATTAAATACTTTTGTTCGTTTTCATGTCCAAGCTAACGATATAAATTGTACATAACTTCTGCGTTTCGTCTGGTGAGTGCAGGTAACCGGTGGCCCACACACTCCCCTCCCCCAATTCTGGGAGAGAGGGGCACTCTTAGGGAGGCAACGCATCTGCTATGCCTCTGGTATTGCGGGTGTTCATGGACGGCGGTGATCACTTACCATCACGTGAGCCACCTGCTCGTTAGCCTCCCTTTTTCTATAAATAAAAAAAAGCCCCGGGCATCGAACTCGGATTTCTTAACTCGAATTCCGATTACCCAACCGCTTGGCTATCGTGACTTACCAAGGTTGACATTTTTGTAATATTTCCTTACTTGTCTTGCGAATTTTTCTAGCTGATAATTACATTACAAAGCTACAGCTTTCAATTGGTGAAAGCATTTCTAAATTCGGTGCAATGGTTTATGCATTAGAGCATAACAAACAAATCAAATAACTTTCACATTTATAATATTAGAATTGTTTGAGAGAAAAAAATGACGTTTGAAATGCCTAGAATTTTTTTTTATCGCGTATGCCTTGCTGTCTTCTTCTTTATATTCTTTACAGGCAGCTGGCCTATTAAGAGTTCACTGCTGAACATGGACCTTCCCCAAAAAATGTCACAAGTCCTGCAGGTTTTCTATAACCTATATCCATCCCTTTAAAATCGCCATCCGCTTCAAAGAATAGCGGGATAAACAGACAGTGAAACGCATATTGTAAAAATTAGATTTTCTTTTATAGTTTCATAGGTTTATTATTTTTATCTATGTATTACTATAAATGTATGTTTCTGCATCAATATCAAATAAAATCAACCAATAATAGGTGTAGATTGTAGACTGCGAAACACAATGCAGGTTCGGAGCCGGCATTCGACTATTGTGAACCATTGTAGAAACAAGCATAACGGCTTGGTGTACTTAACTGTAACTAGTAATGATGTTTGGCATTACTAGTATTTAAAACAAAATACATGTATTGATTTATAGAAAAAAATTAACCATTTTGTTGATACATGTGGTACTTCTCTTGTATTTTCAAACGTCCATCTAAGACTTTAGAAATTAATAATTAATTACAAATTAATAAAATTACTAACAAATAAGAAATATAAGTAGGACCGCACGATTTTTGTAGTTTTTAGTTAATAAGTATTGTAAATATTAACATAATTTTATTTCTGTAAATAAAGCATCAAAAAAAATGACGATAGCCGACAGGTTGGATGGTCGAAATTTCGAGTCGAGAGACTCGAGTTCGATCCCCAGGTGGCAGGCTCGTACCAATGGGATTTTCTAAAACTTATCTACGAATTATATCGTTGGCATAAAGACGGCGACGGGCTCACCACCTGTCACGTTGTCCCGAATATCGAATATATTCGGTGGATGGTGGGTCGAAGGGTCTTAATTGTCTAGACTAGACCTCCGTCTACCCCTGTATTGGGCATTGCGTGAAGATATTTATATATTTTAAATAAAGCATCAAGAGAATTTAAAAAAAAAGAAATTATCGAACAGATATAAATGCGAATTCTAAATTTAAACTAATTTAAATCAACCGGTAAAATGTAATCCGTTTGCAAACGAATGCAATGCAGCGCGCCGTCCGCGAGCCGGTCATTTCATTATCCGGCTCGAGCATAACCGGATTAATTTGGATATTACTTCGTGACCGGAGAATGTGTTAATCCTGTTTGTATGTTTTGGATGATTACACACACTTACTTTACATATATAGATATACATAAAAAGGGACAACATCACATACATTGCTCTGATCCCAAATAAAGCAGCTTAAGCACTTGTGTTATGTAATCAAAAACAACAAATATACCACAAACACCTGAACCTGTACGAAAACTGTTTTCTACATTGATCCGTTCGGGAATCGAACCCGGGATCTCAGATTTGACGACACCATGAAACCCGTTTTATATGCAACTCGTCCGTGGAAGTCGTATAATAACAATAATTTATGTAATGCACGCAGTACATTTACTTTCGTAGATAAATATTAACATACATGTTAACATTTTCATAACACATATGTGGCAAACACTAGCGAGATTCGAACCCGCATTCACTTTCATGCCATTCCCAATACTGGGGTAGATAGATGTCTAGACAATCCACTCCTTTTGACCCACCTTTTACCGAAGGCAATTTTTGGGACAACGTGAAAGGTGTCGAGCTCTCCGTCAAGCCTCTCAGCAAATCGTCCGCTACAAATATTATTAATAACAATAATAATGGAGATGCGATCTCTTCGTTAACTGTGCGGCCTTACCATGGCCGACCGAAAGAGATTCGCAATATGGCAGGTTTGAAAGATGACCTTGTCACAAAAATTGATAAGGGCGTGCTTCGATGGTTTGGGCACGTTGAGCGAATGAGCGAAGACCGAATGGTGAAGAAAATATATAGCGCGAAAGTTAATATTAAAAGGTGTCGAGGTAGACCAAGACTAACTTTCGAAGACCATGTGAGCAAATTGCTCGAAGAGGGGTCATGACTACTCGGATACCTAGACGTGCGTGTATGAAGAAGATAATGAATCTGAAAGAAGCAAAAGAGGTATGTAGGGATCGTGACACTAGGCAATCTATTCTCTCTGGCTAATCCGTCAGGGATTGTGCGTGAAGAGAAGTAAGTAAGTAAGTAAGTAATAATAATGCCCTTCGTCTATCATACAGGAGCCGACTGATATACTACAGTCTCTATGATTCTATTACTGGTAAGTTATTTATTACAACCAAAAGATATAAATTACATCTCGACGAACATATCACATGCCCCCCGAGACACGCATTCTGAGACACACTTTTATTGCTTCGCGTTCTCAGAATAAGCACATATTCGCTTCGAATTTGTCGGATTGGGATTTATAGACTTATTTTTTGACGTGCCGAGATTTGTTTTCATCTCGTTTGTTTATTACAGGGTTAGGATATTATACGACCTAATAACCGAGGTGGTATTCCTTCCTTTAAAGTCAACGATTGGGGGTTCGAATCCCGATAGATCAAACTTTTTTGTGATGAATATGAATGACATGCTCATGTTATACACGAGTCAGAGATGTTTTTAAGTACCTATGTAGGAATATTAATAAATAAATAAATATAAATATTATCACGCAATTCCCAATACAGGGGTAGTCAGAGGCCTAGTCTAGACAATTAAGTCCCTTCGACCCACCTTCCACCGAAGATATTTTCGGGACAACGTGACAGGTGGTGAGCCGGTCGCCATCTTTATGTTCAAGCCAACGATATACTTCGTACGTAAGTTTTTGAAAAACCCATTGGTACGAGTCTGCCACATGGGGATCGAACTCGGGTCTCTTGACTCGAAATTCCGACCATCCAACCATTCGGCTATCGTGACTTTTAAATATGTGTGTATACAATCTACTACACAAATAATAACTATATTCACACATTTTCCCAATTCAGGGGTAGACGAAGGTAGTAGTCTAGACATGAAGTCTTTTCCGACCAATTTCTTAACGATGCCTATTTGGGACTACAAGTGGTGATATCATCTCTGTTTTAGTGACTAAGGTAATGTAAAGTAAAGTAAAGTAAAAAGGTAATGTTACATACAAAACATATCTTCACGCCATTCCTAATACTAAGGGTGAAAGTCTTTGATTATATAGACCTCTTTTTCAGACGTCTAAATAATTCAGAAAACCCCATCGGCGCGAACCATGGGGATCGAACTCGGGTCTCTTGACTCGAAATTCCGACCATCCAACCATTCGGCTATCGTGACTTTTAAATATGTGTGTATACAATCTACTACACAAATAATAACTATATTCACACATTTTCCCAATTCAGGGTAGACGAAGGTCTAGACATGAAGTCTTTTCCGACCAATTTCTTAACGATGCCTATTTGGGACTACAAGTGGTGATATCATCTCTGTTTTAGTGACTAAGGTAATGTAAAGTAAAGTAAAGTAAAAAGGTAATGTTACATACAAAATATATCTTCACGCCATTCCTAATACTAAGGGTGAAAGTCTTTGATTATATAGACCTCTTTTTCAGACGTCTAAATAATTCAGAAAACCCTATCGGCGCGAACCACGGGGATCGAACTCGGATAACTTGAATCTCATTCCGATCTCGCACTGTGTTAGCGTGACATAATTTAAATACGTTAATGTTCATATAAGTCACGACAGCCGAGTGGTTGGGTGGTTGGAATTTCCAGTCGGGAGCCCCGAGTTCGATCCCCATGTGGGTTTTTCAAAAACTAATGTACGAATTATATCGTCGGTTTGGACATAAAGACGGCGTCGGGCTTACCACCGGTCACGTTGTCCCGAAAATATCTTCGGCGTCAGGTGGGTCGAAGGGACTTAAATGTCTAGACTGGACAGAGGTCTAGTCTAGACATTTAAGTCCCTTCGTAGACAGAGGTCTACCCCTGTACTTGAAATTGCGTGAAGATATTTATTTTATTTTATTTATTTATTAGTGTAGTGGATTGTATACACAGCGAGAACAAACTCTAGGCCACCGTTAGTAAATATGGCCAACCGTAGAGTTGGAAAACTTTAGTTTTTGTTACTTGCTCCGACTGAAACTTGTTATGAAATGTGTTACGTGTTTTGAAGCGCGTCCCACATTCCAACTAAGTCGACTTTAATTTAAATAGAATATTTGTTTTCTGTGGAAATTTTATATTGTGATGTCATGTTTATAAAATATATATTTGTTTTTTCCAACTTTTGTGCATGATTTAGAAACAAAATACTAGCTATGCCAAATAACATTACCAGCATATCTGTACAAAGTCACGATTGCGGAGTGGTTGGGTGGTCGGAATTTCGAGTCAAGAGACCCGAGTTCGAGCCCCATTTGGCAGGCTTGTTCCAATGAGTTTTTCAAAAACTTATGTACGAATTGTGCCGTATATTGGACATAACGGACTTAACTTGACTTCTCTCTACCCCTTTATTGGTAACTGCGTGAATATGTTTATTTATTTATTTTATAGTATATCTCTTAACCACTCAAAATAAGCTGCAATTTAAACATTTTAACACACACTAAACCTATAATGCAACTAGAAAGTATATTTTTCACACCTTAGACTTAGGGCTACAATGGCTGGACAAAATGCCACATGACATTCTCTACCAGTCAACCATTGTAATGCCGAAACATTAGATATCATAGAATTAGTCAAAAATTAGACGAAGATGCGAACGAGGAATAAAAATATAAAAGACAAGATAAATTAAATTTACATTTATGATAGAAGAGTTACGATAGCCTGGTGGTTGGGTGGTCGGAATTTCGAGTCAAGAGGAGATCTGGCTCGTACCAATGGATTTATAAAAAACTTATGTACGAATTACGTCGTTGGCTTGGACATTAAGACGGCGACGGGCTCACCACCTGTCGTGATGTCCCGAAAATATCTTCGGTGGAAGGTGGGTCAAAGGGATTTAATTGCGTAGACTAGACCTATGTCTACCCCTGTATTGGGAATTGCGTGAAGATAATTATTTTATTTTACATTAATGATAAAAACTGTACGTATCAGACACTCAATACCAAGATAAAAACAGTATATGTCTCATACATAGTCTCTCAATACCGTAAAAGGAATGAACGATAAAAAGTTTACGCCTGATCCAAAAGTTATTTTCGTCACTACGCCAAAAGTATTCAAGGTCCTGATTTTATTGACAGAACACAGAACCTATTCGTATCCCATCATAGCGTTGCTATCAGATATTGAAATAAAAATGTTTAAAATCTATGCATATACATAAAATTAAAGTGTATGTTTGTAATTTCAAATTAACAGCTTTTAACTTAAAACATATGAAAGTATATACGGTATGTACGTAAATGATCAAATAAATAAATAAATATCTTCACGCAATTCACAATACAGGGGTGGACAGAACTCTAGTCTAGACAATTAAGTCTCTTCGGGACAACATGACAGGTGGTGAGCCCGTCGCCGTCTTTATGTCCTAGCGAATGATATCATTGGTAGATAAGTTTTCGAAAAACCCATTGGTACGAGCCTGCCAGCTGGGGATCGAACTCTGGTCTCTGGACTCGAAATTCCACCACCCATCCACCCAACCACTCGGCTATCGTGGCTTCTATATATAATATTCTATAAATAATCAATTTAAAATTTTTTTGTCTATCTGTCTGTTTGTTCCGGCTAATCTATGAAACAGCTCTACCGACTTCAATGGGATTTTCACTGCCATATAACTGATTTTAAAAAGAGTATCTTGTTCCACGTAAAGTGTTGTAAGGGCGACATCGAAGCCTGTAAAAGCCTTCTCCAGAATATAGGTCTCTCCCATAACGCCGTATTCGTCAATATATAAAGCAAATGCCTTTCCCGGGTGGTATCGGTGTAAGTATTACTCCCAACCTCCTCTCTTCCCATAGCTGTTCTTAGAGGCGACTATGTGAAAAGCCTTGAAAATGCAAACAAATACCAGACCAAAACTCAGGAGACCGGTGAAGGGCAGCTTCGTCTGAAGTGCAGGATATCTGGTACTGCGATCGCCGATCCGCTTGCCAAGCGTAGCGATTACGGCAAACTCTTCCATACAGGAGAGACCTACGTGCAATGAACTTTACATGTCGTTATAACGATGATGAGTTTTTCAAAACTTACGAACGCTTTGTATCAATTGCTTACGTTGGCCTGGACAAGATGGCGACAGATTCATCACCAGTCACGTTGGCTCTGATAAACTCTGGTTAAACGTGGGTCAAAAGACTTGACATCAAACCACGACAGTTTCGAAAGATACTTGTTGAAAAAACATCAATAAAATCTTTTTAAAATAGCTTAACAGCTTTAACACGTGCCATAATCGAGTAATATCCGGATTGATCCGGTTATATCCGGTGCCGGATAATGAAATGACCGATTCGCTTAGGCACGCCGTGTTATATTGCCTCTATTAATCGGATAATGTTTTCATATTGGCCTGTTTAGTTATTAAACATATATGTGATAGTTTTATTTGTAAATAGATTTATTGATAACCCATAGACTTGTTGGTAGTGACTCTGCCTTCGGAGATAAGGGTTGTGGCTACTAGAGAGTAATATTTGTATGACGAATGTGAATATTTGTGTATGGTCTCGAGTCATGGATGCTTACATATAAATAATAAATAAACACATATATAGATAGGGACAACATCACATACATTGCTCCGATCCCAATGAAAACTGCTAAAGCACTTGAGGTATGGGAATCGGAAACAACGAAGGCACCACAAACACCCAGAACATAGAAAATTTAGAAAAAGTGTTTTTCTACATTGACCCGACCGGGAATCGAACCCGGAACCTCGAGATGTTGACACCTTGAAAACCAGTGTTTACCAGTGTTTTTTTTTAAGTTCCTTCATCGCCAAGATGAAGTCAACTCAAGATCGTGGTAAAGTCAGCACATAAAATTGTTATGAATAACCACATTGATTCCGACTAGGGAATCGAACTCACTCTCTTCATAATGCAACCGCGCTAAGATTTAGCAGCGATATAGTACATATACTAATGTTGTATTTCTATTCTCCGTCTATTTGTAATTCTCATGTAAGTCTAATGGAAAAGCGACACGCACAGACAGGCATTTCTGTCGATGACACGATAATTTTTCTAATTGTCAAACAATCGTACACATGGATGTAAGAAACAAAAACAGAATATAACGGAAAAGAAGTGGAATCTAGAAGGGCACGCCTCGGTACGTTAAAATAATGATAACAATAATAAATATCTTCACGCAATTCCCAATACAGGGGTAGACAGAGGTCTAGTCTAGACAATAAAGTCCCTTTGACCCACCTTCCACCGAAGATATTTTCGGGACAACGTGGCAGCCCGGGCAACGTGAGCCCGTCGCCGCTTTTATGTCCAAGCCAACGATATAATTCGTACATAAGGTTTTGAAAACCCCTTAGTACGAGCCTGAAACCTGGGCATCGAACTCGGGTCTCTTCACTCGAAATTCCGACCACCCTACTCGGCTATCGTGACTTTTTCGTAACGATGATTTATAAAATAAAACTAAATAATATACATATCTACACACCATTTCCAATACAGGGGTAGTATAGTGACACTTAGCGATTTGTTATCTCTAGCTACGCGTACAGGTAATGCGTGTTTAAGATAAAAGAAATCAATACTGATGAGCTATTTTCACTTATTATATTATTTTTTTTTATTTATCTTCACGCACAATCCCTGACGGGGTAGCCAGAGAACAGATCGCCAAGTGCCACGATCCCTACATACTTCTTTCGCTTCTTTCAGATTCATCATCTTCATACATGCACGTCTAGGTATCCGAGTACTCTTGACCCTCCTCTCTTCGAGCAATTTGCTCACATGGTCTTCGAAAGTTAATCTCGGTCTACCTCGACACCTTTTAATATTAACTTTCGCGCTATATATTTTCTTCACCATTCGGTCTTCACTCATTCGCTCAACGTGCCCAAACCATCGAAGCACGCCCTTATCCATTTTTGAGACAAGGTCATCTTTCAAACCTGCCATATTGCGAATCTCTTCATTTCGCTTTCGGTCGGCCATGGTAAGGCCGCACATTTTACGAAGAGATCGCATCTCCACTGCATTCAACCTGCTTTTATGCTTCTTCTGGCATACCCAGGTTTCGCTGCCATATAACAAAGTCGGTATGTATTGCTGCGTTATGTATTGCAAGGCGTACACTTTTCACAACGCCTTGCCTTTTGATTAACGCAGTCAGGGCACCATTGACTTTGTTCCCGGCAGCGACACGCCTGTCCACATCTAAATCACATCTTCCATCCCGGCTAAACGCACTCCCCAAGTATACAATTTCATTCACCTGTTCTAGACATTCCTGATTTACCCAAATTTCGCACTTCGTTCTTTCTTCGTCCCTTTCAAATACCAGAACCTTAGTTTTATTAGCATTCAAACGGAGACCATTAATTTCACATTCTTCTTTCATACACGTGACTAATGCCTGCAGTTCTGCCGCTGATGGTGCAATAAGCACTGCATAATCACTTTTATGTCACCCAATTTCACACCCAAACAGCTATCTTTCAGCTTCTGTAAACAGCTGTCGAGATACAGTATGAACAGCCAGGAAGACATGACACCACCCTGTTTTACGCCCGTTTGGATGCTAAACATGGGTGACAGATCATGCCCTACCCGCACACAGGCTTTACAGTCACAGTAAAGTGACTGCACAGCCCTTAGCAATCGACCATCCACACCATACCCCGGCAACAGTTCCCACATTTTCTTCCTTACAACCTTATCAAATGCTTTCTCAAGATCCACAAAAGCATTTCTGGTTAGCAGCCAGAAGCTTCTCCGTGTTCATGCGGAGAGAAAACATTTGATCCGTGCATCCTTTTCCAGGTCTAAATCCGCATTGTGCCTCCCATAGAAATCTTTCCGATTTATCTTGCATCCTACGTGTCAAAACCTTCGAGTAAACTTTACTTGCTAAACTGGTCAAGCTGATCGCCCGATAGCACCCGCAGTCATAATGTGAACCTTTACCTTTATATAAAGGCACAATGACCGCGGATCGCCAATCATCCGGAACAGCCCCGTTCGCCAGCACAAACTGCACAGCAGATGAAAGCTGTCCCTTTGCTGTTTCAAACTTCTAATCGCACATTCAATCTCTTTCATACTGATGACCTCAGTGTCATCGAGGTCCGAGTCTGGCGTACCAGTCACGGCGTCACACCCGGATCCTCACTAAGATCATCACACGCATACATCTCTCTATAAAATTCGCTCCATCGCTGCATGACGTCCGATTTTTCTGAGAGGACGTCATTGGTTCCCGAAAGCACTTTATTCATTCTTAATGCTGGTGCACCACTCCGGGTCCTTCCAACCTCTTTCCCGAAGAGTTTGGAGTTCTCCTTGAAGTTGTGCGACAACCTTTCGTCCGCTTCCATTCTACTCCTTTCACGCACTTCCTCAATCAATGCTTTCGTGTGAACTTTCTGGAGCTCTTATCTTTCTTTCCTCTTCTCTCTGATATCCTTATCATTACTAGAGGCCAAGTAGTCTAACCATGCTTTCTTCTTCTTATTTACAGCTTCTTTCACTTCGTCATTCCACCATGCATCACCCTTTTTACTACTACTTCTTTTCACAATTCCACACACGTCTTCCGCTGTACTAACCATTCCATCTCTAAGGCTCTGCCATATTTCTTCCACACATTCTTTCCTGACACCAATGCTGTCCAGCTTTTCGGCTACCCTTGCTTGATATTTATTCCTAGTGTCCGCTTCCTGAAGCTTCCAGCTTCGGATGCTACCGACCGACTGTGGTTCTGGTATCGCCGTCCGGTGGCGCCAACCCGCGAACAGACCCCTAAATCTAGTAATTACTAGATAGTGATCCGTTCCCAGGTCAGCACCCCGGAACACTCGCGTATCCATCACCTGTTTTCGCAGTCGGTCATCCACCAGGAATAAATCGATCATACTTCTCTCATTCTCTCTTGTTCTAGTATACATATGGATTTTCTTCTGACTAAACATAGTGTTTGTCACAAGAAGACCCTTTCCTTGCATACAGCCAGTATAAGCTTGCCAGCATCGTTAACCCTTTTATCGCCAAACATTCCAAGCACCGACTCGTACCCTGGCCGAGCGGTACCAACCCATCCATTCAAATCACCACATACAACAATTCTTTCGTTTCCTCTAACCAAGTCCAGAACTTCTCTTAAATTCTCCCAAAACTCCTCCAGTTCAGCTCTGGACGACGAAGCTACCGGCGCATAAACAGCCAAAAGGAATAACTTCGTCAGTCCCAATTTAAAGCGAACCCAGAGAAGTCTCGAGTTAACAACCTTATATTCAGTCATAACATCGACCAACCGAGACGACAGCAGCACCTCCACTCCCTGGCAGGCGCTCTCGCTCTCCGGAACTCCGGATCATAGAGCTAACGCCCCGCCAGGGAGCTCTTCAGCACCGCTGCCCTTCCGTTTGGTCTCCGACAAACACACGACATCTAATTCTCTTTCTTTCTTTATTTCAATCAACTCATTCGTCTTATCTCTCATGCCTCCACTAACATTCCACGTGCCAACTCTGCACTCCGTCCTCCACCTTCCGCCGTGTCGGGCTGTGCGTGACGGGTGGCGGTCCCCATCGCCGCTTTGCGCGCTGCATTTCACACCAACGGGGACGAACTGGTGTGCGTCGCCTTGGGGGGACGCCCTAACCCTCGTTGGCATGGGTGCGCAGCTGTGTAGAATTGCAGCCCTGAAAAGGGCTGGCAGGAGTCGCGACGAGCACGCTTCTACAATGATTATTATATTAGTCACATTTATTTTATTTGGTGAAAGTAACAGTCGTCACGATAGTCACGATAGCTGAGTGGATGAGTGATTCGACGAAATTCGAGTCAAGAAATCCGAGATCTACACCCCAGACACGTGATAATGGGTTTATCAAAAACTTATATACAAATTACATAGTTGGCTTGGACATAAAGACGGCGTCGGGCTCACCAACTGTCACGTTGTCCCGAAAATATGTTCCGTGGAAGGTGGGTCAAAGGGACTTAATTATCTACACTAAACCTCTGTCTACCCCTGTATTGGGAATTGCGTGAAGACATTTATTTTATTTATAAAAGATAATAGTTAAAATGAAGTATAAGATTTATTTTGTTTTTTACTATCTGTTATTAGTTTTAGTTATTATATAGGTATACTATAGGTTTTATTTAATGAATTCATTCTTATTTCAAGAGTTTATTACAATATTGTTTGTTTCAGAAATACGATTAGTGTTATAGTAGTAAGAAGTTAGTTATTCTTTCTCTTAATTCTCTGTTCAATTGGGATTGTTTTCGTAGCCTGAAGCTACGAAAACAGAGCGAAAGAAGAAAGAAGAAGAAAGAGAGTAGATTTATTCATTGCCACAAAATAGTAGATATAAAAGTTATAGCTAAGAAGTACAAATAGAAATAGAATATTTTACTGGATTGCAGCAACGAAACGGCATCCGACTCAGCAAATATGCTGTAGCAGTACTGCTGCAGCGCTGTTATTCTGCCGGTGACATTAAATGTCATTTTAAAGTCATAGTTTTATCAAGTTTGACTGACGACCTCCGTGGACCAGTGGCATAAACACCGGGTTGTAAGGTGTAGCCATCTCGAGGCCCCGGGTTCGATTCCCGGTCGGGTCAACGTAGAAAAACCACTTTTTCTACATTTTCTCAATTCTGAGTGTTTTTGGTGCCTTCGTTGTTTCCCATTCCTATACCACAAGTGCTTTAGCAACCTACATTGGGATCGGAGCTATGCATGTGATGTTGTCCCTATCTACATATGTATTTATTATTTAAAAAAATCACTAAAAGTTTCAAATCCCTAAGATCTAAAGAAGTTTCGCTTAAAATAATGAGTAAACGACATTACGACATTTATTAACGGACCGTATATTATTGTCAGCGGTTCGTATTGCAACACAATTCTGTTTGTCTGTTACCATTTCTTTGTTAACGTTCCGTGTTAATTGCTTTTAGCATCTTACGGTTACAATTTTATGTGGAATTTTAGATGTCAGCGGTAAATTAGTTTAGAATTAAGTTTAAACAGTTAAAACCCATAAATGTACCGGCATTTTTGATATAATCAATTTGTTTTTGAAATGTTTATTTAGAATAACCGAAAAGTAAGAAATTGTTTCACATATTAGAGGAGTGGTTGAGTGGTCGGAATTTCGAGTCATGAGACCCGAGTTCGATCCCCAGGTGGCAGGCTCGTAACGATAGGTTTTCAAAATCCTATGTACGAATTGTATCGTTGCTCACGTTGTCCCGAAAATATCTTCGGTGGAAGGTGGGTCAAAGGGACTTAATTGTCTAGACTAAATCTCTGTCAACCTGTGTATTGGGAATTGCGTGAAGATATTTATATATATTTATTTATTTTAAGAATTTTTTTCTACATTCCATATGTGCGTCATAATAGTTAGATTAGTTAGACAGAATAGTTTATTGAAAAGTCACGATAGCCGAGTTGTTGGGTGGTCGGAATTTCGAGCCGAGAGACCCTAGTTCGATCCCCAGGTGGCAGTACCAATGAGTTTTCAAAACTTATGTACGAATTTCATCGTTGGCTTGGACATAAAGGCCGCGACGGGCTCACCACCTGTCACGTTGTCCCGAAAATATCTTCGGTGGAAGGTGGGTCAAAGGGACTTAATTGTCTAGACTTGACTTCTGTCTACCCCTGTATTGGGAATTGCGTGAAGATATTTATTTTATTTATAAAAGATAATAGTTAAAATGAAGTATATGATTTATTTTGTTTTTTACTATCTGTTATTAGTTTTAGTTATTATATAGGTATACTATAGGTTTTATTTAATGAATTCATTCTTATTTCAAGAGTTTATTACAATATTGTTTGTTTCAGAAATACGATTAGTGTTATAGTAGTAAGAAGTTAGTTATTCTTTCTCTTAATTATCTGTTCAATTGGGATTGTTTTCGTAGCCTGAAGCCTTCTCCAGGCTTAGGCGAAGACTTCAGAGCGAAAGAAGAAAGAAGAAGAAAGAGAGTAGATTTATTCATTGCCACAAAATAGTAGATATAAAAGTTATAGCTAAGAAGTACAAATAGAAATAGAATATTTTACTGGATTGCAGCAACGAAACGGCATCCGACTCAGCAAATATGCTGTAGCAGTACTGCTGCAGCGCTGTTATTCTGCCGGTGACATTAAATGTCATTTTAAAGTCATAGTTTTATCAAGTTTGACTGACGACCTCCGTGGACCAGTGGCATAAACACCGGGTTGTAAGGTGTAGCCATCTCGAGGCCCCGGGTTCGATTCCCGGTCGGGTCAACGTAGAAAAACCACTTTTTCTACATTTTCTCAATTCTGAGTGTTTTTGGTGCCTTCGTTGTTTCCCATTCCTATACCACAAGTGCTTTAGCAACCTACATTGGGATCGGAGCTATGCATGTGATGTTGTCCCTGTCTACATATGTATTTATTATTTAAAAAAATCACTAAAAGTTTCAAATCCCTAAGATCTAAAGAAGTTTCGCTTAAAATAATGAGTAAACGACATTACGACATTTATCAACGGACCGTATATTATTGTCAGCGGTTCGTATTGCAACACAATTCTGTTTGTCTGTTACCATTTCTTTGTTAACCTTACGTGTTAATTGCTTTTAGCATCTTACGGTTACAATTTTATGTGGAATTTTAGATGTCAGCGGTAAATTAGTTTAGAATTAAGTTTAAACAGTTAAAACCCATAAATGTACCGGCATTTTTGATATAATCAATTTGTTTTTGAAATGTTTATTTAGAATAACCGAAAAGTAAGAAATTGTTTCACATATTAGAGGAGTGGTTGAGTGGTCGGAATTTCGAGTCATGAGACCCGAGTTCGATCCCCAGGTGGCAGGCTCGTAACGATAGGTTTTTCAAAAATCCTATGTACGAATTGTATCGTTGCTCACGTTGTCCCGAAAATATCTTCGGTGGAAGGTGGGGCGAAGGTACTTAATTGTCTAGACTAAATCTCTGTCAACCTTTGTATTGGGAATTGCGTGAAGATATTTATATATATTTATTTATTTTAAGAATTTTTTTCTACATTCCATATGTGTGTCATAATAGTTAGATTAGTTAGACAGAATAGTTTATTGAAAAGTCACGATAGCCGAGTTGTTGGGTGGTCGGAATTTCGAGCCGAGAGACCCTAGTTCGATCCCCAGGTGGCAGTACCAATGAGTTTTTCAAAAACTTATGTACGAATTTCATCGTTGGCTTGGACATAAAGGCGGCGACGGGCTCACCACCTGTCACGTTGTCCCGAAAATATCTTCGGTGGAAGGTGGGTCAAAAGGACTTAATTGTCTAGACTTGACTTCTGTCTACCCCTGTATTGGGAATTGCGTGAAAATATTGTTTATATTTTTTTTTTAGAATAGTTTATTCCCATGTTTTGGGGATACAGGTCATTAATTACTTTCTGCTTTACATAAGAGGTTTATATAAGATATTATGTATTAGCAGCCTCCCACGTCTCTGCCCGCAATTTAACACTTAACCCTAATGATTTTTCTAAAATAAAAATAGCCTATGTTACTAATTACATCAGCTATCTGCCAGTGAAATCCCCTTTAAAATCGGTCTAGCCTTTCCAGAGATTAAACGGAAAAACAGACAGACAGATAAATTAACGTTTTAGTGATATAGAAAATGATACAAATCAAACTTTATGTCAAAGAACTTCGCAGCAATTAGTTATTTTTTCCTCCTGGGGATCGAACTTGTGTCCGATTGGAATTCCGACTCAACTACTCAGCTATCGTCACACTTTTGACTTTACGCAATATATAGCTTAAGGTCAACCTCTGTAGACTTACGGCGTACACGCCTGTCAAGATATCGCCAGGTCTCAGGGTACGGTTCCCGGTGGAGTTAATGCAGAAAAAACCTCTTCTGCATTGTCTCGGTTCTGGGTGTTTGTCCAGGTTAGCTTGACCATCGTTATCATTTCCTGTATATATACACATCTATGTTATGAAATTTTTTAAGATCAATTATAACTTGTAATCCATACGTGTGTGAATATGTCTATAATACACATATTTATATATTTATGCCTTATTCTTTAAGTTAGCTGTCCTTAGTTTTAAAAAAACGATGCGCAAACCTATAATTGGCTTGCGCACTAATACCAAGCAATTATTCAATATAATTTGTTTTTGTAATAGTGTGTTAAGCTGTTGGTGTGCCAATAAAAATAAATAAATTCGATTACACGCGTGATTTAGCTACTTACTTTGGTATCAGAGCAATGTATGTGATGTTGTCCCTATCTATGTACGTATTTAGATGCTGGCAGTACCCTACTTTTAAAGTTAATTTTAACTGTGTTGATTTTATGTGATTAAATGAAAGAGAAGAAATGTTTTTAAAATTTCAACCGACACGGGTGGGATTCCAACCCGCGACCTCTGCCGAACCGTGGCAACGCTCTTACCTCTGAGCCACCGTGTCGAAATTCGAATCAAAAGACCCGAGTTCGATCCGCAAGTGATAGGCTCGTACCAATGAGTCATGTACGATCAAAACTTATGCATGATCGTTAGTTAGGACTTAAAGACGGCGACAGGCTGTCTGTCACGTTGTCAACTGACACGGGTGGGATTCCAACCCACGACTTCTGCCGAACCGTGGCAACGCTCTTACCTCCGAGCCACCGTGTCTTACACGCATCAGTTGAAATTTTAAATCTATATTCTCTTTTCTTTACTTATGCGTGTTTCCGGCATCGGCGCCATCTATTTTCCCTTTTACAATTGTGTTATTTTTTTAAATATATACATAAATAGAATAAATAAATAGAATATAATAAATAGAATAAACTGGGTCAGTATTGAATATACCAAGCTACAAAGTTAATTCAAACAGATAGCATATTGTATTTGTTATACATGGTATGGTAGCTCTCTTTGCCATCTTAATTTCCATAATCTAATAAATATGAGATACAAATTTATAAAATCATTTCACATCATCATCATCATCTTTAATATCCGTTAACTGATAAATTACATATTTAAGAGTCACGATAGCCGAGTGGTTGGATGGTCGGAATTTCGGAAGACACGAAGACGGCGACGGGCTCACCACCGGTCAGGTGGTCGCCGTCTTCGTGTCTTCCAACGATATATATACATATATAAGTTTTTGAAGAAAATGGTACGAGCTTTCCACCAAGGGATCGAACTTCGTCTCTTGACTCAAATCCCGATCGTTCGAATCTCGAAATTCGAATCTCGACACGGCTATCGTGATTAAGTTGTGTGTACATAACTAAATAAAAAAAACACACACACAAAGACTCGCACATCATATAAAATGTCATTATGAAGAGTACATTCATAAAAACATGCGTAAACAATGCCGCCACTTTAAATAATCTATCTCGGAGTTATTAAAAAAGCTTTTAACTGATTTTGTATTCTTTTTAATAACATGATCTGGAACAGGTCTCCGGCAGTACGGCCCACTTTTGTACGAGCGGTGTTTTTTTTTTAATAAAATCTTATAAGTTTTTTAAACAAGATTGAATCTCTTTGTTTTCGTATCGATGCAAAATTTAATCCGGTCTTATTAAATCTTCTACACTAGCCTACAAGTTGGATGTTGGCTTTTCTCTAAAACGTGAATAAAAACAACGTTCTTATTAAATTTTGAACACTCGTACATTGAAATGAAATGCCGATATCCGACATCAGAATGATAATTTTATTAATTATAAATAAATAAATATCTTCACGCAATTCCCAATACAGGGGTAGATAGAGGTCTAGTTAAGTCCCTTCGACCCACCTTCCACCGAAGATATTTTCGGGAAAACGTGACAGGTGGTGCGCCCGTACATGGGCACGTATATAATTCGTACATAAGTTTTTTTAACAAACCCATTGGTACGAGCCTGCCACCTAGGGATCGAACTCGGGTCTCTTGACTCGGAAATCCGACCACCCAAGTTTTAGTTGTTATTATGAGATTCATGACAAATATCTTGACGATTAAGTCCTTTCGAATCACAGAAAGCCTCTCTTAGGACACTTTGATAAGTTTGCCGGGGCCCACACACCCCCCTCCCTCAATTCTGGGGGGGAGGGGGCACTCTCAGGCCGGCAACGCATCTGCTATGCCTCTGGTATTGCAGGTGTTCATGAGCAGCGGTAATCACTTACCATCACGTGAGCCACCTGCTCGTTTGCTTCCCTTTTCTATAAAAAAGCTAAGGATTACGGGTTCGAATTCCGCGAAATTGATGGCAGCACATTCCATGAAGTGCTAGTGCGTGGCAGAAAATTCCGCGAAAAACACTTCGCAAGCAGCGTCACTACAGACTACTAGGCTATTGTTCGTTCGTCCTTTGTTTTTATTATATTCATCTATTGTTTATCTTATGTGTCTTTGAAAAATAAAACTCTTCTTTCTTTTACTTTTCAATATCCATTCCACATTGTTGTTTTGCAGTAAAGCACTACGTAAAAGAAAACTAAGATAAATCTTTTCTTCTTTTCTTCATAACATTATGTTACAAATTATCACTTTAAAAAAATATACATTAAATTCTCTAATTTTGATTGCCAACGTTTCTGTTCAGTCGTTTTTCGGGGATGGGGGACGCAAATAGGTCACGGTCGGACATATTTTTCAGCTGAACCCCAAAACGTTTAACATACGACCAAAGAGACTGGCACAATTTTTTTTAAAAATATGTCTGCTTGAGAGAATTCAGCCAGTTTAAAGTCAGGCTGGAATGGAAGTCAAAAATTATATTAAACAGAAAACAATGTGGTTGAGGATCCAAATATTTAATGAGAAATATGGATTTTATATATTCCACTATATATAATCCACATTTCAAATATTTCAGATGTGGATTTTACCTTCTTGTCCCCCAAATATTTCTACGTGGAACGGTATCCATCAACTATCCGCAACGTCGTCACTCGATCTTGTAGAAGGTTGGTCTACACTGCGCTTGCCAGAACGAAAACATTTCATTGATACTATATTCCTTTTTACACGCTTTATATTAGCTTCACCTGTATGTTTGTAACCGACTTCTTTGGGCGCGATTTTGACCCACGCTTTTTTCAAAATGATTTTTTTTATTAACACTATTATTAATTTATATTTATTGAAATTTTTAACGCTATTCTTAATTTAACTTTATTAAAATTTATTTTCTATTTTTTATTTCGGTTTTCTATAAAAAGCGTGTTTTTTAGTTTTTTTAAACTATGATTTTTTTCCAGTTTCTTTAAATTTCAGGCGGAAAATTCACGAAATTGGGGATCGAACTCAACCCGACTCTTTATTCTAAATTCCGGCCACCCAACCACTCGGCTATCGTGACTTTTTAGATACACACATACAAAGAATAAACAATAACAAACCTAGAACAGTTAAGGCCACTTCTAACGAAAACTTCAATGGATGAAAATGAGTGAAAGCCAGAGGCGAGAGCTAGTTAATATAAAAAGCATTTGAACATCAACTCTTGGCTCCGACCAGAGCCGCACTGCGCCAAACATTACCTTGTCCCGCGACACCGAATTATTAAATCCAATGACACATTCCAACACTTCATAATTTTTGGAATGGCCTAATGTGTGACATACTTAATACGCTATGCGGATATTAAAAATAAAAAAAGTACCTTCACGCCATTCCCAGTACTGAGGTAGATATCCGACTAAGATATTTATTGGGGCAACGGGAAAGGTGAGCCTGTCGCCGTGTTTCAGTCCAAGACAATGATATAAGTCGTATATTAGTTTTGAAAAAACTCATTGGTACGATGCCCTCACGTCGGAATCGAACATAGGTCTCTTGACGCGGATTCCGATCACTCACCCACTCGCCTCGTGACGAATAAGCGATGCAGATATTAAAAAGATTTTTAATAAAAGATAATGAAAACAATAGGCATTTTTAAAACGACCACAACGCATGTACTGCCGCCATTTTGTTTTATTGTAAAATAATTTTACAAACGTAATCATTACCGTCGTGACATCGGCATGAAAATACGTCGGCGTCGTTAGTGAAACGTCACGATAGCCGAGTGGTTGGGTGGTCGTAATTTCGAAATTTCGGTGGCAGGCTGAACCAATGGGTTTTTCAAAAACTTATGTACGAATTATATTGTTGGCTTGGACATAAAGACGGCGACAGGCTCACCAGCTGTCACGTTGTCCCCAAAAATATCTTCGGTGGAAGGTGGGTCGAAAAGACTTAATTGTCTAGTCCATTCCACACCTGTATTGGGAATTGCGTGAAGCTATTTAAAATACGTCGCCCATTTTCCCATCTTAGGTGTCGAAAGACAGCTTTTACAATACCAATGGGTAATGACTGATGGTGGGATAACTTACATAATAACTATGTAAAAAAAAAAAAATATCTTCACGCAATTCCCAATACAGGGGTAGACAGAGGTCGAGTCTAGACAATCAAGTCCCTTCGACCCACCTTCCACCGAAGATATTTTCGGGACAATAGACCCGAGTTCGATCCCCAGTTGGTAGGCTCGTACCAATGGGTTTTTCAAAAACTTAAAAATAACTATGTAGATACTATATAGAACTATATAGATAGAACACATCACAACATCACATACATTGCTTCGATTCCAATGTAAAATGCTAAATCACTTGTGGTATGGGAATCGGAAACAACGACGGCACCACAAACACCCAGACCCGAAAAATGTTTGAAAACCGGTGTTTACGCTACTCGTCCACGGAGGACGTCTTAAGAACTTAACCTTTTAACATTCCCTCCTTATCTATTTGTTATATGTTATTTGATAGTGTACGTGACGAATTTGCGACACAACTGGTGTTTCGCACCTTAAAACCGATAAAAATAAAAATAAAACACTTTTTTCTGCACCTTCAATCCACGCATCCTATTACCGCCGCATCTGCTGAACTGCTGTCTGGTATTTTTTCAGTTGGTTATCATATGTCGGTAGGTATTGATATTGTAAAGGCTTTGCTCCTAGCCGCCTCTTAGGAAGGGTCGCCAGCTCTGAGATCACGGGATCGATTCCCGGTCTGGTCTACGAAGATAATACGTGAGGGTGTTTGTGGTACCTTCGTTGTCTCTGGTTGCATAACATAAGTGCTTAAGACTTGAAAGAGCAATAAAAGTGATAGTGTTCCTATTTTTTTTTCATAGAATAGGAAGGTAAACGAGCAGGTGGCTCACGTGATGGTAAGTGATTACCGCCGCCCATGAACACCAGCAATACCAGAGGCATAGCGGATGCGTTGCCGACCTTTGAGAAAGGTATATGCTCTTTTCTTGAAGGTCTCTAAGTCGTATCGGTCCTAAAAACCCGCTGACGGCAACACATTCCAAAAAGTCCAAGTACGTGGCAGAAAATTCCGCAAAAAACGCACTGTGGTGGACTGCCAAGCATCATCGTGGTGTTTTGTGGTGGAATTTTCACTATGCCATAAGGTTCGATGGTGAAATTTCTATCTATAAATAATAAATATTTTCACGCATTTCCCAATTCAGGGGTAGACAGAGGTCTAGTCTAGACGATTAAGTCTCTTCGACCCACCTTCCACCGACGATATTTCCGGGACAACGTTACAGGTGGTGAGCCCGTCACCGTGTGTATGTCCAAGCCAACAGTATTCGTACATAAGTTTTGAAAAATTCATTGACACGAGCCTGCCAACTGGGTATCGAACTCGGGTCTCTTGAATCGAAATTCCGGCCACTCAACCACTCGGCCGTGACTTATCGTGACTTGTGTCTTTTATAACTAGAACAAGGCCTGTCAACGAAGCAGTAACTAAACGAATAATGCTAAACGCCGTTCAGCTGTAATGAAAAAATATCTTCACGCAATTCCCAATACAGGGGTAGACAGAGGTCAAGTCTAGACAATTAAGTCCCTTTGACCCACCTTCCACCGAAGATATTTTCGGGACAACGTGACAGGTGGTGAGCCCGTCGCCGCCTTTATGTCCAAGCCAACGATGAAATTCGTACATAAGTTTTTGAAAACCTCATTGGTACTGCCACTTGGGGATCGAACTCGGGTCTCTCGACTCGAAATTCCGACCACCCAACAACTCGGCTATCGTGACTATCGTGTAATGTTATTATGTTACTGAAATTTATCGATGGACAGTAAACTTACGGGCCCGCCATCTGCCCGCACTGCGCCAACGGGTTGAATAGTGATGTAATTACGTATATCGATATAATAATTTCGAATTTTCAAAATACATATTGGTATAGACAATATAACATATACAAATATACATATCACGATAGCCGAGTGGTGGTAGACTCGAAGTAATGGGATTTTTCAAAACTTATGCACAATTCATATCGTAGGTTAGGGCATAAAGACTGCGAACGGCTCACCACCTGTCACGTTGTCCCAAAATTGTCTTCGGTGGAAGGAGGGTCATGAAAGGCCATAATTGTCTTGACTTCTGTTTACCCCAGTATTGGGATTGGGGAATTTTTGTTTATGTTTAAAAATAAAACTTAATAAATGTCTTTTATATTTTTTTACTTTATATTTATTTATTTTATAAATGAATAAGAAATGAAATAGAATAAGAAAAAATAAGAAAAAACAGCGACAGGCCCACCACCTGTTACGTTGTCCCAAAAAAGTCTTCGGGTGCAGGGGGGTCGAAAGGACTTAATTGTATAGATCTCTGTCTACCTCAGTATTGGGAAAGGCTGGAAGATTTTTAATTTTTATTTCATTACAGCATTCCCATAGATACCCAATAAGACACCCACAGGTAGGTGTGGTGGGTGTGAAATATTATTAGTTCAATATCAGGAGGCAAAATGTATGTTATTCTGGCTAACAGGCTGCTGTAAAAGATGGGTCTGAAGTACTTAATTGTCAATACCTCTGTCAAGATGTATTCATACTAGATAATAATTTTCGATATGCATCGCAGCGGTGTCACGACACTGGCCGCCGCGTCAGCCTGTGGCAATTCCATCGTAACCTCGTTTCGTTTTCGCAGTTACTATATTTTTAGCGCGTCAAGTCCCTTCAATTCGCCGACTATCAGAAATTGTCGCTCATTGGGGAATTCCCAACGATTTCGGTTACGAACAACTTTGGTATATTTGAATTTGGAATTGATCTCTAGCTATTGTGTTTTGATTGTCTCTTTTACATACATACAAATCGCTAAAAAGCGATAAGGCCACCAAAATGTGCATTTCATAAAACTTTGTAAAGGATGCATTTGTGTGTCCTACTATTTGTGTTGGACAATAAAAGTATATTCATTCATTCCTTAATTCATACATAACGGCCTGTATAAGTCCACTGCAGGCCTCTCACTTATGGGAGGGTTTCCGAGACCGTAAGCGTCAAACTAAGCAATAGGATCGTGGAAACGCTCGTGGAAAGGATCGCAGTATACGACACATAATACCGAAAACGCTACTGTCCGGTCACCGGTCTGCTGAATTTTGGTCTGGTATTTTGTAGTTTTGTATTTTTTTTTCTCTTTTATTGTTTCTCTTTTATTGTTATTCTTTGGTACATGCAAAATGGCTTAATTATATAATATATATAAAAGTAAACAATGCAGTTTTTATTGCTCAATTTTTCTCCATCAGAGGAACTTCATTGTGAATCGATGGATGATTTAGAAATTAATTACTTTTTATGTACATTACTTTATAAAGTCACGATAGCCGAGTGGTTGGATGATCGGAATTCGAGTCGAGAGACCCGAGTTCGATTCAAATTGTTTGTAGTCTGCTTCTTTATGACTCGAAATTCCGATCCCCTAACCACTCGGCTATCGTGACTATCGTGTAATGTTATTATGTTACTGAAATTTATCGATGGACAGTAAACTTACGGGCCCGCCATCTGCCCGCACTGCGCCAACAGGTTGAATAGAGATGTGATTACGTATATCGATATAAAAATTTCGAATATTCAAAATACATATTGCTATGGACAATGTAACATATACAAATATACATATCACGATAGCCGAGTGGTGGTAGACTCGAAGTAATGGGATTTTCAAAACTTATGCACAATTCATATCGTTGGTTAGGGCATAAAGACTGCGAACGGCTCACCACCTGTCACGTTGTCCCAAAATTGTCTTCGGTGGAAGGAGGGTCATGAAAGGCCATAATTGTCTTGACTTCTGTTTACCCCAGTATTGGGATTGGGGAATTTTTGTTTATGTTTAAAAATAAAACTTAATAAATGTCTTTTATATTTTTTTACTTTATATTTATTTATTTTATAAATGAATAAGAAACAATAACAGCGACAGGCCCACCACCTGTTACGTTGTCCCAAAAAAGTCTTCGGGTGCAGGGGGGTCGAAAGGACTTAATTGTATAGATCTCTGTCTACCTCAGTATTGGGAAAGGCTGGAAGATTTTTAATTTTTATTTCATTACAGCATTCCCATAGATACCCAATAAGACACCCACAGGTAGGTGTGGTGGGTGTGAAATATTATTAGTTCAATATCAGGAGGCAAAATGTATGTTATTCTGGCTAACAGGCTGCTGTAAAAGATGGGTCTGAAGTACTTAATTGTCAATACCTCTGTCAAGATGTATTCATACTAGATAATAATTTTCGATATGCATCGCAGCGGTGTCACGACACTGGCCGCCGCGTCAGCCTGTGGCAATTCCATCGTAACCTCGTTTCGTTTTCGCAGTTACTATATTTTTAGCGCGTCAAGTCCCTTCAATTCGCCGACTATCAGAAATTGTCGCTCATTGGGGAATTCCCAACGATTTCGGTTACGAACAACTTTGGTATATTTGAATTTGGAATTGATCTCTAGCTATTGTGTTTTGATTGTCTCTTTTACATACATACAAATCGCTAAAAAGCGATAAGGCCACCAAAATGTGCATTTCATAAAACTTTGTAAAGGATGCATTTGTGTGTCCTACTATTTGTGTTGGACAATAAAAGTATATTCATTCATTCCTTAATTCATACATAACGGCCTGTATAAGTCCACTGCAGGCCTCTCACTTATGGGAGGGTTTCCGAGACCGTAAGCGTCAAACTAAGCAATAGGATCGTGGAAACGCTCGTGGAAAGGATCGCAGTATACGACACATAATACCGAAAACGCTACTGTCCGGTCACCGGTCTGCTGAATTTTGGTCTGGTATTTTGTAGTTTTGTATTTTTTTTTCTCTTTTATTGTTTCTCTTTTATTGTTATTCTTTGGTACATGCAAAATGGCTTAATTATATAATATATATAAAAGTAAACAATGCAGTTTTTATTGCTCAATTTTTCTCCATCAGAGGAACTTCATTGTGAATCGATGGATGATTTAGAAATTAATTACTTTTTATGTACATTACTTTATAAAGTCACGATAGCCGAGTGGTTGGATGATCGGAATTCGAGTCTGCTTCTTTATGACTCGAAATTCCGATCCCCTAACCACTCGGCTATCGTGACTTGATCTATATGATTTAATTCAACTATTCACCAGCGTTAGCATTCAATTAGAAACTGAGTAATAATTCATATATTCAGCATAAAGCGTAGCACGTTGCGAGGCTGGATATGTTATTGGATTATGTATGCAGATGTACTGATTTAATTTCTTACAAGCTATACAGTGATATAACGATAGCCGAGTTGTTGGGTGGTCGGAATTTCGAGTCGAGAGACCCGAGTTCGATCCCCAGGTGGCAGTACCAATGAGTTTTTCAAAAACTTATGTACGAATTTCGTCGTTGGCTTGGACATAAAAAGGCGGGGCCGGCTCACCACCTGTCACGTTGTCCCAAAAATATCTTCGGTGGAAGGTGGGTCAAAGGGACTTAATTGTCTAGACTTGACCTCTGTCTATATACGTTCACGCCATTTCCAATACTGGGGTAGACAGAGGTCTAGACAATGAACTCCTTTCGACCCACCTTCCACCAGAAGGTGTTTTTGGGACTACGTGAGAGGTGAGCCCGTCGCCGTCTCTATGTCCAAGTCAACGATAGAAATACATACACAAATACAAAAGTTTTTTGAAAAAAAAAAACGCATTTGTACGAGCCTCCCACTTGCGGATCGAACTCGGGTCTCTCGACTCGTATTACAATCACCACACCACTAGGCCATCGTGCTTACGCTATACAGTCAGGACTATATTGTAGTGTTTATATTATCTTTGGGCAGTAATTTTGGAAATTACTCATTAGAATACAGAGCAAACTTCGTATTCTCAGTCACATTAATACTGTGATATTCAAGTGAGTCTACCGCCATCTTAGTCTTCAAGCTAACGGTACAATATACTTGCATCTATTAAATAAGGCATGTCAGCTTTTAATACCAATAAAATTATATGTAATAAATCGTTGTATTAATTCCATGTAGTAACGGCGTAAGAATATTTTCACTTCCTTTCTTCCCAATGATGTCGTAAGAGGCTAAGAGAGAGGAGACTAAGGGAAACAGCCCTGAATATCACAAATATTATAAAATAAATGTATATAATATAGACATATATTTTTATAGTGTATCTTAGTGATCGGAATTCGAGTCGAAAACCCGAACCCGAGTTCGATACCCAAGTGGAAGAGTCGTACCAATGGTTTTTTTTTTTCAAAAACTTATAAATAAATAAATAAATATCTGCACGCAATTCCCAATACAGGGGTATACAGAGGTAAAGTCTAGACAATTAAGTCCCTTTGACCCACCTTCCACCGAAGATATTTTCGGGACAACGTGACAGGTGGTGAGCCCGTCGCCGCCTTTTATGTCCAAGCCAACGATATAAATCGTTTGAAAAGTTTTGAAAAACTACGAATTGAAAAACATTGAAAAAACGGCATTCCCATTACGGATATATGAATATTCATCTACAGAGGTCTAGACAATTAAGGTCTTTCAATCCACCTTCCAAAGACATTTTTAAGGACAACGTGACAAGTGGTGAGCCTTTATTTCCAAGCTAATGATGTAAATTGTACCTAAGTTTAAAAAAAACCCACTGGTACAAACCTTTGGGATCTTACTCGGGTCTCTTGGCTCGAATTTCGATCACCCAACCACTCGGCTATCGTGACTTTTTCACTAATCTTCTTAAACTGTAAAATAAAACAATAAGAAAATATTTACTTATTTAAGAAAGAAAAAATCATGCCTGTTCGTGGAAAGTAAAATAGGTACAGGAAACACAAAATTATTTCCACTCGGCCTACTCGAAACCGAGTCAATATTACAAAATTGCCCGCCCTCCATAATACCTTCCGGCTTCATTCATAAAAGAACGCGTGCCTCAATCCCGGCGTAACTCCATTCCAAGGATGCCTTTTCCGACGCCTTCATTAAAATGCGATCTCTTATTTCAGGAGGAAAACTAATACGCGGAGAATGGCGGGTTCCAGAGAGAGGTTACTCTACGAAAGACATTCGGATAACGAACACGACTACAATAGGAGACGTAGACACGAAACCGAGCGAATACAAGCGAAGCGAAACGTATCCGCGCACTACGAGAATCGCTACGCGACGACACGCTACGAAACGGAACGCTACGAACCGGAACGCTTCGCTAACAACCGGGAACGCTACGAACGGTACGAGAGACCGAGACGTAAAAACGGCTACGTATACGAAGATATTTACTCCGATTTCGACGAAGCACAAGGTCGTATGTCTTTATTCAGACCAATAAGGCCGGAGTATCTAAATCTACCAACAACATACCAATCTAAATACAGCACACTACCTCGTAACTACACTTACTACGGAGACAGAGCACGTAGATATAAGAAAGACTATTACGATTTCAGAATCGAAGACAGACGGAGAGCCCGCGATACTTACGAGCCGTATAAAACACACGAAGCTAGAAGGAGAGCGTACGATAAAAAACCGGATATCAATTACACGGAAAGACCGAAACCGGTCATTCAACTGAACAAAACCGAAGCAAGCAGGAAAACACCTAAAAACGTGGCGATATGCAAACCTCTGCGTCTAACGGAAAAGAATGCTCGTTATTGGACGACCGATCCGCCGGAAGCACGAGCGAAGCTTAAAAAGGACGAACCGAAGAAGAACGTGAAATTCTCCGAAGTGTCCGGCTGCAACCGTAAAATGGTTGTAGACGATCCGGTTTGCGGGAAGAAATTGGTCGCAGTACGCGAATTGGAAGTGTCATTGGACCAAATGATACAGAATGGTTATTTCGAGAAGCATAACATTCCGATATTGAAGCAAGCGCAGGAGAAGGAAGAGATAATGAGTTCACAACCGAATGGCAAGTGCTTAACCGCCGGAGGAACACAAATGCCAAGAAGATCGAGGCATCTGCCACAGGTGAGCTTAGATTTTTACTTTAGAAATAATTTTTCCTAACCAGCACAGAGATACACGACGTAATTTATAAAGAGCTTATAGAGCTTTGTTTTCTTAATATTAAAATCCACATAAAAATCTTTTCGACAATAAAGTCTTTTCGACTAGTGAAATACTAAACATGCTTCTACAATTTAGGGCCTCTTTTATTACAGATTCAGATTCTTCTACCATGTATGTGTGAAAGATGGCTAAATTGGAACTGTATTCTTTAGAAAAGAACAATATTTTTCGAAATCTGTTGAAAAGGTATTACAAAAAGATCACGCCATTCCCAATACCGGAGCAGACAGAGGTCTAGACAATTAAGTCCCTTTGACCCACCTTCCACCGAAGATATTTTCGGGACAACGTGACAGGTGGTGAGCCTGTCGCCGTCTTTATGTCCAAGCCAACGATATAAATCGTTTGAAAAGTTTTGAAAAACTACGAATTGAAAAACATTGAAAAAACAGCATTCCCATTACGGATATATGAATATTCATCTACAGAGGTCTAGACAATTACGTCCTTCGACCCACCTTCCACCGAAGATATTTTCTGGACAACGTGACAGGTGGTGAGCCCGTCGCCATCTTTATGTCCAAGCCAACGATATAATTCGTACATAAATTTTAAAAATCCATTGGTTCGAGTCTGCCACCTGACTATCGAACTCGGGTCTCTTGACTCGAAATTCCGTCCATTCAACTACTCGGCTATCGTGACTTTTCACTAATCTTCTTAAACTGTAAAATAAAACAATAAGAAAATATTTACTTATTTAAGAAAAGAACAATATTTTTCGAAATCTGTTGAAAAGGTATTACAAAAGATCACGCCATTCCCAATACCGGAGCAGACAGAGGTCTAGACAATTACGTCCTTCGACCCACCTTCCACCGAAGATATTTTCTGGACAACGTGACAGGTGGTGAGCCCGTCGCCATCTTTATGTCCAAGCCAACGATATAATTCGTACATAAATTTTAAAAATCCATTGGTTCGAGTCTGCCACCTGACTATCGAACTCGGGTCTCTTGACTCGAAATTCCGTCCATTCAACTACTCGGCTATCGTGACTTTTCACTAATCTTCTTAAACTGTAAAATAAATAAATAATAATAAATATCTTCTCGCTATTCCCAATATAGGGGTATACAGAGGTAAAGTCTTGACAATTAAGTCCCTTTGACCCACCTTCCACCGAAGATATTTTCTGGACAACGTGACAGGTGGTGAGCCTGTCGCCGTCTTTATGTCCAAGCCAACGATATAATTCGTACATAAGTTTTTGAAAAAACCTATTCGTACGAGTCAGGCTATCGAGACAAGATCTATTGTATAATTGGCCCATATTCTATATTTACAAATGAATCATTAGACGACTCAGTAGCCAAGTTCACAGTACAGATTGCAGGTTCGAATCCCGCTAGGCGCAAACATTTGTGTGATGAATATATATATTTGAACTCGAGCTATGGACGTTTATATACATATATGAATATTCATCTATGTAAAGTTTACTAAGACTAAGACGGCAACAGGCTCAATTCCTGTAAAAAGCTACGGTGAAAAGTGGGTCAAAAGGACTCCATAGTATAGACCACTGCCTACTGGAGAATGGTACATTGTGCAAGGCTAAAAATTAAACAAATCGTTAATTCTAACAGAAAAATCTGTAAAAGGAAAGGTCTTTTGCGATCTGTCCAGACACAGAAAACAATAAAGTTTCTAAACTAATAAATTTCAATAAAGTAACTGTAATAAAAACCTTTGATAATGCCATAAAGGCGAAACCGGTCAGGTATTTTAATGTAAATATATGTGGAATTAGTAAAAAGTGACTTTTAATGTGTTTAATAAAGTTTCTAAACTAATAAATTTCAATAAAGTAACTGTAATAAAAACCTTTGATAATGCCATAAAGGCGAAACCGGTCAGGTATTTTAATGTAAATATATGTGGAATTAGTAAAAAGTGACTTTTAATGTGTTTAATAAAGTTTCTAAACTAATAAATTTCAATAAAGTAACTGTAATAAAAAAACCTTTGATAATGCCATAAAGGCGAAACCGGTCAGGTATTTTAATGTAAATATATGTGGAATTAGTAAAAGTGACTTTTAATGTGTTTAATAAAGTTTCTTTCTTTTCTTCCTTAGTTAAGGTTTTATGTGTTTTCAAGCCAAAGGTTCCATGTAAATTAAAGTATCATTCTTTCCTTTAGAGCCTTGGAAAATTATATGCAGAATAAGCTTTATAGGTCACAGAAGGCTTTATAGGTCGTTGAACAATATGATTACTGTTATAAAGTTATCCGAGACAATGGAATCCTAATGGAATCTATCCCCTCCTGATCCGCGCCCTCCCAAATCCTCGGCTTGGCTGAACTTGTTTCAACTCATTCTGTCTCTGACATTTTTTGATTGCTTTTGTAAACCGGACATCAACTTAATTACCTACTTATTCGTGGATTCGAAATTTTTGTCTATACTCGAAAAATTACTTACAAAAATTAAAAATTTTATCCAAAAGTTTTAAATAATTTAGATTGCGATCGCCAATACGCTTGCTATGCGTGGCAATTATGGAAAACCCTACCTACGGGAAAGGCCAAAGGTCTGCAGTGGACTTTCACAGGCCGTTATGTTTTGTGGTTAAAATGAGCTAACTCCAAATGGTGACAAGAGACTTTATCACCGCTAGGGTCTGCTATTAATTAAATGAAAAGTATAAAGATTCAACTGACACTTGATGCACTTACCTCCCGGCTACCGTGACATGGTACCGTGTTACACGCATCAAC
This sequence comes from Sericinus montela, assembly GCA_029286605.1. NCBI lineage: Eukaryota > Metazoa > Arthropoda > Insecta > Lepidoptera > Papilionidae > Sericinus > Sericinus montela. Next base: position 7,137,357 of record JAGSMR010000014.1, read on the forward strand.
TAAAATTTTAAATCTCCTTTTCTTTACAGGGGTAGACAGAGGGCAAGTCTAGACAATTAAGTCCCTTTGACCCACCTTCCACCGAAGATATTTTCGGCACAACGTAACAGGTGGTGAGCCTGTCGCCGTCTTTATGTCCAAGCCAACGATATAAATCGTTTGAAAAGTTTTGAAAAAACCTATTCGTACGAGTCAGGCTATCGAGACAAGATCTATTGTATAATTGGCCCATATTCTATATTTACAAATGAATCATTAGACGACTCAGTAGCCAAGTTCACAGTACAGATTGCAGGTTCGAATCCCGCTAGGCGCAAACATTTGTGTGATGAATATATATATTTGAACTCGAGCTATGGACGTTTATATACATATATGAATATTCATCTATGTAAAGTTTACTAAGACTAAGACGGCAACAGGCTCAATTCCTGTAAAAAGCTACGGTGAAAAGTGGGTCAAAAGGACTCCATAGTATAGACCACTGCCTACTGCAGAATGGTACATTGTGCAAGGCTAAAAAAAATAAACAAATCGTTAATTCTAACAGAAAAATCTGTAAAAAGGAAAGGTCTTTTGCGATCTGTCCAGACACAGAAAACAATAAAGTTTCTAAACTAATAAATTTCAATAAAGTAACTGTAATAAAAAAACCTTTGATAATGCCATAAAGGCGAAACCGGTCAGGTATTTTAATGTAAATATATGTGGAATTAGTAAAAGTGACTTTTAATGTGTTTAATAAAGTTTCTAAACTAATAAATTTCAATAAAGTAACTGTAATAAAAACCTTTGATAATGCCATAAAGGCGAAACCGGTCAGGTATTTTAATGTAAATATATGTGGAATTAGTAAAAGTGACTTTTAATGTGTTTAATAAAGTTTCTAAACTAATAAATTTCAATAAAGTAACTGTAATAAAAACCTTTGATAATGCCATAAAGGCGAAACCGGTCAGGTATTTTAATGTAAATATATGTGGAATTAGTAAAAGTGACTTTTAATGTGTTTAATAAAGTTTCTAAACTAATAAATTTCAATAAAGTAACTGTAATAAAAACCTTTGATAATGCCATAAAGGCGAAACCGGTCAGGTATTTTAATGTAAATATATGTGGAATTAGTAAAAGTGACTTTTAATGTGTTTAATAAAGTTTCTAAACTAATAAATTTCAATAAAGTAACTGTAATAAAAACCTTTGATAATGCCATAAAAGGCAAGAAACCGGTCCATTCAACTGAACAAAACCGAAGCAAGCAGGAAAACACCTAAAAACGTGGCGATATGCAAACCTCTGCGTCTAACGGAAAAGAATGCTCGTTATTGGACGACCGATCCGCCGGAAGCACGAGCGAAGCTTAAAAAGGACGAACCGAAGAAGAACGTGAAATTCTCCGAAGTGTCCGGCTGCAACCGTAAAATGGTTGTAGACGATCCGGTTTGCGGGAAGAAATTGGTCGCAGTACGCGAATTGGAAGTGTCATTGGACCAAATGATACAGAATGGTTATTTCGAGAAGCATAACATTCCGATATTGAAGCAAGCGCAGGAGAAGGAAGAGATAATGAGTTCACAACCGAATGGCAAGTGCTTAACCGCCGGAGGAACACAAATGCCAAGAAGATCGAGGCATCTGCCACAGGTGAGCTTAGATTTTTACTTTAGAAATAATTTTTTCCTAACCAGCACAGAGATACACGACGTAATTTATAAAGAGCTTATAGAGCTTTGTTTTCTTAATATTAAAATCCACATAAAAAATCTTTTCGACAATAAAGTCTTTTCGACTAGTGAAATACTAAACATGCTTCTACAATTTAGGGCCTCTTTTATTACAGATTCAGATTCTTCTACCATGTATGTGTGAAAGATGGCTAAATTGGAACTGTATTCTTTAGAAAAGAACAATATTTTTCGAAATCTGTTGAAAAGGTATTACAAAAAGATCACGCCATTCCCAATACCGGAGCAGACAGAGGTCTAGACAATTAAGTCCCTTTGACCCACCTTCCAACCAAGAGGCACGTCGCCGTCCTTATGTCCAAGCCAACGATATAGTTCGTACATAAGTTTTTGATAAACGAGTCGTACGTACGGTATGAGTCTGTCGCCTGGGGTTCGAACTCGGGTCTCTTGACTCGAAATTCCGTCCACTCAACTACTCGGCTATAGTGACTTAAAAGAATAAGAAGAATAAAAAGAAGAATTACCAGAGTAAAGTATTAATTATAAGAAAGAATGAATGAATATGTTTATTGTTTCCAGATAAAAATTAAGAAAAAGTAGAGTACTGCCAGAATCTAAATAAATAAATAAATAAATACATATATTAATAGAGACAACATCACATACATTGCTCTGCACCCAAAGTATTTAACTAAAGCACTTGGGCTATGAGGCCGAAAACATCGGAGGTATTACAATAACCTAGATTTCGAACCCAGGACCTCAGAGCTGGCAACACCATAAAAACCGGTGTGTACTCCACTCGTCCATGGAGGTCGTCTATTATTAAGACTATTAGTCACGATAGCCGAGTGGTTGAGTGATCGGAATTCGTGTCAATAGACTCGAGTTCGATCCCAAAGCTAGATTTTTTTGATCCAATGGGTTTTTAAAAAAACTTATTAACTTACATCGTCGGCTTGGACATAAGACGGCAACGGGCTCACCACCAGTCATTTTGTCCCAAAAAGATGTCTTCAGTGGAAGGCGGGTCGACAGGTCTTAACTGTCTAGACCTCTGTTTACCCCTTGTTTACACAGGACAATTGAAAATGTTTAAATTTTAAAGGAAGGAAGGAAGAAAGATTTATAGGACAAAATACACCGCGAACATAGTTAAGTAATGACAATACCTATAATTATTAAAACATAAAAATGACACGAAAAACATAACAGTTGTTTATCATTGTCATATGTGTCGTGATGCAGTGGGCAAAAGACCGACTCAGCTTAATGATAGCAGCAGACTAGGGTAACCAAAATAGCTATAATGATTATCGCGCTGAAATGGCAATTAATATTATAACAACATAAATAAATAATAAATAAATACATATATTAATAGAGACAACATCACATACATTGCTCTGCACCCAAAGTATTTAACTAAAGCACTTGGGCTATGAGGCCGAAAACATCGGAGGTATTTTAATGTAAATATATGTGGAATTAGTAAAAGTGACTTTTAATGTGTTTAATAAAGTTTCTTTCTTTTCTTCCTTAGTTAAGGTTTTATGTGTTTTCAAGCCAAAGGTTCCATGTAAATTAAAGTATCATTCTTTCCTTTAGAGCCTTGGAAAATTATATGCAGAATAAGCTTTATAGGTCACAGAAGGCTTTATAGGTCGTTGAACAATATGATTACTGTTATAAAGTTATCCGAGACAATGGAATCCTAATGGAATCTATCCCCTCCACAATCCGCGCCCTCCCAAATCCTCGGCTTGACTCAGACTTTGTTTCAACTCATTCTGTCTCTGACATTTTTTGATTGCTTTTGTAAACCGGACATCAACTTAATTACCTACTTATTCGTGGATTCGAAATTTTTGTCTATACTCGAAAAATTACTTACAAAAATTAAAAATTTTATCCAAAAGTTTTAAATAATTTAGATTGCGATCGCCAATACGCTTGCTATGCGTGGCAATTATGGAAAACCCTACCTACGGGAAAGGCCAAAGGTCTGCAGTGGACTTTCACAGGCCGTTATGTTTTGTGGTTAAAATGAGCTAACTCCAAATGGTGACAAGAGACTTTATCACCGCTAGGGTCTGCTATTAATTAAATGAAAAGTATAAAGATTCAACTGACACTTGATGCACTTACCTCCCGGCTACCGTGACATGGTACCGTGTTACACGCATCAACTAAAATTTTAAATCTCCTTTTCTTTACAGGGGTAGACAGAGGGCAAGTCTAGACAATTAAGTCCCTTTGACCCACCTTCCAACCAAGAGGCACGTCGCCGTCCTTATGTCCAAGCCAACGATATAGTTCGTACATAAGTTTTTGATAAACGAGTCGTACGTACGGTATGAGTCTGTCGCCTGGGGTTCGAACTCGGGTCTCTTGACTCGAAATTCCGTCCACTCAACTACTCGGCTATAGTGACTTAAAAGAATAAGAAGAATAAAAAGAAGAATTACCAGAGTAAAGTATTAATTATAAGAAAGAATGAATGAATATGTTTATTGTTTCTAGATAAAAATTAAGAAAAAGTAGAGTACTGCCAGAATCTAAATAAATAAATACATATATTAATAGAGACAACATCACATACATTGCTCTGCACCCAAAGTATTTAACTAAAGCACTTGGGCTATGAGGCCGAAAACATCGGAGGTATTACAATAACCTAGATTTCGAACCCAGGACCTCAGAGCTGGCAACACCATAAAAACCGGTGTGTACTCCACTCGTCCATGGAGGTCGTCTATTATTAAGACTATTAGTCACGATAGCCGAGTGGTTGAGTGATCGGAATTCGTGTCAATAGACTCGAGTTCGATCCCAAAGCTAGATTTTTTTGATCCAATGGGTTTTTAAAAAAACTTATTAACTTACATCGTCGGCTTGGACATAAGACGGCAACGGGCTCACCACCAGTCATTTTGTCCCAAAAAGATGTCTTCAGTGGAAGGCGGGTCGACAGGTCTTAACTGTCTAGACCTCTGTTTACCCCTTGTTTACACAGGACAATTGAAAATGTTTAAATTTTAAAGGAAGGAAGGAAGAAAGATTTATAGGACAAAATACACCGCGAACATAGTTAAGTAATGACAATACCTATAATTATTAAAACATAAAAATGACACGAAAAACATAACAGTTGTTTATCATTGTCATATGTGTCGTGATGCAGTGGGCAAAAAGACCGACTCAGCTTAATGATAGCAGCAGACTAGGGTAACCCAATAGCAGACTAGGGTAACCAAAAATAGCTATAATGATTATCGCGCTGAAATGGCAATTAATATTATAACAACATAAATAAATAATAAATAAATATCTTCACGCAATTCAAAGTAGTCTAGACAATTACGTCCCTTCGACCCACCTTCCACCGAAGATATTTTCGGGACTACGTCACAGGTGGTGAGCCCTTCGCCATCTTTATGTCCAAGCCATCGATATAATTCGTACATAAATTTTAAAAAAATCCATTGGTTCGAGTCTGCCACCTGACTATCGAACTCGGGTCTCTCGACTCGAAATTCTGACCATCCAACCACTCGGCTATCGTGACTTCAATAGAATCTAATTATAATATTACTATTCTATTCGTAATATTGATAATTTATTTGATATATTTTTCTCAATGCTCAAACAATTATGCTTACGCTGACACAATGTGAAAATCTCACTTACCCACAATGTTTAAGCACAAAGAAAATTATGATCAATGTGACCTGCAAACGACAGCTTATTAATGAGGTCAAAGCGCCAGGCCACAAGCTTACTGTCAGCGGAAGCTTATAGCGGTGAGCGCAGGGTACAAAATAAATATAAACCTTTTTGTTTTTAAATTAGAAAAAAATACATATATAAATTTTCAACTGACACGGACGAGATTCGAACATGCGACCTTTGCCAAACCGTGGCAACACTCTAACTCTCAGCCACCGTGTTTACACGCACCTTTGGAAGTTTTAAATCTCTTTATTTATGTCTGTTTTCGGCATTGGCGCCATCTACTGTCGTTTATGCAAATTACGCATTGTTCCTGACGAGGTAACCAGAGAGAACAAATCGGCGAGGCGGTGAGCGGTGAGGACAAAACAATAATATATAGTCCCCGACGAGGTAGTCATAACATATCGACGAGTGTTACGATGCTTACATAATCTATAGCTAATTATAAACTTTGTATTCTTTCAAAATAAAATAAATAAATAAATAAATATCTTCTCGCTATTCCCAATATAGGGGTATACAGAGGTCTAGTCTAGACAATTCAGTCCCTTCGACACACCTCTCACCGAAGATATTTTCTGGACAACGTGACAGGTGGTTAGCCCATCACCGTCTCAATGTCCAAACCATCGATATAATTCGTACATAAGTTTTTGAAAAATCCATTGGTTCGAGTCTGCCACCTGACTATCGAACTCGGGTCTCTCGACTCGAAATTCTGACCATCCAACCACTCGGCTATCGTGACTTCAATAGAATCTAATTATAATATTACTATTCTATTCGTAATATTGATAATTTATTTGATATATTTTTCTCAATGCTCAAACAATTATGCTTACGCTGACACAATGTGAAAATCTCACTTACCCACAATGTTTAAGCACAAAGAAAATTATGATCAATGTGACCTGCAAACGACAGCTTATTAATGAGGTCAAAGCGCCAGGCCACAAGCTTACTGTCAGCGGAAGCTTATAGCGGTGAGCGCAGGGTACAAAATAAATATAAACCTTTTTGTTTTTAAATTAGAAAAAAATACATATATAAATTTTCAACTGACACGGACGAGATTCGAACATGCGACCTTTGCCAAACCGTGGCAACACTCTAACTCTCAGCCACCGTGTTTACACGCACCTTTGGAAGTTTTAAATCTCTTTATTTATGTCTGTTTTCGGCATTGGCGCCATCTACTGTCGTTTATGCAAATTACGCATTGTTCCTGACGAGGTAACCAGAGAGAACAAATCGGCGAGGCGGTGAGCGGTGAGGACAAAACAATAATATATAGTCCCCGACGAGGTAGTCATAACATATCGACGAGTGTTACGATGCTTACATAATCTATAGCTAATTATAAACTTTGTATTCTTTCAAAATAAAATAAATAAATAAATAAATATCTTCTCGCTATTCCCAATATAGGGGTATACAGAGGTCTAGTCTAGACAATTCAGTCCCTTCGACACACCTCTCACCGAAGATATTTTCTGGACAACGTGACAGGTGGTTAGCCCATCACCGTCTCAATGTCCAAACCATCGATATAATTCGTACATAAGTTTTTGAAAAATCCATTGGTATGAGTCTGCCACCTGGGGATCCAACGTAGGTCTCTTGGCTCGAAATTCCGACCACACACCCCTCGGCTGTCGTCACTTTATCGTAGCTACTTTCAGATTCATAATTTTGAATGCCATTCATATAAATGCACGTAAAGGTATCGGAATACTCTTGACTCTACCATTTTCGTTAACAAAGGAAATACAAAATTTAACACAATGTAATTAGAAACAATATGGAAGCGATCAACTCATTCCATTCTCATCCCCAAGCGTTCCATTCAAAGAGAATGTAACCCCTGCATTCTATGCGAAAGATGTGCGATGCCAAGCCCATAGTGGTGGTGTGTGACAGCTACGATGGAGACACGTGACTGAGGCTCCACTCCACGCTCCGTCCGCCAAACCGCGCCGCTTATCCTACCGCTTGTCGTGCCGCTTATCTTACCGGCTTACCGCATTTCCCTAAGCTAAAAGTCGTGGCTGTCAGACAGATATGGTATAAGTTACAAGCGTTGTTAATAATTGAATTGATTTACATGAAACTATTGTTTACGGATTTTATCCCGTTTTATTTTGTCAACTTTATCACAGTATATACTAGTACAGCTGTCAACGCTTACCTCTTTCCAGCACACTGTTAACGCTTGAACAGTTTGTATAAGTGTTAGTCGTAATATTTAAGTAAATAAATTATGTTTATTATAAAATAAATAAATAAATAAATAAATAAATAAATAAATAAATATCTTCACGCAATTCCCAATAGAATGGTAGACAGAGGTCTAGTCTCGAAAATTAAGACCCTTTGACCCACCATTCACCGAAGATATTTTCGGCACAACGTAACAGGTGGTGAGCCCGTCGCCGTCTTAACGTCCAAGCCATCGATATAATTCGTACATAAGTTTTGAAAACCCATTGTTACGCGCCTGCCACCTGGGTATCGAACTCGAATCTCTTGTCTCAAAATTCCGACCACCCAACCAATCGGTTATCGTGATCTTTATTATTATTATTAAATCCCCGTCGTTTCGAATGCTAATACAGATATAACAGCACTCGGATTACTAGGATTATTTTTCACGGCGTTTGTCCCTGGCAACCTTAAGCATATCGATACAAACAATCACGGCTATCCGTGCATGAATTACGACACCAAATAAACACAATTTTATGAATATCTTTTATATATCTACGCATTTTGCTATGGAGAATGCAGATGTCTAGAAAATCTAGTCCTTTCGACCCACCTTCCACCGAAGATATTTTCGGGACTACGTCACAGGTGGTGAGCCGTCGCCATCTTTATGTCAAGCCATCGATATAATTCGTACATAAGTTTTGAAAACCCATTGTTACGCGCCTGCCACCTGGGTATCGAACTCGAATCTCTTGTCTCAAAATTCCGACCACCCAACCAATCGGTTATCGTGATCTTTATTATTATTATTATTATTATTATTATTATTAAATCCCCGTCGTTTCGAATGCTAATACAGATATAACAACACTCCGGATTACTAGGATTATTTTTCACGGCGTTTGTCCCTGGCAACCTTAAGCATATCGATACAAACAATCACGGCTATCCGTGCATGAATTACGACACCAAATAAACACAATTTTATGAATATCTTTTATATATCTACGCATTTTGCTATGGAGAATGCAGATGTCTAGAAAATCTAGTCCTTTCGACCCACCTTCCACCGAAGATATTTTCGGGACTACGTCACAGGTGGTGAGCCGTCGCCATCTTTATGTCCAAGCCATCGATATGAAACGTACATATATTTTTGAAAAACCCATTGTTACGCGCCTGCCACCTGGGTATCGAACTCGAATCTCTTGTCTCAAAATTCCGACCACACACCCCTCGGCTGTCGTCACTTTATCGTAGCTACTTTCAGATTCATAATTTTGAATGCCATTCATATAAATGCACGTAAAGGTATCGGAATACTCTTGACTCTACCATTTTCGTTAACAAAGGAAATACAAAATTTAACACAATGTAATTAGAAACAATATGGAAGCGATCAACTCATTCCATTCTCATCCCCAAGCGTTCCATTCAAAGAGAATGTAACCCCTGCATTCTATGCGAAACATGTGCGATGCCAAGCCCATAGTGGTGGTGTGTGACAGCTACGATGGAGACACGTGACTGAGGCTCCACTCCACGCTCCGTCCGCCAAACCGCGCCGCTTATCCTACCGCTTGTCGTGCCGCTTATCTTACCGGCTTACCGCATTTCCCTAAGCTAAAAGTCGTGGCTGTCAGACAGATATGGTATAAGTTACAAGCGTTGTTAATAATTGAATTGATTTACATGAAACTATTGTTTACGGATTTTATCCCGTTTTATTTTGTCAACTTTATCACAGTATATACTAGTACAGCTGTCAACGCTTACCTCTTTCCAGCACACTGTTAACGCTTGAACAGTTTGTATAAGTGTTAGTCGTTATATTTAAGTAAATAAATTATGTTTATTATAAAAATAAATAAATATCTTCACGCAATTCCCAATAGAATGGTAGACAGAGGTCTAGTCTCGAAAATTAAGACCCTTTGACCCACCATTCACCGAAGATATTTTCGGCACAACGTAACAGGTGGTGAGCCCGTCGCCGTCTTAACGTCCAAGCCATCGATATGAAACGTACATATATTTTTGAAAAACCCATTGGCACGCGCCTGCCACCTGGGGATCGAACTCGAATCTCTTGTCTCAAAATTCCGACCACCCAACCAATCGGTTATCGTGATCTTTATTATTATTATTAAATCCCCGTCGTTTCGAATGCTAATACGAATATAACAGCACTCCGGATTACTAGGATTATTTTTTCACGGCGTTTGTCCCTGGCAACCTTAAGCATTTCGATCCAAACAATCACGGCTATCCCGTGCATGAATTATGACACCAAATAAACACAATTTTATGAATATCTTTTTATATATCTACGCATTTTGCTATGGAGAATGCAGATGTCTAGAAAATCTAGTCCTTTCGACCCACTTTCCACCGAAGCTTATATTAGGACAACGTGACAGTTGCGGAGCTTAACGCCGTCTTCATATCCAAGCTACGGCAGTAAATAAGCACTGTATTATAATAAATTGGACTAATAAATTAAATTTGGTTGAAACAAAACAGTTATTTGACAACCGCCGTGGCCGATTGACGGTAACATCGGTTTTCAAGGTGTCTCCATCTCGCGGCCCCGGGTTTGATTCCAGGACGGGTCAATGTAGAAAAATGACTTTTTCTACATTCTCTCGGGTCTGGGTGTTTGTGGTGCCTTCGTTGTTTCCGAATTCCATACCTCAAGTGTTTTAGCTTCTTACATTGGGGTCGGAACAATGTTTGTGATGTTGTCGCTATCTATATGTATTTATTTATTTTTTTAATAAGCGTGAATAATTTAAAGGTTTAATCTGCGGACTGCGGAACATACCGTCGTAGGTTCGAATTCGTTTTTCGACTGTTGTCGTGAACCACTCTAGACACAAACATGACAATTTATTTCGAGCGGATAACAGAAATACAAGACATGTTAGTATTCATGCGAGTATCTTTTTATAAAATAATCTCCACGCCATTCACAATACTGGGGTAGACAGAGATCCTAACAATTAAGTTCTTTCGACTCACCTTCCACCGAAGATATTTTTTGCGGACTACGTGGCAGGTGATGAGGCTTTCACCATCTTATCTTATCTCCAGGCTAACGTCTTAATTTATATGTGTACGTACAACTTATGTTTTGAAGAAACTCATTAGTACGAGCCAACCACCCGAGTCGAACCCGCGTCACGACACGAATTCCGATCACCTAACCTCCCAACATATAATCTTGAGTAATATCATAAAGAAAACAATGTTAATTTCGAAGCTTATGTCTTAACTTAGAAATTAACATTTTTTTCTTTATGATATTACTCAAGATTATATACATACATCTGGTTAAAAAAGATTAAAGAAAACTAAGGCCAGTACTCCGTGAGGTCATTCACCGAAGCCGCATATTCCACAGAGTAATGCGAAAGAACTCGACCGTGATAAATCTAATTACACTGTACGATCCAACTTCAACACCCGATTTCAATAATCATATTGATTATTGATATCTTATAGTCATTCCTAATATTCTGGTGGCCAGGTGGCCGACCCGGGGATCGATCTCGGGTCTCTTGACTCGCAATCCAATCACCCAACGACTCGGCTATCGTGACTCTACAATTCTTTATAGTACATATATTACGCCCCGCGGTTTCACATACCGCTTACCATAGACTTTATTAGCAATTTTTAAAGCAACTTTCGTAATGCTTTTTGTAAACTTGGTAAACAGTAATTTCTGGGGATTTTATTAGAAAATGTTTTGATGAAAACATTTCTAAAATAGTGCCGAGTACTAATTTTTCTAGGTTGCATAAATTTCTCCGTATTCTCTTGTCCCGAAATATCTTTGGTGGAAGGTGGGTCAAAAGGACTTAGTTGTCTAGACTAGACATCTATCTACCCCTGTATTGGGAATTGCATGAAAATATTTATAAAATTTACAATAATAATATTTTATACATTTTTCCGAGTGGCTTTTACTTTTTTTTATTTTAAAATAAATTTATTATTTTGTTTAATAAATTCACTTTTAGAATACAAGTGCTTAAAGCTGCTTATTTTGGAATCAGAACAAATATATCCCTATCTACCTGCCTAGTTTGGCTATAAGTTTAGTTTCAAATGAAAATACAAATTTTTACAAATGAAATTTTTTTAATGACATAATGTAATGTTTTTGAAATTTACACCTACATATTTATTAGTCTCAGTAAAAAGCAGAAGAAAATTCTATAAAAGTTCTGATGAAGTTTTTCACAGAACTTTTTCACAGAAATGTAGTTTTCTGACTCCTTGATAAGACTCGCCCCACCAAACCATCACTGACGCAGGATGATGACCACGTTGTACCTTTCCGACCACTTAAGCAGATTCTTTGGAACTGTGAGCGTACACTTTATCATTTTACTTATTGTAGTGTTCTTCAATCGTGAAAATGTTTTCGTCGATAAAGAGGATATTTCTGTGCTTTTTCACCTGGGTATCGTGACAGAAGACGTTTCGACTTTCTTTAACTTTCTTTAACTGTAAAGATTGATAGGGCATGTCCTGGATATCGACGATAAGCACCGAGCTTCAGGTCTTGTTTTATAGTACGCGACAGAGTCCTGGCGGCAACCTACATTTCTCGCGATAAGATTTTTTGCCTTTGTAGTTCTAACAGCACGCAACTGCTCCGATCTTTTCTGGTCATCGACAGGGGATGTGTTGTTTTATCTGTTACTACACTCGGCTATAGTGACGAAACGTCACGATAGCCGAGTGGTTGGACGGTCGGAATTTCGAGTCTAGAGACCCGAGTTCGATTCCCAGATGGCAGGCTCGTACCAATGGGTCTTTCAAAAATTTATGTACGAATTATATCGTTGGCTTGGACATAAAGACGGCGACGGGCTCACCACCTGTTACGTTGTCCCGAAAATATTTTCGGTGGAAGGTGGGGCGAAGGGACTTAATTGTCTAGACTAGACCTCTGTCTACTCCTATATTGAGAATTGCGTGAAGAAATTTATTTATTTATTAAAATAATATAGGAACATACAGCTGATACCAAGCTTTTGAAGTATCTGGAAAATTATCGACGTCTCCTTAGCCACTTTGTGCAAGGCGATCACTGCAATACTATTTTCTTTAACACCATAGTGTACTTTGATAATGAACACAAAAAAACTATGTGAAATGGCGCGAAAGAACGAAGTTTTTAAAGTAATACCTTCTTCTTCTTTATAGCCTATCAAGAGTCCACGGCTGAACATAGGCCTCCCCTAAAATTTTCCAAAGTGAACGGTCCTCAGCTACCTGCATCCGTCGACTTCCCGCAACATTCCGCAAGTCGTCACTCCATCTCGTGGGGGGTCGTCCGTCGTCGTCCGTTTGCCTATACGAGGTTTCCACTCGAGAACCTCAAAGTAATATACGTGTTCCAAATTCAAAACTAATTAAAAAGTTGAAAAAAAAAGTTCCAGTTTTAAAGTATTTATGACCAGATTAGTTACGTATGTATTTAAAAAAAAAATATCTTCACGCAATTTCCAATACAGGGGTAGACAGAGGTCAAGTCTAGACAATTAAGTCCATTTGACCCACCTTCCACCGAAGATATTTTCGGGAAAACGTGACAGGTGGTGAGCCCGTCGCCGCCTTTATGTCCAAGTCAACGATGAAATTCGTACATAAGTTTTTGAAAAACTCATTGGTACTGCCAACTGGGGATCGAACTCGGGTCTCTCGATTCGAAATTCCGACCACCCAACAACTCGGCTATCGTGAATTTGACGTATGTATTTACCTATCTAAATATTTGTTTATATTAAATAATGCTTACTTCAAATAGCCGGTGTATGTTACTGACCGCCCTGATGTATCATTTGTGCGCTATAAAAACTTTTTATAGTCTAAGCCATTGGCCCACATAATGTCACCTTACTAAGCAATAAATTTACGTTTGCGAAATATGCAGTAACTTTAACGGCTTTACTTGCTGCACTTATTAGTTAATAACAAGTCACGATAGCCGAGTGGTAGGTTTGTCGGAATTTCGAGTCAAGAGATCCGAGTTCGAGCCCCAGGTGGCCGTACTAATGGGGTTTTCAAAAACTTATGTACGAATTATATCGTTAGCTTAGACATAACGACGGCGGTACACCACGTGTCACGTTGTCCCGAAAATATCTTCGGTGGAAGGTGGGAAGAAGGGACTTAATTATCTAGATAAGACCTCTGTCTACCCCTGTATTGGGAATTGCGTGAAGATATTTTTATTACCAGGCTTTATACCTCAAATGTTAATTGGAGACAGATCACTAGAAATCATGTTTAAATCAATATTTCTTTGTAAGGGCGTCCTAAAAGCACTACGTAAGAGTGGGCTGTTGCAACTAATATTAATTTAATTATTTTAAATTATTAAAACGATGATATTCGTTTCTCATAAATTTATCCGGAGACTTATTTTGCTATAAAATATAAAAATGAAATATTTTAATGCCATTTCCAATACGGGAGTAGATAGAGGTCTAGACAATTAAATCCTTTCGACTCCCACGGAACCTGAGAGGGTGTTATATGTATATAGGCAATAATTAACGATAGCCGAGCGGTTGGGTGATCGGGATTCGAGTCAAGAGACCCGAGTTCGATCCCTAGTTAGCAGGCTCGTACATATGGGTTTTTCAAACACTTTTGTACGATTATATCGTTGGCTTGGACATAAAGATTGCGAAGGGCTCACCACCTGCCTCGTTGTACCGAAAAATGTCTTCGGTGGAAGGTCGAAGGGACTTAATTGTCTAGACCTCTGTCTACCATTGTATTTTAAATGACGCGAGAATATTACAAGTAAAGGAGATGCACAAAAACTGCTTTATGTAACATTCTGAGTGTATTAGAAAAGGCGTGAAGGTATTCATTTATTTATAGAAAATAAAGATATTTAAAAAAGAACTCTCTCTCTCTCTCTCTCTCTCTCTCTCTCTCTCTCTCTCTCTCATGTTCCGAGTATCCTCCACTGTTCCAATAACGTGAACAAATATTTAAACGACCATTGAAGAGATCACACCATTAGGAATCGTAGACCGTACACTGCTCAGTGTTTATTTGATGCCCGATCTCTCTTAAAGCGTTCGAACGAAACAAGATTAGAAAATTATTTTAAATGTTTCACACAGTGAACTGATTTCTGTGTTCTAATTTTACAAAAATCCATAGAACTTTTTAGTGACCTTCTCGCAGATTTTGAATGGATATATTCTGTTTTAAATACTTCTTAATAAATAAATATCTTCACGCAATTCCCAATGCAGGGGTAGACAAAGGTCTAGTCTAGACAATTAGGCCACCGGAAGGTGGGTCGATGGGACCGAAGATACTTTCTAAGATACTTTTGGGACAACGTGACGGGTGGTGAGACCGTCTCCGTATTTTTGTCCAAGCCAACGATATAATTCGTACATAAGTTTTTGAAAAACTCATTGGTACGAGCCTGCCACCTGAGGATCGAACTCGGGTCACTTGACTCGAAATACCGACCACCCAACCACTCGGCTATCGTGACTTATATTTACTTCTTAATAAATAATTAATAAATGAAAACAGTCACGATAGCTCAGTGGTTGGGTGATCGGAATTTGACTCGAGTGATCCCAGGTGATGGGCTCGTGCTATTTTTTTTTTGGTTTTCAAAAACTTATGTACGATTTATATCGTTGTCGTGTACATAAAGACGGCGACAGACACCTTTCACGTTGTCTCAAAAATTGTCTTTGATGGAAGCTTAGTCGAAAGTACTTAATTGTCTTCCTCTGTCTACCCCGTCTACCCGTATATTGGGAATGCGTGAAGACATTTTTTCATATTTTCAAAAGCTATATTAATTTTGTTTTTAATACGTAATTCAAAAAGAAAACAGTGGACAGACACCTTAATCTCATAACAAAACGATATGTCCAAAGCGTCATGACACAATGTTTATGACAAAAACATTAACGGTGACCCAATTTTCCTGACACCTTACGTAAACAGTATGAAGTGCGGGCTCCGATGTCGGGGCAAAGCTTAAGGGCGCTGTGTACTTAATAAGAGTACAAGTAAAGTGAGAATAAGAACTGCCTTATGTTACATTCCGAGCGTGCCATAAAATACGTTTTTCATAGTTATTAATTCCATTTTCAAATAAAAAATTCAATATCTTCACACCATTCTCAATACAGGTGTAGACAGAGTTCTCGACAATTAAATTTTTTCGACCCACTTTCCACCGAAGACATTTTTGGGACAGGTGGTGAGCCCGTCGCCGTCTTCATGTCCAAGCCAACGATATGAATCTTATATAAGTGTTGAAAAAACTCACTGGTCTTGTACTATCGTTCGCTTGGACGATTTTCTCGACCTCTGTCTACCCTTGTATTCAGAATTGCGTCAAGATATTTAATTTTATTTAATAAAGAAAAAAACTTATTACTGTACGTCTATTACTCTTCTCTGTTTTGTTAAGAGACAGCGACAGCCTCACCACCTGTCTCGTCTCAAAAAAGTCTACGATGAGTGGTGGGTCGAATTTAACTGTCTGAACTTCTTTATATTCCGTACTAGGAATAGCATGAACATATTTGTTTTCTATTTAGTCAGCCGTATTACACTGAAGAGTTTAATCTGTTAATGGACAATGTACAGTTCTATATAATCTGTGCTTACGAGAGAACAATGCGACAAACTCCGCTGAACTACCGCAATCCCTTCGCACTCAGCTTCTGATTAGGGATGACCTAATTTGCTTGACATCTCCCGTGATCTGTGTTAGGGTTGTAACAAACGGCATATCTCGGACAGGCAATGTTTGAAAGGCGAATTCACGAATGGGAACAGTCAATTATAAAACTAACATATTATTCCAATCATCGATTTATGTTTGTTATAATTTATAGTACCCAAACACCTAATTGTTATAGAATTTCAAAAGCGGCAGATTATATTTTGAAAACAGTAGTCTGAGCTGGGTAGGTTCATGGGCGCCGGTAATCACTTATCATCACGTGAGCCACCTGCTCGTTTGCCTCCCTTTTCTCTATAAAAAAGGGTTTTTCTAAAACTTATATACGATTTATTTCATTGGCTTGAACAAAAAGACAAGCTCACCAAATATCACGTTGTCCCGAAAAGGGGCTTCGACGAAAGGACAAAAAAAATTTATTATAAATTATATTGTAATTCCACGCCATACATGTTCCTCTATTTGTAATAAACAAATTTGAATTTGAATTTTGAACATTAACTCGAACTTAAAATTGAATAGAATCTGTCTGCCAAAGTTTAAGACAGTTCCACGTCACGTAGACAACGTTACGGCGCAGGCTGCGCAAACAAGCTCGGAGGCTTCTAGTGATGTGTTAGTAAACATCGACATTCAATGTGACACGTACAAGGCTCACGATGCTTTTATTTACTCTCTCTCTCTCTTTATCTATTACGATATTCTATGGCGACTCGTATTCGCAAGAAGAAAGCAGTCATAATACCTTTTTGGTTGGATGATCGGAATACGAATCAATAGACTCGAGTTCTACCAATGGTAGGCTCATGCCAATGGTTTTTCTTTTCAAAACTTGGTGTACTAATTTTATAGTTGGCTTTGGGCAGCAAGACGGCAACGAGCTCACCGCCTGTCACGTTGTCCAAAAATAAGCTCCAGTGAAATGTAGGTCGAAAGGAGAGAATTGCCTTAATAAATCTGAAAATCTGTGTGCATGTCTGATACAGTGATCGACGGTTTGCTTTTCAAGCGATTATGACAAATCCTGATGCCCAAACATAAGTATTTGTGCAATTATAACCACCCTATAGCGACATAAAAGTCACGATAGCCGAGTGGTTGGGTGGTCGGAATTTCGAGTCAAGAGACCAGAGCTCGATCGGGGTGGCAGGCTCGTAGCAATGGGTTTTTCAAAAACTTATGTACGAATTACATCGTCGGCTTGGACATAAAGACGGCGGCGCTCACCACCTGTCACGTTGTCCCAAAAATATCTTCAGTGGAAGGTGGGTCGAAGAGACTTAATTGTCTAGACTAGACAATTAAGTCTATTCGACCTTTCATTAGACTCTGTCTCAATTGCGTGAAGATACTTTTTTTAACTTAATTTTAATAATCACTCAATAGCAACTTAGCGTGTATTCTCAAAGGATGATCTTTCGAAAATACACGCTATTGTTCTAAATGAACCCGCATGCTTCCACTAATTATGAAACTCCATTACACCACACAACAGCTCCTTTAATTACACCATTAGGGGGTAATGGAGCACTCGCAAATGTAATTTGCATTAATGGAATACATAAGTGAAATAACATACGGTCCAAGTTACGGCAGTCCACGGTGCGCCAAAGGTCGAGGGTCTCACCCGTAGAAATTTAAACAAGTGTCTTTAATTTAATGATAAAAAGTTCAGCATAACTTATAAGCTTTAAAATAAATAAAAATTGCACAATACGGTCCAAGCGATAAGTCCTATTTTAGTTCGCTGGCATATCTTGTTACTTTGAATGTGACTCTTACTAGATTAGACTCTAACCACACCAAAATAAAGAAAATGCGTGAAGATACTTAGCTAAGGCACGAAAGCAAGTAAAAACCTTTTCCTTAAACATATTTCTGCGTTTTCTACAAGGTTCGATACAATTTTTGAGCAACTCCGTGGACCAGGGGCATATGCAGCGTGTTTCATGGTGTCAACAGCTCAGAAGTCTCGGGTTAGAATCCAGGACGTGCCAATGTAGAAAACTTCTTTTACTAGATTGTCAAGGGTCTGGGTGTTTGTGATGTTGTTTGTTGTTTCTGATTCGATACATCAAGTCCTTTGCTATTAACTTTGGGATCATCTGTATATAATTACTCTTTATAATGCTCTGGCATATTTAGATGCATTTTCCGCCACTAGCGCTTCGTGGTATATAGGTGCAAATAGCTACAAATGTACATTCAAACTATAGCCTGTATGTATTTTAATACATGACTAAGGTATCCCGCCTTTGTCTCTACCTTGGCCAGTGAATTGGATGTAGCAGTACCAGACAGCTCGCACGTTAATTATTACTGTTTGAAACCGGTTTAATTTTTGTCTGGTTTGGTATAGTTTTCGAAGGAACTAATGCCATTTATCAGAATTAATAAATTTATTTATTTTTCTTCACGCACAGTCCCTGACTACCCCCAGAGGCTACCCCCAGAGAGAACAGTCAACATCCTTACACACCTCTTTCACTTTAGTCTCGGCCTACCTCGACCCCTTTTAATATTAACTATCGCTCAAATTCGCGGGTTGGCGCCACCGGACAACGATACCAGAACCACAGTCGGTCGGTAGCATCGAAGCTGGAAGCTTCAGGAAGCGGACACTAGGGACATATCAAGCAAGGGTAGCCGAAAAGCTGGACGGCATTGATGTCAGGAAAGAATGTGTGGAAGAAATATGGCAGAGCCTTAGAGATGGAATGGTTAGTGCAGCGGAAGACGTGTGTGGAAATGTAAAAAGAGGTAGTAGTAAAAAGGGTGATGCATGGTGGAATGACGAAGTGAAAAAAGCTGTAAATAAGAAGAAGAAAGCATAGTTAGACTACTTGGCCTCTAGTAATGATAAGGATATGAGAGAGAAGAGGAAAGAAAGATATAAGCTCCAGAAAGTTCACACGAAAGCATTGATTGAGGAAGTGCGTGAAAGGAGTAGAATGGAAGCGGACGAAAGGTTGTCGCACAACTTCAAGGAGAACTCCAAACTCTTCTGGAAAGAGGTTGGAAGGACCTGGAGTGGTGCGACAGCCTTAAGAATGAATAAAGTGCTTTCGGGAACGAATGACGTCCTCTCAGAAAAATCGGACGTCATGTAGCGATGGAGCGAATTTTATAGAGAGATGTATGCATGTGATGATCTTATTAAGGGGTTCTGGGGGTGACGCCATGATTGGTACGCCAGACTCGGACCTCGATGACACTGATCACGGAGAAGCTTCTGGCTGCTAACCAGAAGATTTTCTGTGCTTTTGTGGATCTTGAGAAAGCATTTGATAAGGTTGTAAGGAAGAAAATGTGGGAACTGTTGGCGGGGTATGGTGTGGATGGTCGATTGCTAAGGGCTGTGCAGTCACTTTACTGTGACTGTAAAGCCTTTGTGCGGGTAGGGCATGATCTGTCACCCATGTTTAGCGTCCAAACGGGCGTAAAACAGGGTGGTGTCATGTCTTCCTGGCTGTTCATACTGTATCTCGACAGCTGTTTACAGAAGCTGAAAGATAGCTGTTTGGGTGTGAAATTGGGTAACATAAAAGTAAATTGTCTGCTTTATGCTGATTATGCAGTGCTTATTGCACCATCAGAGACAGAACTGCAGGCATTAGTCACGTGTATGAAAGAAGAATGTGAAATAAATGGTCTCCGTTTGAATGCTAATAAAACTAAGGTTCTGGTATTTGAAAGGGACGAAGAAAGAACGAAGTGCGAAATTTGGGTAAATCAGGAATGTCTAGAACAGGTGAATGAAATTGTATACTTGGGAGTGCGTTTAGCCGGGATGGAAGATGTGATTTAGATGTGGACAGGCGTGTCGCTGCCGGGAACAAAGTCAATGGTGCCCTGACTGCGTTAATCAAAAGGCAAGGCGTTGTGAAAGTGCACGCCTTGCAATACATAACGCAGTGTTGGTACCGACTTTGTTATATGGCAGCGAAACCTGGGTATGCTAGAAGAAGCATAAAAGCAGGTTGAATGCAGTGCAGATGCGATCTCTTCGTAAAATGTACGGCCTTACCATGGCCGACAGAAAGCGAAACGAAGAGATTCGCAATATGGCAGGTTTGAAAGATGACCTTGTCTCAAAAATGGATAAGGGCGTGCTTCGATGGTTTGGGCACGTTGAGCGAATGAGGGAAGACCGAATGGTGAAGAAAATATATAACGCGAAAGTTAATATTAAAAGGTGTCGAGGTAGACCGAGACTAACATTCGAAGACCATGTGAGCAAATTGCTCGAAGAGAGGAGGGTCATGAGTACTCGGATACCTAGACGTGCATGTATGAAGAAGATGATGAATCTGAAAGAAGCGAAAGAAGTATGTAGGGATCGTGACACTTGGCGATCTGTTCTCTCTGGCTACCCCGTCAGGGATTGTGCGTGAAGATAAATAAATAAATAAATAAATAAAATCAATAAAAATTGCACAATATGGTCCAAGCGATAATTCCTATTTTAGTTCCCTGGCATATCTTGTTACTTTGAATGTGACTCTTACTAGATTAGACTCTAACCACACCAGAATAAAGAAAATGCGTGAAGATACTTAGCTAAGGTACAAAAGCAAGTAAAAACCTTTTCCTCAAACATATTTCTGCGTTTTCTACAAGGTTCGATACAATTTTTGAGCAACTCCGTGGACCAGGGGCATATGCAGCGTGTTTCATAGTGTCAACAGCTCAGAAGTCTCGGGTTAGAATCCAGGACGTGTCAATGTAGAAAACTACTTTTACTAGATTGTCAAGGGTCTGGGTGTTTGTGGTGTTGTTTGTTGTTTCTGATTCGATACATCAAGTCCTTTGCTATTAACTTTGGGATCATCTATATATAATTACTCTTTATAATTCTCTGGAATACTTAGATGCATTTTCCGCCACAAGCGCTTCGTGGTATATAGAAGCAAATAGCTACAAATGTACATTCAAACTATAGCCTGTATGTATTTTAATACAGGACTAAGGTATCCCGCCTTTGTCTCTCCCTTGGCCAGTGAATTGGATGTAGCAGTACCAGACTGCTCGCACGTTAATTATTACTGTTTGAAACCGGTTTAATTTTTGTTTGGTTTGGTATAGTTTTCGAAGGAATTCATGCCATTTATCAGAATTAATTAATTTATTAATTTTTCCTATCGCACAGTCCCTGACGGGGTAGCCAGAGAGAACAGTCAACATCCTTACACACCTCTTTCGCTTTAGTCTCGGCCTACCTCAACCCCTTTTAATATTAACTATCGCTCAAATTGCCTAAACCATCGAAGCACGTTATTTATAAAGTCGTTGTTATTTCCATGACGAGAAAGTCTTCCCGCCATTCACAACACTAGGGTAGTAAGATTTCTAGACAATTAAGTCTTTCGATCCACCTTTCAACGAAGAAAAGATTTAGGACAACGTGACAGGTGGTGAATCTGTCGCCATAATTATGTCCAAGACAACGGTATAAATCATACATACGTTTTTGAAAAACCCATTGGTACGGGCCTACCTCCTGGAGATCGAACTCGAAATAAGTTTTGAAAGCCTATTAAAGAAATTATTGGTACGAATCTACCACCAGGAAACCCACACGAAACTCTTGACTCGAATTCCGATCACCCGAATTATGTACTGTAGTCTTAGTCATTTTCTACCCTGTACTACAGTACAAGAACTTCTGCTGCAACAACAACTAAACATATTTCCCCTTCCAGGTGTTAGCAGCCCTTGCGGTATCCCTGGCTCCGTTCTCAGCGGGCCTGGGCAAGGGCTACAGCTCACCAGCCATCGCCTCGCTCCAAGGTCCCGGGGCGAACGCGACCCGCCGTGACTTCCATCTAACTGACCAGCAGGCATCGTGGTTAGCCTCGTTATCATTCCTGGGTAAGTGGAATTATTATTCCGGAGTTCCAACCCCAGGTGGAATGCTCGTACCAATGTATATATATATATATATATATATATATATATATATATATATATATATATATATATATATATATATATATATATATATATATATATATATATATATATATATATATATATATATATATATATATATATATATATATATATATATATATATATATATATATATATATATATATATATATATATATATATATATATATATATATATATATATATATATATATATATATATATATATATATATATATATATATATATATATATATATATATATATATATATATATATATATATATATATATATATATATATATATATATATATATATATATA
>JAGSMR010000014.1:7765000-8135000 GCA_029286605.1 Sericinus montela
TTTATTTGCTATTAAGTGACGTAAGTAATAGACCAAAGAGAGGAGTACTACCAAGAGAAAAATATTTTCGTACATTGGTATATTCTTACGCAGACAAAATAATAAAAAGCGCAAAAGTATTTTTACACCCCTTTTATTGTAAAATATTGACGATTTCCGTGGAAGAGTGGCGAGCGCATCGGTTTGCATGGTATCGGCAGCTCCAAGGTCCGGCTCCGGGTTTGATTCCCGGGTAAATGCAGTAAACCGCTTTCTCTACATTGTCTCGGGTCTGGGTGTTTGTGGTACCTTCGTTATTTCCGAATCCATAACAGAAGTGCTTTAGCTACTTATTTAGGGATCAGAATAAAGTATGTGATGTTATCGCTATTTATTTATGTATATGTTTTGTATAAAACCCGATAGATTTTTTTATATTTATAAAGTATATAAAAATGGTACTCAATTCCAATAGGCAGCCACCCAAAGTTCTTAACGTTAGTCGTAATAGAAATAGAAAGTCCAAAGTGTCGTAAAAGAGATTGCCCGGGTAGGCTGGATCTAACTTTGGCAATTTTGCCAAATACTTTGCGAATGGGTTCTTAGTGTATTAAAACAATAATAAATAAATGTCTTCACGCAATTCGCGATACGGGAGTTGACAGAGGTCTAGTCTAGACAATTAACTGTCTTTGACCCACGTTCCTCCGAAGATATTTTCGGGACAATGTGACAGGTGGTGATCCCGTAGCCGTCTTTTTGTCCAAGCCAACGATATAATTCGTATTTAAGTTTTTGAAAAACCCATTGGTATGAGCCTGCCACCTGGGGTTCGAACTCGGATCTCCTGACTCGAAATTCCGACAACCCAACCACTCCGCTGTCGTGACTAATTGTGTCTGTATTTTTCAGGCAACTAAGCCTGTAAAATATATTGACGTCAATGACAGTTTTATTGTAATAAAAGGTTCAGTAGCAGTAGAAGAAATAAATAATAAGAAGATAGAAATAAATAAATTGCAACCCACTGTAGCAACAAAACTATAAACTGTTAAACTGATGGGACTTAATTGTCTAGATTAGACCTCTGTCTACCCCTATATCGGGAATTGTGTTAAACCAAGATCCGAGGATAGATTCATCCACTTGCATATATATTTAATAGTTTGTTAAAGTACACTGAACAGAAATGAGAAAAGAGAAAAACAGTGATTGATGGCAGTAAGAAATTTATGAGCATACATAAACTATTAAACCATAACGGCCTGTTAAAGTCCCCTGGAGGACATAGGCCTCTCCCATAGGGGGGATTTGTCTTAATCTCCACCTTGGCAAGCGGAATGGCGACCGCAGTACCAGACCACTCGCACCTCGGGCGCTGCTGCCCATCTTCGGTCTGATTATTTTGGTCTGATATTTTTAGAGATTGTTATCCCGCCATCTGTCGGTTGCCATAACGATATTCTAGGCGGTTTCCTTACTCGTCTCTTACGACACCCACGGGAAGAAAGGGAGTGGCAACATTCTAATGCCAGTAGCACACGGTACATGACTATAGTAAAGATTTAATTTAGTTTTGAAAAAGGAGGGGATCTAATTTCTTTAATGTGTAAGTAACATGAATGTAAGTAACTATTTAACGTGAGAAATTAACCACAATGGGAAGGGAGCCACGCATGGGAAGCATATTAGTCATTGCAGTACCTTAAATGTAACTGCTAGTCACTGACCTGTTTGATCGTGGTCTGGTATTTTTATACTCGTATATGGCAAACTGGCCATCTGTTAGCAACCTTTTTAATTTTTAAGGCTTTTCGCTTAGTCGAATTTTTAAGCCTTTTCTCTTCCTTACGACGCCCATAGGATAGCTGGGGGATGGTACACTATTGCGTCGACTGTAAGTACTTAATTTCAACTGATGCGTGTAAGACACGGTGGGTAAGAGGTAAGAGCATTGCCACGGGTTGGCAAAGGTAGCGGGTCCAAATCCCGCCCGTTTCAGTTGAAAATTTAAAAATATTTTTTCTCTTTCATTTAATAACTAAATTGGAATTAAACATATTGTTATCATCATAATCAGCTTCTAATGGTCATCATCATCATCATAGCCTATCAGACGTCCACTGCTGAACATAGGCTTCCCCCAAAAATTGCTACATAGAGCGGTCCTGTGCCACCTGCATCCATTGACTCCACGCAACACTATGCATGACGTCCTACACTGCGTTTGCCTATACGAGGTTGCCTCTAGGTTCTAATAATATTATTATTAGGTTATTATGATCATCAAAATATATTTACGTAAAAGTTACGATAGCCGAGTGCTTGGGTGGTCGGAATTTCGAGTCAAGAGACTCGAGTTCGATGCCTTCGACTTAATTGTCTAGACTGGACCTCTGTCTACCCCTGTATAAGGAATTGCGTGAAGATATTTATTTATTTATTAACTTGGTACCTTTGCGATTATAATGAATTACTATTCGAAGTTTTTAATAATATTTTTGAGAAACTTTACAACATACTTTTTCTTTGGAAAAGCTGTTTTAGTTATTACTTGATCTTTTATTTGATAAGTTATGCAAAGTTTTGCTCCTACGTTATAATTTTCTTTTAAGAAAAATTCTTTAAGTCTGTAATATCATTTGCGCACATAAATATAATGGTTATAAATTAATACATCGATGAATAGAGACAAAATCACATTGCTCTGATGTCAAAGTAAGTCTGATCCGTAGTACCTGGCTCCAACGACAGGACTTGTCTAATGTGAAGACCACCGTAATTTGCTAACAGCCTCAACTACTCTGTTTATTTTGTTTTACGTATAATAGTTGCATATAATTCATATTCATTTAATTTTCATTCACTCATTAGCAATTAATTGGTCAAACATTAATACGGCGACGTGCTCACCACCTGTCACGTTGTCCTTAAAATATCTTTGGTGGAAGGTCAAAGGGATTTAAGTGTCTAGACTAGACCTCTGTCTACCCCTGTATTGGGAATTGCGTAAAGGTACTAAGTTTATTTATTTACGAATTTATATTCTTTAAATAAAATTAAATTAGTTATAATTTTATGTAAAGAAATTCAGTATCAATTATCAATGTGGAATTATATAGGTAAAATTTTGAGTGAAAGTTAATTAATTATTGTTTTTTTTATTCAAATTCATTGTTAGAACGCGTATTTACTTATTAACGTCCTCTATAACTCCACCGTAAGTTTCTTTCGCATCATGACACCGACCATCACCGGTCTGCCTAATTTTATTCTATTTTTTTCTACCGACCCGTAAGGCTCACTAGGTACCACGTCGTCCCAAATGAATTTCGGTAAAAAGTGCGTCACAGGGTCTTCATTGTGTATTAATAAAAAAACATGTAAATAGAAACATGTACTTTTACCGTGTGGTAACGGTGTAAGAATATTGCCACTTCCATTCTTCCCGTGGGTGTAGAAAGAGGCGAATAACCATCTCTAAAAATATCAGACTAAAATAATCAGACCAGAGATGGCCAGCAGCGTCTGAGGTGCGAGTGGCCTGGTACTGCGATCGCCAATTCTCTAGCCAAGCCTGGCGATTATGGTAAACATCCCTATGGGAGAGGCGTATGTCCTGCAGTGGCCGTTATGCATATACATTGCTATGATCCCTAAGTAAGGAGCTACAGCACTTGTATTTATTAAATCTGAAACAACGAACCATGAACTGCCAAACCCGAGAAAATGCAGAAATAAACACAACATATACACCTAAAGAAACACTTACATACATGTATACAACTTATCATTCTATATTTTAGTAATCATTGAAATTAATATAGTTGCAAAACTGAATGTTGGTGTTTGAGGAAGATGTCAAGGCTATGGTTTACCGATGCAATATTGTTGTATGTTGTGGAAATTCTGTTAAGAAGTGAGTTCCTGCCTACATTAGTGCGGTAGCGGTTAATTCTCATTACCTTTTTTGTTCTAACCGGCCTGAAAGCCTCCTATGTGGAACAGCAATATTTACTTTACTGAGTAATTCAGGAACCAACAGATTTCCATTCATCCGCTACTCTACATTTATGCCAACCCCTGTATTGGGAATTCACCTATAATAATAATAATATATCTTCACGCAATTCCCAATACAGGGGTAGACAGAGGTCAAGTCTAGACAATTAAGTCCCTTTGACCCACCTTCCACCGAAGATATTTTCGGGACAACGTGACAGGTGGTGAGCCCCTCGCCGGAATTCACCTGAATATATAAAAAGTGTATGTCCCCCGTGTCCAGGTCACAAAGAGTCGTGCTCCGAGGATAGCAAGCAGCTGGAGCTCAAGCCAGGCGTGGACCGCTCGCACCATGCGCTGGGGGCGCGTCTGCACCTCGCGCATTCCATACGGACCGATCATCTGCAAGGTACGGTTTTATCTTCACGTATACTAGCGCAGACGGAGGTCCTGTCGACAGAGTCCTTTCTTTACCCGGCACTCAAAAAATTTAGTCGGTGGAAGCTGGGTCGATGGGTCTTAAATGTCTAGACATATGTCTACCCTAATATTGGCAATACTATACGCAATTTCCTATAGGGATAGAGAGGTCTAGTCTAGACAATTAAGTCCCTTCCATCCTCCTTCCACCGAAGATATTTTCGGGACAACGTAACAGGTGGTGAGCCCGTCGCCGTCTTTATCTCCAAGCCAACGATATAATTCGTACATAAGTTTTGTATGTATTATTTAACAATTTTTTCTTCCTTCTTTGTGTCCCTTTATCGCCGAACCCGTTGTGTCGCTGCATCTTATGATGTACAGTGTTCTGTTTGGCAGGTGGGCTCCACCAGCAGCAGCACAGCGGCGGGCACATGGCAACGGTGCCAGTCAGCATGTCCTCCTCTGCTTCCGACAGTGACAAGCCTGCCAAGCAGAAGAGGCATCGGACAAGGTACATGCTTATTCGAATCAAATCATTAATATAAGTGATATACTCGTAAAATTAAATTCATAGATTGTTATTTCTTTAATCTAATGTGAAGAATGAAATAAAGAAGAGAAGAAACAAGTGAAAGAAATTCTTTAAAGAGAAAAAAAGAAGGATTACAATTTTGAACATATAATAATTATTATTATATAATCTTATTGATTTTTAATGCATATTTATGCTGAATTTTATGTTATTAAATAAAATTATAATATAATAATTAAACACATCTTAGGAGGGTACATCTCATTACCCGGTGTTATTATTAACGTAGCTCACTTGTTCTTAAAACCGATCAAATGGGAACACAAGGTTTGTTACACCATTTTGCAGGAGAATCCATTTTACCCAATAAGAAAAATAGTGTACTTTACTTCAAACAACTTCTAGACAGAGGAGTCTAGAGTACAGTAAAAGTACAGTAACTTACTTACCCTTCTTAACGACTACTATTAAATGACTATAAATTATAGAATATATTCTACAAAGGCTACAATCATTTGCCGTCAGCGTCAATTGTGATAGTGACAGTAACGAAAGAAAGAAATATTTGCAGTGTGTATGTTTGTTACGATGTTGAAAATTCACAGGGTTCTCAGACTAATACATCATAACATAATCAACGTACATTTTTATTTTCTCAGGTTTACGCCGGCTCAATTGAATGAGTTGGAGAGATGTTTCTCGAAGACGCATTATCCTGATATATTCATGAGAGAAGAGATCGCCATGAGGATCGGCCTCACCGAGAGTCGAGTTCAGGTAGGTTCGGCCTATAATTTAAAAAAATATAAATTTACTATGCAATTTTTTTTTGATTTTTAAAGTCTGTTTATGCTGATCTTTTATGTGATTAAATTAAAGAGAAAAAAGTCTTTAATATTTCAACTGTCACGGGCAGGCACACCTTGCCACGGATCAGCAAAGGTCGCGGTTTCAAATCCCGCCCGTGTCAGTTGAAATTTTAAAAACTTTTATTTTTTAATTTAATCACATAAATTTATTTATTGAAGTCCTACATAAGTTGGTAGGTTATTTACTTTTGTTCTGCAAAGACTTGGAAAGTCTCTTTATCATTATATAAATGCTTTCGGACACTTTCTAATAGTGAAAAAAAACTTGCATTGATAATAATAAATAGATTATAACTTTACTATGTTATAAACTTTTACCGTGTTTCAATATCTATTGAAATGCGTACCACTAAAAAATAAAATTTTAAAAGCACTTCTCAAAATAAAGTTAGTAAAGGCAAACAATCCGTGCCTTCGCCGACATCCGCCGACGGCATTTATCAAAAAATACAAATCAATGCATAAAAAATAGTGTCGGGCCTACAGTTCACCTTGCGCGACCCCCTCTTCGCACGTTGCATACAAAAGTTGCACTATATCGACACATTTCACGAGACCTTCTACCTGATTCAACCTCCGTTTAACTTATAGACTGCCTTTGAATAGCTCGTGTTTATTAAAAAAATACTCGCGAATGGGTGGTCGGTGTAGTCGAATGCTTATTATACATTGATCTGTCTAATATCACAAGTATAAAATAGTAATAAGAAAAATAACAACTTGTATATATTCGACTGTGAAAAATTCTCATCTATGAAAAAGTTTGTCAACCAGTCTTCGATTCAGTTTACTATGTGCCTGTGACACTCCACAGCAAGTCAGTTAGAGTCCGTTTGCACACTCTCTTCTATCTTTTACTTATTAATATAACAAATACTTCCCTTGAATTAAAATAAGGTTTCCTTTTTTTTCTCTACCTTTAATGCAATATATTAGTTATTTTTCCATGTGGGCGTGTCGGCATAAAAGTAACACAACATCTACCTCTTCCCGTGTGTGTCCTAAGAAGAGACTGAGGAAAAGAAATTAAAATATATCTTCACTGTATACTATACCCGTCCGGACAATTAAGTCCCTTCGACTCACCCTTCACCAAACATCTTTTTAGGATAACGTGGCAGGTGGTAAGCCTGTCGCCGTCATTATGTCGAAGCCAATGACAAAAATCGTTCATAAGTTTTGAATAAACTTATAGGCACGAGCCTACTATTCGAACTTGGGTGTCTTGACTTTTTTAAAGACTCGTAGGTGGCAATGGCTACAGATATAACGTGCAAAAACCATTTCGAAATATAGGGCGCGAAGTTTCTAGTGTGGCGATAGCAAGCCATTCCGTACGAGAAAGGCCTATGTCTTGCAGAGAACTTTAACGGGCTTTAAGAAAGTAAGATAACTAGTTCTATTTTGATCTTTTTGCGTGAATAGTTAAACAATTAAACGAATTTTATGTTACGTTCAATAACTACACATCAGATTCGAATATGTAGAAAGAAAATCCAGCAAATTGTCAACAATAAAGCGAATAGTCTCAATACGCTAGTTAGAAATATCATACGAATCGGAACATAAAACCGGAGATAAATACTATTAACGAGTTATACCCACAGTAACTCTTACGAATACTTAACAGTGGAGTTTCAGAGCTACCGTATCGAACGGAGAACCGATCCGCTAACCGGCGCTTTGTCCAAGCACTTAGTTTCAAGTTAAACTATACTTTACATTAGACATTAGGTTTAATTTGTGTCGCGCGCCGACTAATATTTGTATTTCGTTAACACGGGAGACACACGGCTCTTGTGAACGTTTGGATTTGTATCTCGGGAAACGATTATGAGAGGAAATGTTATTTGGAATGAAAAAATAAAAAAACAAATAAATAAAATAACTATATTCACGCAATTACAAATACAGGGGTAGACAGAGGTCTAGTCTAGACAATGAAGTCCCTTCGACCCACCTTCCACCGAAGATATTTTTGGGACAACGTGACAGGTGGTGAGCCCGTCGCCGTCTTTGTGTCCAGGCCAACAATAAAATTCGTACATAAGTTTTGTAAAACTCATTGGTACGAGCCTGCCACCTGGGGATCGAACTCGCTTCTCTTGACTCGAAATTCCGACCACCCAACCACTTGGCTATCGTAACTTTGATTGATAATAAAGTAAAAAAAAAAATAAAAAAATGTCTTACACAATTCAACACAAAATTTAATTCTTCACACTTAAAAAAATCAAAGAACTCGGTTATCCTGACATTAAAATAGCTAAAATTTGTGAGGCTTTGTTCATAAATTATTAAATAAAATAGAAGTCTATAATATGTATTAACATTTTTTTTAATATTTACGTATTTCGCAATACAGTAGCCAGAGCTCTAGACAATTCAGTGCAAATGTATGGATATACTTTATGGTGCACAACCAAACAAAACAATACATTAAATTTTAATAGATTATGTATAAAAAATATTATTATCAAAAGTCACGAAGGTCGAGTGGTTGGGTGGTCGAAATTTCCAGTCAAGAGACACGAGTTCGATCCCCAGGTGGCAGGCTGGTACCAATGGGTTTTTCAAAAACTTATGTACGAACTATATCGTTGGCCTGGACATAAAGACGGAATGGGCTCACCACCTGTCACGTTGTCCCGAAAATATCTTGGGGTAAGGTGGGTGAAAGGGACTTAATTGTCTAGATTAGACCTCTGTCTATCCCTGTATTGGAAACTGCGTGAAATTATTTATTTATAAATAATTTTAAAATTATTTTCAAATAAATAGTTAATCTAATTTATTAGGTAGTTTAATTTATTCATAAGTAAATAAATACTAATAAATACAGCTTAAGCACCTGTATTATAGAATTAGAAATAACGTAAGCACCACAAGAAGACCCGAGAAAATTTAGATAAAGTGTTGTATACATTGATCCGCCCTGGAATTGAATCCTGATCGAACCGAGATCTGACGCCTCAGAGCTATTTATTCATTTATTTCTATATTTACACAACGTAATGGTCATTTGTAATTTGTTATGTATTGTAATATTTATATTTTGTTAACAAACATGAATCATTTAAAAATCATTCAGTATAATATTCTGGTCAAAGTTGTTCAAACTAAGCGACAGTGAGTGAAGCTATAAGATGTGATTGTGACATGTGGAAGTTACCAATACATCGTTAATGTCGCTATTACTGCTAATGATTTCATTCTATTCACTGTTCGTTCTAAAAAAGTTTAATATTCAACTGAACATTGTAATATTCCAAGATTTGTAGCTGGTAGTCTTTCAGCAGATTTTTTGTTTGTGTTCGATTGAAGTTTTGCATTTTAGGAATCTAGAAATTTAATATTTAGATCTGTATTAATAACCTAAATGTATATAGTGACTTAAAGATGTAATAATTATAAAAAGAAATTGCAAAAAATATTGTTGTGGTTTCTTCTGCTATGTTATATCCAATACTTCTAATTGTCTTTATCTTATTGGTTTTCGGTTAACCCCTCTTTAAGGGATGTCCTGCGATAGACAGGTATGCGTCTATGTGTGGTTAGTTTTATTGCATACATAGATAAGATTTGAGTACGATATCCTTTAATTTTGTGCAAAAAAAAGGCAAAATATAAGTATGTGTGTGTGTATGTATGTGTATATGTATATGTATGTGTATGTATGTATATGTGTATGTGCCTGTTTATTTGTGTATATATTTGTATATAGTAAATTTATCTATATATTACATAGTCAATTAATGAAATATTTTTAATTGTTATATATTTGTTGTATTAAATTTGCACCTATCCTATTTAATAGAGCTAATATTCCTTTAATACCCGGTTTGTCAGGCAGAAATCGCTTAAAGCGATATGACCACCGTTTGTAGTTTTAAGGTTTCCGAAATTGTAATAATTAATTCTATAAGACTATGTACAATAAAGAATTATCTATCTATCTATAATATACGCAGCAGTTAATAGGAAAATAAAAATATCTATTTTAACCCCGTACTCTACGAAGCTGTGCTTCTGCCTTGGTCTCAGTGTTTGTGCTAATAAGGCCTACTGCCCATAGCTGAGCCATAAAATTAAAATAACAAGTGACAAGGCTCAATCACGTAAATTCTCTCAACAGGGATCTAAACAATGAATTGAAATTGCTTTCCGATATATTTCAACTTCGCCCGTCAATCATACAAACCTATAGGTTTTGTATTCTTACATAAAAATATTTTCACGCAATTCCCAATATGCCTGTCGCCGTCTTTATGTCCAAGCCAACAATATAATTCGTACATAAGTTTTTTTTTGAAAAAAACTCATTGGTACGAGCCTGCAACCTGGAGATCGAAATCGGGTCTCTTGAATCGAAATTCCGGCCACACGACCACACGGCTATCATGACTTCAAATCGTGTTTATTTACATGCCTCACGATAACTCCCTTAATACATAGTAAATTGAGCATCTTATTTTTTTACAAGTGCTTTAGCTACTCATTAAATATATAGACAGTTAGAGATAACATCAAATACATTGCTCTGTTACAAGAGTAGCTAAAGCACTTGTGTTATGGAATCATAAACAACGAATATACTACAAATACTATTAACACCAAAGTCGTGGTCTCTGAATAGGTTCAAGATTTCGCGACTGATACACCGCAGTAATAGCGTCCTTTGTCGAATTTTCGCGCCTTCTGCTACAATTATTCTTAGTAGGTTCTATAATGTATAGATTCAACAGTTCAGATATTTTTATCATCAACCTTTTAATAGAGATGAGTGTTCCTAAAATTAGAACAAAAGTGTTTGATAATTTTACTGCTTCCTTTGAATGTTTCTGTGAGTGGAATTTATGATAAAAGATCGCTTATTTCAATAATGTCATTAATGTTTGTTCTACACTTCACAAGAACTTGCCTTGTCCCCTTTTAACAAAATACCGGAAAATTATTATTTAACTACTCATGGTTCGACCTCATTATTGCTAGAACTTTCCTTTGTCCGCCTAAAGCTTGATAGCCTAATTGGTAGTGATGCATTTGAAGGTTTACGGGTTTGAATCCCGCTAGGGGATATTGGTGTGATGAACATGAGTCTATGTGCTAGAGTCATGGTTGTTATTATTATTTATTAAGTACATAGTTCCGAGGACTTGAACACTAACACGGTTATTGGCTCACCACCTGTTACGTTGTCCCAAATAAATTTCGGTTCAATATGGATCTACACTTCTGATTACTGCAGCATTGGGAAAGCGTGAAGATATGAAAAATCGTAAATTACGTAAATTGTAATAGAAATAAATTATTTTATATTTTATAATCTTTATTAATACATTTAATAATTATAATAATATCATATTTTTTTATTTAACCTTGGCGAGATAGAGATCTTGAATACAAAGAGGCTCCTTTTGACCTCAGTCAGTGACAGTCAACAACGTATAAGAAGCGAGCTGTCTGGTACTTTAAGAATGAATTTCACAAAAAAACAGCCGCAAGGTTGCGGGGCGTTGTAAAAATTATACTTTTCTTGCTTAGCATTTATTTCATCGCTGACGACGCGATGGTATTCAAATAAACATATAAAAATAATATTTTATATATAACGGGGTCCCTAAAAGCCGGCCAGTGCTAGCCCTAGCAAACAGAGCCTAACCTTGCACCACGATATTTTTTTAACAAAAAAGTAGCGTTCACAAAAAAGCAACGCGCTCAATAAATAAATACGGACGGACGGCGGAAGAATCTCGCAGTGTGGCGCGAAGTGCTCGCCCGGTTCGACAAAACGAACAGGACTGCTCGTCTGTTTGTATGTTTGCGTGTGCGTCGCCTCACACAATCGGCTACTGTTTCTTGGTGTTTTTAATCATGACAATGCTTCTAAAGCTTTATGAGCGCTATAAGTGTAGCTTCTTTTTTCCTAAATAAATACATACATAGAGAGGGACAACATTACATACATTGCTCTGATCTAAGCAAGTAGCCAAAGCACATGTGTTATGGAATGAGAAACAACGAAGGTATAACAAACAATCAGACCCGATGATGTAGATAAAGTGTTTTATAAATTGACTTGAGCAGTAAGCTATCCTGGGACCTCGAATCAGGCGACACCAAAAAAGCTGTTATGTACGCCACACGTCCACGGAGTTAGTGTTCTGAATAAAGCTTCAACTGTAACTAAACTGAAAGGGGCAGTCATTCCAAACTGAGATTACTCTTTACTAAGTAAACTAAACCTTACCACTGGTTACTTTGGGCCGGTATCCTTAAGGTCGTGGAACTTAGACGGTCGAATTAGACCATTTGCACAACACCATAAGCCGCACCATTCATAATTTTTCTCATCGGTCTAAAATAAAAATTACATTTAACTAACAACTTAACACCTACGGTATGTGTTACTTTAGTTTTTGAATTAGATGTATAATTAAGTTTATTAAGCACTCCTTCCCACTATTCCTTAGTTTGATTTTCCTTGACCTAAGGTGGTAAAGACATCGCTCTTTAGCGATGAGTGTAGGTAACTGGAGGCCCACACACCCCCCTCCCCCAATTCTGTGGGGGGGGGGGTACTCTAAGGGAGGCAACGCATCTACTATGCCTCTGGTATTGCGGGTGTTCATGGGCGGCGGTAATCATTTACCATCACGTGAGCCACCTGCTCGTTTGCCTCCCTTTTCTATAAAAAAAAGCTAAGAAAGTTATTTTGTGTTCTTTTTGAAATTGTTTTTAAATGTTTTTAATGATAATTCAGCGCTGTACATTTTCTTTACTATTCGGTTTTCTCTTATTTGCTTCATTTTATATTTGACATAATTATAACTGTAATACTTTATTTACAGAAACAATATGTTAATATTTACAATAATTATTAACTAACGCATAAATAGAAATAAAATAAAGTAAAAATAATGAAATAAATAAGAAAATATAAACAAATAATTACCACGAGTAATTCGCAGTCAAAACGATCATAAAAATAACAGAAAGGAAAGTGTACTCAAATATTAAATGAATAGAGACGAATGAGAATAAATAAACAGAAAGTTATTATATTTGAATTCAGTGAAATCGTCTAAAAGTGCAAACAAGAATTACGCGTAGGCTTAAAACTGTGTACTAGTGTCAGATAAATCTAATATTAACATTTCTATATTATTTAATAATTTCTTACAGAAAAGAGTATTTCTTGAAAGGATTTGGCAATATTTGCTTTTAGATAATGTTTTGCATTTAAAATTTACATAGACAGGTGATATCTGCGATAAAATTTGTACAAAAACATTATATTATTTTAAAAAATACGATTATGGCGCCATCTATTGACGCCAAGCAAACCTTGGTCATCCATGTACTCATTATTTGTACGAGACGTCGATTTTGGCGGGCGCGTATTTGCGCGTCCAGTATCCATTATGTTTGTACTCGCCGCATTAACTAAATACGTGTCTTGTAAATATGCTTCTAAATCAGAACAAGGGAAATGTTGATTTGTTTTACACAAAACGCCCGCCAGTTTTGTGTAAAAAAATCAACATTTGTGTTTCTTAAACAAAGATATTGCATCATCCGTGTATTTGTGATCTTAAGAATGTCAGCAAGCTTACTAATAATTCCAAATTCAAATTTGGAAAACGTGTAATTTTTATTTATTTTTCCTATTGTCAAGATGAGTGAATCTAATGAAGAAATTCGAGACTATTTAAAATTTTACTACAAAAAAGGTAAAACCGCAATGTAAGCCGCGAAAAAAATTTGCGATGTTTATGGACCTAGTGCAGTGTCTGTGAGAGTAGCACAAATCTAGTTTAAGCGTTTTCAATCCGTTTGTGTTTCTCAGAAATCCATTTGTGATTCTTTATTACGACGTAATGAAACCGAACCATATTTGAAGAACTGATATTATAAAGGAACTGTCAAGGAGCTCAAAATTAAATCACTGTTGTGAGTCAAAGACAATCGTTGTCGTGGTATCGATAAGAAACAGAAAGCCACAATCAAAGATTCCTTCACTCGATACGCTCCGGTTTTAGCAGAGCAATAAAATATCAGAGAGCAAACAATTTGCCCTTTCGTTGTTTCGTTTATGGCCCACCGCGGCTGTTGCCTACTGTTTGCTCACGAAATTGGTGCAATCTGAATAGAATCAAATAAATAAATAAATAAATATCTTCACGCAATTCCCAATACAGCGGTAGACAGGGGTCTAGTCTAGACAATTAAGTCCTTTCGACCCACCTTCCACCGAAAATATTTTCGGGACAACCTGACAGGTGGTGAGCCCTTCGCCGTCTTTATGTCCAAGCCAACGATATAATTCGTACATAAGTTTTTTGAAAAACCCATTAGTGCAAGCCTGCTATCTTCGGATCGACTCGTCTCTTGACTCGAAATTCCGACCACTCAACCACTAGGCTATTGTGACTTATGATAGAATCGATCTCGCATACCTCCTAATCGTCCTTAGAACTTTAATTATCATTTTAGTTTGGAATGTGCTTTGATCCACTGTAGGACTTGTCTTTGCTACTTATGACGAGAACCTCGTGAAAACCGAAACAGATAAAAATACGAAATATCTGGCTTACGAGTTGACCGACATGTGGGGTGGTATGCCCATTGAAATTATTCCTATGGGTATAGGGTATCTGCGAATGGGTTAAGCCCAGTCAGTCTCTCAGGATATCTTAGGCGACTGGGACTCCGTGACGGACTGCTCCGAGCTCAAATGCAGAAGGCGGTGCTCCTCGATGCAGCCCGCATCGTCCGCCGGTTTCTCTCCCTGTCACCCTAACCCTCGGCCGTCCGGTCTCCCCTGTCGAGGGTTTCCGTCTGGTTGTCTCTTAATATTTATTTGCTATGTTTGTATATTAGGATATATTACGCATATATTTTGTAATACATTATTTATTTTATTTTATGTATTCTTATTTTTATGTGTATAAAAACCCAACCAGGCGAGAAAATATGATAATAATACAGAAACAAACAAAATTAAAAACCACCTTTCCTTTATTCGTATACTGTAATATTCAAAATACAATTAAACAAAATAACAAATTACCTCCATGCCGTTATTTCAACACATTATAAATGCAAGGCCGCATAAAAATTCAGTCTCGCTATCAAATAAAAATAAATAAAATAACAAATTACCTCCATGCCGTTATTTCAACACATTATAAATGCAAGGCCGCATAAAAATTCAGTCTCGCTATCAAATAAAAATAAATAAAAAATGTCCCTCCACCCCCCGGGCCGTGATTCGCACTTTGTTTACCAAATCCTTTCATTATTAAAAAGATGCAACGCCGTAGTGATGTCCCGGCGCATACGCTGACATCGATAAAAATAAAACCTAATTTGTGATTCCGTACAATTAGACAGCTAAAACGTGGACGCAACGTTAACAAGGGAAAATGCTTTTCTATGTATAATAAATTATTCCGTCTGTTGAATACTTTTTTGCGCGTCTGTAATTAATCATTTAACGGTATTATTTATTTAGGCGACGCTAAAACCATTTGTAAAACGAAAATAGAGCTATGAGATTACATTTTGATAGAAATGTTGCTTTTATTTGATATTATATTGTTATAAGGGCATGATTTTAAGGGCATTATGATACAAAATGAATACGCAGAAGTCACGGTGACTTGGCCGAATGGTTGGATGATCGGAATTCGAGTCAAAAGATCCGAGTTCAATTCACAGGTGTTAGGATAGTACCAATAGGTTTTATGAAAATAGAATATTGTTTGTTTTCTCAAAACTAATGTACGCGTATGATTTATATCGACGGCGTGGAGACAAAGACGTCGACAGGCTCACCACTCATCACATTGTCCCAAAAATGTCTTCTATAAAGGTGGTTCGAAAGGACTTTATTGTCTAGACATCTGTCTACCACAGTATTGGGAATGGCGATTTTTTATATAATTCACAGAACGTACTTACGTTCGTACATAAAATTCGCAGCGGATTTTCGCCGTAACAATATCACCCTCTTTCTTATCGTGGGTGTCGCAAGAGGCGACTGAAGATAAAGCCTTGAAAATATCATTGGCTACGGACAGATGGCGGGATAAATTAAAACAAAATTAGTAGACCAAAGTTCAGCAGACCAGAGACAGCATCTAAGGTGCTTGCAACATGTTTTTTTTTTAAACTTTTTTTGTTTTTGTTTTTTTGAAATTAACTTTGTAGTTGATAAATATACACATTCTAAAGGTATTTTATCTTGTATAAATAATTATTGAAACTTTTATTTGAGTCCAGTAGCCGAGTGGTTGGGTGGTTGGATTTT
Source organism: Sericinus montela (assembly GCA_029286605.1). Classification (NCBI taxonomy): domain Eukaryota; kingdom Metazoa; phylum Arthropoda; class Insecta; order Lepidoptera; family Papilionidae; genus Sericinus; species Sericinus montela. Next base: position 7,781,121 of record JAGSMR010000014.1, read on the forward strand.
GAGTCGGGTGACCCAAGTTCCCGATCCCCAGGAGGCAGGCTCGAAACAATGGATTTTTTCAAAGATCTTATGTACGAATTATATCGTTGGCTTGGATATTAAGAAGGTTACGGGCTCACCACCTGTCATGTTATCCTAAAAATATCTTCGGTGGAAGGTGGGTCGAAACGACTTAATTATCTAGACCGCAGTCTACTCTTGTATTGGGAATCGCGTGAAGAAATTTTTTCTGAATCCTTTACAAAAAATATAAATGTAAGTAGCGTTAGCTTGATCATTGAGCCGGCGATGGAAAAACCGCTACGGTGAAAATTGCTTTAAAAATACTTCATTTTCTAGACCTCTGCCTACTCCAAATTGCGTGATAATTTCATCACTTTAACTGTTACTTCTCTGGTGTTGATCTTTTAGACATTTATATAAGTAACTTACTGCACTAGCCATACGTCTTTAGAACTCCTTGACTGACGATATAAGAAAAGCTCCTACTAAATAAACTGCCGCTTTGACGAATGTGGAAATTTTCATTCGAGTCATGGATGTTATAATATCTCCACGCAATTCCCAATACAAGGGTAGACAGAGGTCTAGTCTAGAAAATTAAGACCCTTCGACCCACCTTCCACCGAAGATATTTTCGGGACGATGTGATAGGTAGTGACCCAATCGCCGTCTTTATGTCCAAGCCGACGATATAATTTGGACGTAAGTTTTTAAAAACCCGTAGTTACGAGCCTGCCACCTGGAGATCGAACTCAGGTCTCTTGACTCGAAATTCCGACCACCTAACCATTCGGCTATCGTGACTTTACATGGATTTTATAAGTATATATGGATCTTTGTAATGTTAATGTATATCTATTTAAGTATATTGTTATCGTTGGCTTGGAAACTAAGATGACAATAGGATCACCACCTGTCGTTTTGTCTCAAATAGTCTTCGGTCTAGACCTCTGTCTACACCAATGTTGGGAATATACGCGTATAAATAAATGTCTTAGTTTTATTTATATATAATATTTGTTATAATTACCACGCACTACAACGAATTACATAATAGATTATTTTCGGCTCGTAGGACTATCTTCCAAAATGGATGTTATGGTGGAACCACATTGATAGATAGATATGCTTATATAAAATAAACGTGTTCCAAACAAAAGTTTTAGATATAGAGTGGTGTGAACAACACTAGGGCATTAGAGGGCATTAGCGCGCCGCGCCGCCACGCTGTATTAAGATTTATTATCCTAATAAGTTATGTTGTAAGTTCCGTAACATGGACAAAGTAAACTGTTGTACATCAAAAATTGTAACTGGTGCATACGGAACATAATCATGTAATGTCTAAGAGCATCTCCACGGAATTTTTCATACTGGGGTAGGCAGATATCAAGATAAGACACAGATTTCATAGCAGCTTATTCGGTAACTTCACAGTGAACTTATAGCAGTCTTTGTGTCCTAGCTAGAGTCACGATAGCCGAGTGGTTGGAGGGTTGGAATTTCGAGTCAAGAGACCCGAGTTCGATCCTCAAGTAACCTTTTCAAGTATTTAGGCAATGATTATTAGTACAAACATAGCATTTTGGCCTTTAAAACTTTAGACAATGTGAAAATGGCAATGTTAATGAAATAATAATAAAAAAAGTAACTTCATACATGAGGTGTGAACGCTTCTACAATAAAATTAAAAATAAATTCTCAAAAGCCGTTAAATTCTCAAAACTTTCCTATTAACAGCTTCAAGGCATTTATGAATGACAAACTATATTAAACAAACTTAATTTTGTATCGTCATTAAACAAAAGATTTACAAAAAAGGATGTTGTGATGAGCTACGGAGTTTCTTTCGCCTGTTTCTTCTCCGTTAGAGGAACCTCGTTACGAAACGGTGGTAGATTGTAACAATGACGATGGATCGATGCAATGAGTGTTACACACATTGCTAAACAAATTATTTTGAAATGATTGCGAAATGATGATGAATGATGATGAAACAAATGATTATGAAAAGTACATAAGGTGAAAAGAAAAATACCTTCGTTCCTGGCCCTTCTCATTAAGAGAACTCTTAATATATGTATAGACTAATGAAAATAAAAAAAATAAAAATATCTTCACGGAATTCCCAATACAGGGGTAGACAGAGGTCGAGTCTAGACAATCAAGTCCCTTCGACCCACCTTCCACCGAAGATATTTTCGGGACAACGTGACAGGTGGTGAGCCCGTCGCCGTCTTTATGTCCAAGCCAACGATATTCGTACATAAGTTTTTGAAAAACCCATTGGTACGAGCCTACCAACTGGGGATCGAACTCGGGTCTATTGACTAGAAATTCCGACCACCCAACCACTCGGCTATCGTGACTAATGAAAATAGAGAAATATATTAAAATATTATGGTTACAGAGTACCAGATTATATCAAAACATTTACTTTCTGTGGAAAACAACTGTATTCATATTATTATATCAATAGAAACCACAAACGCGCAACCCTCGCATGTTATAGCCTCAATTTAATCATTTGTCCGTGTAAAATAAATTAAAAAAATTAAATCACCTGGCGCCGCGCCCCACTATCGATCGCCAGGTGTGAGATTATCGATATGTTGTAAATACATCGCGTGGGTCCGAACTAATCGCTACCGTATACTCCGTTGATAGTGTTAATTGAATTGCATGTTTAAAAAAATACGGGACTATACAGAAGAATGGGGAAGTAGACAGTATTTATGTAATATGTTGTAATTTTAGTCACGATAGTCGAGTGGTTGGGTGATCGGAATTCGAGTCAATAGACCTGAGTTCGATCCGCAGGTGATAACTTATGTAGGATTTACATCGTAGTCTTGGACGTAAAGACGGCGACAGGCTCACCACCTCTCACTTTGTCCCAAATAATATCTTTGATGAAAGGTAGGTCAAAAGGTCTTTATTGCCTAGACATCTATTGGGAATGGCGTGATAAAATGGTTAGATATTTATTTGTTGTTATTTTATAATACATTTCTAATGAATAGTTTAACGTGTTTAGATATTTATGTAAATATGCTAAGAAGCCTATAAAAAAGCACTATCATAACGAAAAATTAGTTTTGGAAACGTTCAAACGTACTATAAACTTTTTTCAAACTGAATCGTCTTCAAAAGAACGTGAAAAATGTAAAAAAAAAATAACATTCCTAGCTAAACTTTATACTTATAAATTTAAATGTAATATTATAATACACACTACTTCCTGGTGTGTTAGAAGGTGTGAAGACTGAATCTTTAATAGGGATATAACTCTGAACATCGTCGTCATAACTTCTTTTGTTTGAAGTAAATAAATAAACAATGATGACCTGTGAGCAGAAACAGAAGGAGCAATACACCTGGAAGCAAAGACGTTCCCTAAATTTATTCTCTAAACGTGGCATTCATGACTAGATTTAATCCCATTTAGATATAAAAAAAAAGTTCACAAAAATCTCGCCGCAATACAAAGAGCTCATAAACACTTTTCTCAATAAAAGATAATGTTGCTGTACCGGGGAAAAAATATACCCCGAAATTGCTTCATACCCCACATTATAGGGATTTGCCTGTGATTTAGCATTATTCGCAGCCATTTGCAATAAAAACGTATTGAGGATCAGTTGCGAGTTAATTTGGCTGGCAACATTGCGGGGGCGCGGTAATAACTTGCTGGGGTCATCCGTGCGGTGGCCGGTTCGATTCCCTCGGGAATTTTAACGGAGTGGCCTAGACGTTGTTAAATGACCAATGTCTAAAGAGTGAGTAGTGTTCTTAGTGTAAGAAATTGTTCTTTGAAAATTAACATTGTTATTGTTTGCTATAATGGAAAATGTTGGAGTTTTTATATTTTGTATCGGGGTAGGGTAAAATGCGAACAGTCGAGCAGTCAATAAAAATAAAATAAATATCTGCACGGAATTCCCAATACATGGATAGATAGAAGTCTAGTCTATACAACCTTCCACCGAAGATATTTTCGGAACAATGTGACAGGTGGTGAGCCCGTCGCCGTCTTTATGTCCAAGCCAACGATATAATACGCACATAAGTTTTGAAAAACCCATAGGTACGAGCTTGCCACCAGGGGATCGAACTCGGGTTTGTTGACTCGAAATTCCGACCACCGAAGAACTCGGCTATCGTGACTAATGAAAATAGAAATATATTAAAAATACTATGGTTACAGAGTACCAGATTATATCAAAACATTTACTTTCTGTGGAAAACAACTGTATTCATATTATTATATCAATAGAAACCACAAACGCGCAACCCTCGCATGTTATAGCCTCAATTTAATCATTTGTCCGTGTAAAATAAATTAAAAAAATTAAATCACCTGGCGCCGCGCCCCACTATCGATCGCCAGGTGTGAGATTATCGATATGTTGTAAATACATCGCGTGGGTCCGAACTAATCGCTACCGTATACTCCGTTGATAGTGTTAATTGAATTGCATGTTTAAAAAAATACGGGACTATACAGAAGAATGGGGAAGTAGACAGTATTTATGTAATATGTTGTAATTTTAGTCACGATAGTCGAGTGGTTGGGTGATCGGAATTCGAGTCAATAGACCTGAGTTCGATCCGCAGGTGATAACTTATGTAGGATTTACATCGTAGTCTTGGACGTAAAGACGGCGACAGGCTCACCACCTCTCACTTTGTCCCAAATAATATCTTTGATGAAAGGTAGGTCAAAAGGTCTTTATTGCCTAGACATCTATTGGGAATGGCGTGATAAAATGGTTAGATATTTATTTGTTGTTATTTTATAATACATTTCTAATGAATAGTTTAACGTGTTTAGATATTTATGTAAATATGCTAAGAAGCCTATAAAAAAGCACTATCATAACGAAAAATTAGTTTTGGAAACGTTCAAACGTACTATAAACTTTTTTCAAACTGAATCGTCTTCAAAAGAACGTGAAAAATGTAAAAAAAAAATAACATTCCTAGCTAAACTTTATACTTATAAATTTAAATGTAATATTATAATACACATTACTTCCTGGTGTGTTAGAAGGTGTGAAGACTGAATCTTTAATAGGGATATAACTCTGAACATCGTCGTCATAACTTCTTTTGTTTGAAGTAAATAAATAAACAATGATGACCTGTGAGCAGAAACAGAAGGAGCAATACACCTGGAAGCAAAGACGTTCCCTAAATTTATTCTCTAAACGTGGCATTCATGACTAGATTTAATCCCATTTAGATATAAAAAAAAAGTTCACAAAAATCTCGCCGCAATACAAAGAGCTCATAAACACTTTTCTCAATAAAAGATAATGTTGCTGTACCGGGGAAAAAATATACCCCGAAATTGCTTCATACCCCACATTATAGGGATTTGCCTGTGATTTAGCATTATTCGCAGCCATTTGCAATAAAAACGTATTGAGGATCAGTTGCGAGTTAATTTGGCTGGCAACATTGCGGGGGGCGCGGTAATAACTTGCTGGGGTCATCCGTGCGGTGGCCGGTTCGATTCCCTCGGGAATTTTAACGGAGTGGCCTAGACGTTGTTAAATGACCAATGTCTAAAGAGTGAGTAGTGTTCTTAGTGTAAGAAATTGTTCTTTGAAAATTAACATTGTTATTGTTTGCTATAATGGAAAATGTTGGAGTTTTTATATTTTGTATCGGGGTAGGGTAAAATGCGAACAGTCGAGCAGTCAATAAAAATAAAATAAATATCTGCACGGAATTCCCAATACATGGATAGATAGAAGTCTAGTCTATACAACCTTCCACCGAAGATATTTTCGGAACAATGTGACAGGTGGTGAGCCCGTCGCCGTCTTTATGTCCAAGCCAACGATATAATACGCACATAAGTTTTGAAAAACCCATAGGTACGAGCTTGCCACCAGGGGATCGAACTCGGGTTTGTTGACTCGAAATTCCGACCACCGAAGAACTCGGCTATCGTGAAGCAGTCAATAGATACCTAAAAATATATCTACACGCCATTTTCAATACCGGGGTAGACAGAAGTTTATAAAATTAAGTCGTTTCGAACCAACTTTCATAAAAGACATATTTTGTGACAATGTGACAAAAGGTTGAGCCCGTAACCTTCTTTATGGATACCTACAATCACCTTTATAGGATGCAGGTTTGAGATGTAGTCCACAACCCCGTTCAGGTAAAAATTGGAAATATATATCTTAAATTAAGCCTTGTAAATCGACGATTTCTAAGTTATGAGGTATTCTATGAAATATTTAAGCACGTTATTTTTTTCAATCTACTGGTAAATAAATTGGATAATGGAAATAACGGCGACAGGCTCGCCGCCTGTCACGTTGTGCCAAATAAGTTTCTTGCCGGTTCTGCACTGTCTTGTTTCGCAAACCAGTTAAAAATATCATGACAAATAATCTGCATATTTGGATTAGTATTATGTCCCTATCGACATAAGAAATTTATAAAGGAAATATTAAAAGGTCACGATAGCGGAGTGGTGGGGTGATTGGAATTCGAGTCATAGAATCCAAGTTCAAAGCCCAGGTGGTGGGTTCGTACCAATAGTTTTTTGTTTGAAAAATTAATAATATCTTTGGCCTAGATATAAAGACGGTAATAGGCTCACCACCAAAAAATGTATTCGGTGAAAGTTTACCCCTGTATGTGGAATAGCGTGATAATATAAAAAAATCCGTAACATATAATCCACACAACCGAACAACCATTGTCTAATTGAGCATTCTAATCCTTGTTAATTCAGTCCCTGCCACCCCCCGACGGCGTCGGCGTGAGGATAACTATTTAAAAGTCAATATACCAGCGCACCGTGTGAGGGGAGAGTGTAATTAGGGATGCGATGTGGTCGGAGGGTTCAATCCTTGTTAGATTTACAAATATTTTATTAATGGTGAATGCATATATTTTATATGATTATAAAATTAATGAAAAATAAAAAAAATATCTCACGCCATAGTAATAGTGAGATTGGCAGAGGTTTTGACAATTAAGTCGTTTCGAACCACCGAAGACATTTTTTTGGGCAACGTGAGAGGTGGTGAGCCTTTCGCCGTCTTTCCAAGTCAACGACATAAGTTGTTGATAAATTGTTCGAGTCTACCAACAGGGGATCAATCTCGGGCCTTTTGAATCGAATTCCGATCACCTAACCGCTCGGCTATCGTGACTATCATATATCATATAAGAAAAATATTAAAGGATCCCCACGGTATGATGAAGGTCGCGGGTTCGTATCGCGCCCGTGTCAATTGATTTTTTAAATTTCTCGTTCATTTAATCACAAAAAGTCTAGCCTAGTCTAGCTAATTCATACATCAGAACAACACACAGGCTTTATAAAGATTTATATTTATTACAAAGATTTTGTGTAAAACATGATGTTGAAGCCATACGCGGAAGCTGGATTTGATATAAACTTTTAATGTAATGAATTTCTACGTTAATTTTGGCGGACGGAAAATTGTTAAAGAGAGCGTGAAATTGTTTTACTTTCTATTTTAATTTTCTTAAATTTTTATAATGGATCAAAATACTATATATACGAGTATATACGATACGATACGATATAAATAACATATATACGAGTATGCATAAGTAACGATAACCGAGTGGTTGGGTGGTCGGAATTTCGAGTCAAGAGACCCGAGTTCGATCCCTAGGTGGCAGGCTCGCATCAATGGGTTTTTCGTTGGCTTGGACATAAAGACGGCGACGGGCTCACCACCTGTTACGTTGTCCCGAAAATATCTTCGGTGGAAGGTGAGTCGAAGGGACTTAGTTGTCTAGACTAGACCTCTGTCTACCCCTATATTGGAAATTGCGTAAAGATATTTACAGATATTTATTTATTTATTTACGCTTATGGTATTGAAGGTAAGAATTACAAATGCTATATAAATGCAGCAATAATCTTTCTGTCCGTCCCTTGATGTAAAGAAACAGGGAAATGCACTACGCTATACATTAAACACTTTTGTGCAGACAGGTACAAGCAAAACGAATTAAACATCCCAAGAGTGCGTCTGCCACCCCACTGACGCATCTGGCTTTTTACGTTCACTAGTTCGAGATGACGCGTTACTATTTAATGATTACTTTTTTATTATCAAATATATTTATTGTGCACGACACTCGTCCAAGACCTCCGTGGTCGAGTGGCGTAAACACCGGTTTTCAAGGTGACGCCATCTCTGAGGTCCCGGGTTTGATTCCCGGACGGGTTCAAGTATAAAAACCTCATTTTACATTTGCTCGGGTCTGGGTGTTTGTGATGCCATCACTGTTTCCGATTCCATAACATAATCTTTAGCTGCTTACTTTGGGATCAATGCAATGTGTGTGATGTTGTGCCTATCTATGTATGTATTATTAATTTATTTATTATATTTGTCCCGAAAATATCTTCGGTGGAAGGTGGGTCAAAGGGACTTAATTGTCTAGACTTGACCTCTGTATTGGGAATTGCGTGAAGATATTTTTTTTTTATTATATTTGAAGTCACGATAGCTGTTTGGTTGGGCGGTCGGAATTTCGAATCGAGAGACCCGAGTTCGAACCCCAGGTGGCAGGCTTATACCAATGAGTTATTAAAAAATTTAAAATAATTTTATGTGAATTTTATTTTTCTATTCATTCTTATGTCTATTATACAGAGGCTACCTGATAATGACAGCCTGCGAGAGATTCATCAATAGATTAATAAACATTTGATACAAAACCTTCAAGAAAATATTTAAATTTCTACTGACATTTATTAAATTTTAAACCGAGCTAAATTCCCTTGAAACACTAAACAGGTGAACATTTAATTAAAAGCGAAAGCTTTAAGCTCAACGCCTCAAAGCAGCATTCAATTCTCCCTGAACCCGGAAGCTGTGGATTACCGCAGCCGAGACTTGCAAAGTTTTGAGAAGAGACGAGAAATTATTCTGAGTGTAATTCGCTTTAATTACTTTTAGAAAATAAATAATAAATAAATGCCATTCCCTTTACTGCGGTAGACAGCGGTCTAGACAGTTAAGTCCTTTCGACCCACCTTTCACCGCAGATATTTTTGGTAATGCGAGAGTGAGTGAGCCCGTCGCCGTCTTTATATCCAAGTTAACTATATAGAAAAACTCCTTGATACGAGCCTTGGGGATCGAATTTGGATCTCTTGACTCGAATTGCGATCACCCAGTTACTCTGTTAATGTGATTTTTTGTATGTAAACGAATTATCTAAGAGTTGAGTCCTGACGAAATAAGCATAAAATAAAATACATAACGGCGATCATTATCCATACGCGAAAAAATGATACGAGATTTTAATATATCAAAGTAAAAATATTTATACTTGACTATCTCTGCAAACGAGTGTAACGGATTTACGGGTTTTCATTTGTAATATTGGGAGCACAGATATAGCAATTTTTTTTATATTTTGGAAAATTAAGGAGAATTCCTTCTCCCCCTATAAAATAATCGAAAATATTATGTTCGAGTAAAAAGTAAAATTATTCGAATCCATTAATAATGGAAACATGTAATAATGCAAATGTAAAATAAACCTTTTTCCAAATTTATTGCTGTCACTTGTTTGATACAATTATTAACGTAAGGAATTCTTCAGTACGATCACAAAGTTGCAATATCTACCCCCTCCCCCTCTCCCCTCCATCGCAGGCTGTGATTAAATGGAAGCCTTTGTGCGCGCCACTGGAATCCCGTAGAAGTGCGGTTTACAATTCGCTAAATTCTTTGTTAAAATTTAATTTCGCGTTGCAGTATTGTTGCAGAGACGGCTCAGTTGTAAATTGAATTATAAACGATGAAGGGATGGTTACCTTCACGCATTTTCCCGACACTGGGCTTGACAGCGGTCCAGACAGTTAATTCCTTTCGACTCACTTTTCACCGGAAAAGACAACGTGACAGGTGGTGGTATTTTTTTAGTTATCTCCTTCAATGGGGTAGGCAGAGGTCTAGACAATCCTTCAACCCACTTTTCCCCGAAGGTTATTTGAGACAACGTGACAGGTAGTGAGTCTTGTCAGCTTTCAACAATGGTAAAGCCACGCATCAGCTTTTGTTGTTGCATGAATGGGCCGGCTCGACCGGGGAAGTACCACGACCTCACAGAATACCGGCGTGAAGTCGAAGTCTAAACTTCTGCGTTTGGTCTGGTGAGTGCAGGTAACCGGAGGCCCACACGCCCTCCACCCCCAATTATGGGGGGGGGGGGGGGAGCATTCTACGGCCGACAACGCATCTGCTATGCCTCTGGTATTGCGGGTGTTTATGGGCGGCGGTAATCACTTACCATCACGTGAGCCACCTGCTCGTTTGCCTCCCTTTGCTGTAAAAAAAGCCTATCACCGTATTAACGTCGAAGCCAACAATACAATACATTTTACATACATACGTAGTTTCGATAGTCTAGTGGCTGGGAGATCGGGATTCGGAGTCAAGAGACCCGAGTTCGATCCCCAAGGCGCGTACCAATGGATTTATATCGTTCAATTGAACACAAAGACGGCGACGGGCTTACCACCTGTCACGTTGTCCCAAAAAATGTTTGTAAATGTATATTGCTTAATCGATAAATGTTTATGTATTATATATAGCCGGTTGTATACATTACGTAGGTCGGTGGTGCACGAACAAAGATCCTACTGTAGCCAGTACATAGCTGCCCAGTGGACCGGAAGTAGCACTGAGAGCGGGCGGGGCGGTAGGGATTACAGTTAATGGCTTTGTTGAATGTCGATAAAATGTTATGCGTATCAAACAGTTTTTGTTTTAAATGATTTTACGGTACAATAAAAATTTGTCTCTTCCTACTTCTTCTTTTGTTAATATTTAATTGTATTCCCGCGAAATGCGAGTATGTGTACAAGAAGGGAAATAAGATGTTTGCTGTTATTTCTGAATGCTAATGTTACAGAAACAAGCACTATTCGTTTTTCTCAAATTTGCGACATTTTTCCATCTAATGTTCAATATACATGGATCGAGATTTTCGCAATATTTTGCGAATGGCCGGCCGTATGTATAAATGACTATCGTCTTTCATACATACGGCCATTGATTTTTTTATACAAATGCCACACAGTCTAGTTTTGCCGTGTGTTTATTGTGAAAGAATATACCATCCCCTTTCTTCCAGTAAGTGTCGCAAGAGGCGACTTAGAGAAAAGCCTGGAAAATGCTACGAAATTTGCTATGACAGATGCTTCAGTAGCAGGGCTGTGACGGGCCGCAGCGTGTAAAGTCCAAGTTGTCCGTCTTTGCAATCGCCAATCCGCTTGCTAATCGTGGCGATTATTGCAAAACCTCTCGCACGGTCTGTCCTGCAGTGAATTGTACAGGCTGTTATGATGATCATGAAATAAGTCTTTGTCATTATTGTAAAACTTCTGTATTACTACTCCAGTAGTGGTGAATAATGATTAGAAGTAACATTTTTATAACACTTGACAAACATTAACTATTTTGGTGGTGAGCCCGTCGCCGTCTTTATGTCCAAGGCAACGATAAAATTCGTACATAAATTTTTGAAAAACTCATTGGTACGGTACACCTGGGAATAGAACTCGGGTCTCATGACGCGAGTTCCGATCACGTACATAAAATAACACTATAAAAAATTTGAAGTTTATTTATCGATACAGACGTTTTTATTGCATCACTAGAATCGGAGTTAGGGCGTTTACGCTTGCGCGTATATGTATCGAGCGATTCAGGCTGCCGCTAAATATATAAAGGTTTATGTGATATCTATCGGGTGCCTTCCCTTGCAACTACCTACATAACTCGCTTCTGTGCTCGACAAAATATTTCACAGGAAATGTGAAGTATAGAGATAATTTGATGGAAATATACTATACGTAAAATAACGTCATTAAATAATAAACGTAAAATATATAATTACAATATATGTATTAACAATGATGTTTGACAACCTACGTGGACGTATTGCGTATACACATCTCAGCTTCGATTCCCAATATGGTCAATGTAGAAACCACTTTTTATACATTCTCTCGGGTCTGAGTGTTTATTTGATTTATTTATTTAATAATTTATGTACACACAGTATTAATGAAATAAGAAATATAATAAGAGGAAAAGTTTGTACAAAGGTTCGTTATTTCTTACTTATGCTGATTTTTTTGGTATCAGAGTAATGTTTATGATGATGTCCCTATTTATTTATTCATTTATTTTTATTTATGGGTATATTTAATAAGGTGTATCAAAACAATGTTTTAAATAACAATTTTACAACTACTACTAGAGTCCGGAATAAAATAGATGCATATGGCGCAAGACCGCAATCTATGGAGGCAGTGGACTTTTGTTAGGCTGTTATGATGAGGATGTTAATGATCAGAGTTTGCCCTCACACTAATTGTGATTCTAATTTTAAAAGTAAAATGCAAATATAACATTGTGTAATTATAAACGGACAAAAAGTCAGCGACAGGCTCATCACCTGTTACGTTGTCCCCAATTATGTCTTCGTTGAACGGTGTCTCGAAAAGACATAATTGTCTAGACATCTGTCTACACCGGTATAGAAAATGGCATGAAGATATTTTTATTGACGTGTATTAATCAGTGTGGTATCGGTGTGAGAATAATACTACCTAGCTCTCTTTCCGTGGGTATCGTAAGAGGCGATTAAGAGCCTTAAAAATGCTATCAGCTGCCAACAGATGGCGCGATAACCGTCTCGAATAATACTAGAACAAAGTTCGGCAAACCGGTGACTACAGCGAGTACTGTGAACACCAATTCGATTACCGAATGTAAAGATTGCAAACTCTCTCTCCTGTATGGGAAGGTCCTAAGTCCTAAGTTAAAAAAATATTTTCGCGCGATTCTGAACACAAAGGTATAGTATAGTATAAATAGACATAGGTCTAGATAATTAAGTCCTTTCAACCCACCTGCCACTAAAGACAATTTTTGAATAACGTGACGTGAAGGTGTTGAGCCCATCGCCGTCTCTATGTCCAAGCCTACGATATAAATCGTAAACATGTTTTTGAAAAAACCCACGAGCCTTTTGGATCGAACTCGGGTCTCTTGATTCGAATTCAGATCCTCCGACAATTCGGCTATCGTGACTGAAGCCCTGAAGTGGACTTTATCGGTCTATGACAATGATGAAACCGTAGAACTACAGCCATTCCTTATGTTTTAATTGCATCGCGACGATAGCGAGTGAATGATTAATGGCTTGACGACCTCCTTGCGGTCCCGGTTTCGATTCCCGGTCGGGTCAATGTAGAAAAACCACTTTTTGTACATTTTCTCGGGTCTTGGTGTTTGTGGTGCCTTCGTTGTTTCCGATTCCCATACCTCAAGTGCTTCAGCATCTTACATTGGGATCCGAGCAATATATGTGATTTTATCACTAGCTATGTATTTATTTATTTATGTACGAATTATAACGTTGGCTTGGACATTAAGACGGCGACGGGCTCACCACCTGTCACGTTGTCCCGAAAATATCTTCGGTGGAAGGTGGGTCGAAGGGACTTAATCGTCTAGACTAGACCTCTGTCTACCCCTGTATTGGGAATTGCGTGAAGATATTTATAAGTAACATACAATTACATTAATCGATTATCATTGTTTTAATCTACCACCGTTTCGTAATGAGGTTCCTCTAACGGAGAAAAAACAAGCGATTGGTTAGCTACGTTACTTTCACAATAACTTTCCACAATTCGATCGGTGTATTATATTTTACAAAGGACCATTCTCAACAAGAATCTTAACATGTTATTCAGCTGTACAGTTGCACTAACACAACCGTCATTAAACACTACGGCACTAGGTCCTTATCCTTTTGCCTATATTTCCGCGTTTTAATTTGATGTTTTTCGAGATCCAGACATGTTGGTATTACTAACAATGCTTTTACTATGACTATGACTCGCAGCTCCTCATTCACTTAATACTTCTTATGATATGGCAAGGTGTTGGGAGACGAATTTATCCGCAGATGCTGTTATGCATACACGGTGTTAAATGTCACACAACATTACAAATAAAAATTCCCTCGCCTTGTGTGTTTGAATGCGATAAACTTAAAAAGTACTTAACCGATTTTAATACGGTTTTCATCAGTGAAGGAGATTATTTAAGGTGGAAAAGGGTGATTTGTAGGTGCTACTGATAGCTCTCTGTGCTAAGCGTGTATGGAGGATGAGAAACGATGGCCCTCATCCTCCTGAGATGTCCGACGGTCGCGGTGTACAGACGTCAACAACTTGGAGTAGCTAACTGTAAGGTTGTAAGTCACGATAGCCAGTGGTTGGGTGGTCGGAATTTCGAGTCGAGAGACCCATGTTCGACCCCAAGAGGCAGGCTCGTAATAATGTGTTTTCAAAAACTTATGTACGAATTATAACGTTGGCTTGGACATTAAGACGGCGACGGGCTCACCACCTGTCACGTTGTCCCGAAAATATCTTCGGTGGAAGGTGGGTCGAAGGGACTTAATCGTCTAGACTAGACCTCTGTCTACCCCTGTATTGGGAATTGCGTGAAGATATATTTATTTATTTATGTACGAATTATAACGTTGGCTTGGACATAAAGACGGCGACGGGCTCACCACCTGTCACGTTGTCCCGAAAATATCTTCGGTGGAAGGTGGGTGGAAGGGACTTAATCGTCTAGACTAGACCTCTGTCTACTCCTGTATTGGGAATTACGTGAAGATATTTTTATTGACGTGTATTAATCAGTGTGGTATCGGTGTGAGAATAATACTACCTAGCTCTCTTTCCGTGGGTATCGTAAGAGGCGATTAAGAGCCTTAAAAAATGCTATCAGCTGCCAACAGATGGCGCGATAACCGTCTCGAATAATACTAGAACAAAGTTCGGCAAACCGGTGACTACAGCGAGTACTGTGAACGCCAATTCGATTACCGAATGTAAAGATTGCAAACTCTCTCTCCTGTATGGGAAGGTCCTAAGTCCTAAGTTAAAAAAATATTTTCGCGCGATTCTGAACACAAAGGTATAGTATAGTATAAATAGACATAGGTCTAGATAATTAAGTCCTTTCAACCCACCTGCCACTAAAGACAATTTTTGAATAACGTGACGTGAAGGTGTTGAGCCCATCGCCGTCTCTATGTCCAAGCCTACGATATAAATCGTAAACATGTTTTTGAAAAAACCCACGAGCCTTTTGGATCGAACTCGGGTCTCTTGATTCGAATTCAGATCCTCCGACAATTCGGCTATCGTGACTGAAGCCCTGAAGTGGACTTTATCGGTCTATGACAATGATGAAACCGTAGAACTACAGCCATTCCTTATGTTTTAATTGCATCGCGACGATAGTGAGTGAATGATTAATGGCTTGACGACCTCCTTGCGGTCCCGGTTTCGATTCCCGGTCGGGTCAATGTAGAAAAACCACTTTTTGTACATTTTCTCGGGTCTTGGTGTTTGTGGTGCCTTCGTTGTTTCCGATTCCCATACCTCAAGTGCTTCAGCATCTTACATTGGGATCCGAGCAATATATGTGATTTTATCACTAGCTATGTATTTATTTATTTAGCTTGCTTTGAATAATTAACATTAACAAGCGAAATAGGTACTACAAAACTGTCACAAAATAGGTATGCTACTGCCTTAATCTGCCATTCAACGAAATTCTACAAAATACTACGTTCTTTTTCTTAATTTCGGTAGTGCTTTGTAGATAACTATTTTTATCGCTAACGATATAAAATACAAAGAAATTGGAAATAAAACAGCGGTGCTTTGAAGATATTAATCTTTTTCGCTAACGATACAGATAAGGGTAGAGATACTTAAAGGGAAAATGGAAAGAAAAGTCTAAAAAAAAGAACTGACAATCGCTAGTGATGCCGCAAGCAAAACATTTTATCGTTACGCTAGTAAAAATAATATAAAACAAAACCGTAATGTTTTGATCGCCGCACATCAAGCTCGTAAAGTAAACCGATTGGTTCTGTAAGGCGTTTAGTCCGTCGCCCCCGCCGTTGGGGCGGCGCTGATTGATATTTACGATGCGGACGGGCTGGGAATAAATTCGGAAAGCTCTTTTTTTTTCGGCCCGCGACAAGTTGTGGTGGGTGGCATTTTAAAATATGTTGAAGTTTGAAAAAGGAAACCTCTTTACGACCTATGTGGAAAGTGTTGCTATCTCTGAGGTCCCTGGTTCCCGGACGGCTGAATGGAGAAAAACCACGTTTCTATATTTCTTCAGGTTTGGGTTTTTGGTGCGTTTGTTTCTTCCAATTACATAACGGAAATACTTTGGGATCAAGAAATGTATATATGCACGTATTTATTTCTTTAAATTTTTTTTTTTTATCTAGGATTTTCATTATCTAGGAGTAGAATATGATTATCAAGCCAAATCAAATCAAACCTCTTATTCATCGACGTAACTAACGAAGAAGTTACGATAGCCAGTGGTTGGGTGGTTGGAATTTCTAGTCGAGAGACCCGAGTTCAATCTCCAGGTAGCAGGCACGTACCAATGGGTTTTCAAAAACTTATGTACGAATTATATCGTTGGCTTGGACATTAAGACGGCGACAGGCTCACCACCTGTTACGTTGTCCAATATCTTCGGTGGAGGTGGGTCGAAGGGACTTAATCGTCTAGACTAGACCTCTGTCTACCCCTGTATTGGGAATTGCGTGAAGATATTTATTTTATTTTAATTTTAAGGTTGTTGGGTCTCCTTGAGTTAGATTAGCTCAATAACTTAAACATTTCTGTAAACAAATAGTCCTGGAGTTAATGACACCAGCTCATCTAAACCAAACTTAAAATCTAAGGCTAGGTTCAATAATTTATTAGGATTTAGAGTAAGTTGGCTGAGATGTTACTTTGATCAAGTTCCATTTCAATCCGGCCCAAAGCTGTCTGATACACTATACAGAAAAAATGTTGAGGCATGTATGCTCTGCTGCCCGTATGAAACAGGACTATATCACTGAAAGGACTAAGTCTCTAAATACAGGACATGTCCTAGGTACATCTGTAATTGTAATTATTGTCGAGAGTATGACGAAAACTTTCGAATGTCGTCCCAATTTGTAACTGATATCTAGACGCAATAAAGAAATTATTATTATATCGCTAGTTAATAAATATAGTAATGAATGAAATAAAATAATTTTATCATCGATACATGTAATATATATATATATATTTATAAGTAATATATAACAGAGTTAATGTTTATCGATATAGTATTCCGTAATGCTGAAGAGAATAAAGCTGTTGTCTTTAAACAGATTTTCTTTAATCATTATCTAGAATCTATAAATTAAGTTGTCGTTCTAGAAGAAAATCTAAATCTTGACGACCTCCGTGGCCTAGTGACGAACACATCGGCATTCATGGATCCCGACGGGTCCTTCTACTCTCGTTGTTTCTGATCCCATAATACAAGTGATTTAGGTACTTACTTTGGGATCTTGAATCAAGAAATATTGATGATGTCATAAAAATCTCAACGACATACCCATGCCAGGGGGTAGACAGGATTCACCTTTCACCGAAAAATTATTTTTGACGTGACAGGTGGTGAGCTATACCAAATCCGTCGTTATAACTCATTGGGTACGGAGTCTACCACGCGGGAGAATACTCGGGTCTCACGACCCGAATTCCATACCCTTAACCACACAGCTATCTTGACTAATTTATCATATACTGTATATTTTTTTGTAATTTTGGTAGTAGCGATAAAGAAACATCTTTCTTGCTTTCATACAATTAAATGATAAAAGTCACGATAGCCGAGTGATTAAATTAGTCCGGAATTTCGGGTCAAGACACCAGTTTGAGACCAAAGAGACCAATGGGTTTTCAAAAACTTATGTACGAATTATATCATTGGCATGAACATAAAGAAGAAGAAGAAGAGAACATAAAGACGGCGACGCCATGTAGACGTAGGTAGATATTACTGTTGTAGTAAAAATCATGTGGGTACTACGTATGAAGTCACGATAGCCGAGTGGTTGGGTGGTTGGAATTTCTAGTCGAGAGACCCGAGTTCAATCTCCAGGTAGCAGGCACGTACCAATGGGTTTTCAAAAACTTATGTACGAATTATATCATTGGCTTGGACAGAAGGCGGCGACGGGCTCACCACCTGTCACGTTGTCGAAAATATCTTCGGTGGAAGGTGGGTCGAAGGGACTTAATCGTCTAGACTAGACCTCTGTCTACCCCTGTATTGGGAATTGCGTGAAGATATTTATTTTATTTAGCTTGCTTTGAATAATTAACATTAACAAGCGAAATAGGTACTACAAAACTGTCACAAAATAGGTTTGCTACTGCCTTAATCTGCCATTCAACGAAATTCTACAAAATACTACGTTCTTTTTCTTAATTTCGGTAGTGCTTTGTAGATAACTATTTTTATCGCTAACGATATAAAATACAAAGAAATTGGAAATAAAACAGCGGTGCTTTGAAGATATTAATCTTTTTCGCTAACGATACAGATAAGGGTAGAGATACTTAAAGGGAAAATGGAAAGAAAAGTCTAAAAAAAAGAACTGACAATCGCTAGTGATGCCGCAAGCAAAACATTTTATCGTTACGCTAGTAAAAATAATATAAAACAAAACCGTAATGTTTTGATCGCCGCACATCAAGCTCGTAAAGTAAACCGATTGGTTCTGTAAGGCGTTTAGTCCGTCGCCCCCGCCGTTGGGGCGGCGCTGATTGATATTTACGATGCGGACGGGCTGGGAATAAATTCGGAAAGCTCTTTTTTTTTCGGCCCGCGACAAGTTGTGGTGGGTGGCATTTTAAAATATGTTGAAGTTTGAAAGAGGAAACCTCTTTACGACCTATGTGGGCGAGTGTTGCTATCTCTGAGGTCCCTGGTTCCCGGACGGCTGAATGGAGAAAAACCACGTTTCTATATTTCTTCGGGTTTGGGTTTTTTGGTGCGTTTGTTTCTTCCAATTACATAACGGAAATACTTTGGGATCAAGAAATGTATATATGCACGTATTTATTTCTTTAAATTTATTTTTTTTTTTTTATCTTGGATTTTCATTATCTAGGAGTAGAATATGATTATCAAGCCAAATCAAATCAAACCTCTTATTCATCGACGTAACTAACATAGAAGTTACGATAGCCGAGTGGTTGGGTGGTCGGAATTTCGAGTCGAGAGACCCATGTTCGACCCCCAAGAGGCAGGCTCGTAATAATGTGTTTTTCAAAAACTTATGTACGAATTATATCGTTGGCTTGGACATAAAGACGGCGACGGGCTCACCATCTGTCACTTCCCGAAAATATCTTCGGTAGAAGGTGTGTCGAAGGGACTTAATTGTCTAGACTAGACCTAGGTATACCCTTATATTGGGAATTGCGTGAAGGTATATTTATTTATTTATGTACGAATTATAACGTTGGCTTGGACATTAAGACGGCGACGGGCTCACCACCTGTTACGTTGTCCCGAAATATCTTCGGTGGAAAGTGGGTCGAAGGGACTTATTGTCTAGACTAGACCTCTGTGTGCTAGTGTATTGGGAATTGCGTGAAGATATTTATAAGTAACATACAATTACATTAATCGATTATCATTGTTTTAATCTACCACCGTTTCGTAATGAGGTTCCTCTAACGGAGAAGAAACAAGCGATTGGTTAGCTACGTTACTTTCACAATAACTTTCCACAATTCGATCGGTGTATTATATTTTACAAAGGACCATTCTCAACAAGAATCTTAACATGTTATTCCGAAGAAAGCTGTACAGTTGCACTAACACAACCGTCATTAAACACTACGGCACTAGGTCCTTATCCTTTTGCCTATATTTCCGCGTTTTAATTTGATGTTTTTCGAGATCCAGACATGTTGGTATTACTAACAATGCTTTTACTATGACTATGACTCGCAGCTCCTCATTCACTTAATACTTCTTATGATATGGCAAGGTGTTGGGAGACGAATTTATCCGCAGATGCTGTTATGCATACACGGTGTTAAATGTCACACAACATTACAAATAAAAATTCCCTCGCCTTGTGTGTTTGAATGCGATAAACTTAAAAAGTACTTAACCGATTTTAATACGGTTTTCATCAGTGAAGGAGATTATTTAAGGTGGAAAGGGTGATTTGTAGGTGCTACTGATAGCTCTCTGTGCTAAGCGTGTATGGAGGATGAGGAAACGATGGCTCTCATCCTCCTGAGATGTCCGACGGTCGCGGTGTACAGACGTCAACAACTTGGAGTAGCTAACTGTAAGGTTGTAAGTCACGATAGCCGAGTGGTTGGGTGGTTGGAATTTCTAGTCGAGAGACCCGAGTTCAATCTCCAGGTAGCAGGCACGTACCAATGGGTTTTCAAAACTTATGTACGAATTATATCGTTGGCTTGGACATAAAGACGGCGACGAGCTCACCACCTGTTACGTTTTCCGAAAATATCGGTGGAAGGTGGGTCGAAGGGACTTAATTCTCTAGACTAGTTCTCTGTGTACCCCTGTATTGAGAATTGCGTGAAGATATATTTATTTATTTATGTACGAATTATAACGTTGGCTTGGACATTAAGACGGCGACGGGCTCACCACCTGTCACGTTGTCCCGAAAATATCTTCGGTGGAAAGTGGGTCGAAGGGACTTAATTGTCTAGACTAGACCTCTGTCTACCCCTGTATTGGGAATTGCGTGAAGATATTTATAAGTAACATACAATTACATTAATCGATTATCATTGTTTTAATCTACCACCGTTTCGTAATGAGGTTCCTCTAACGGAGAAAAAACAAGCGATTGGTTAGCTACGTTACTTTCACAATAACTTTCCACAATTCGATCGGTGTATTATATTTTACAAAGGACCATTCTCAACAAGAATCTTAACATGTTATTCCGAAGAAAGCTGTACAGTTGCACTAACACAACCGTCATTAAACACTACGGCACTAGGTCCTTATCCTTTTGCCTATATTTCCGCGTTTTAATTTGATGTTTTTCGAGATCCAGACATGTTGGTATTACTAACAATGCTTTTACTATGACTATGACTCGCAGCTCCCCATTCACTTAATACTTCTTACGATATGGCAAGGTGTTGGGAGACGAATGTATCCGCAGATGCTGTTATGCATACACGGTGTTAAATGTCACACAACATTACAAATAAAAATTCCCTCGCCTTGTGTGTTTGAATGCGATAAACTTAAAAAGTACTTAACCGATTTTAATACGGTTTTCATCAGTGAAGGAGATTATTTAAGGTGGAAAGGGTGATTTGTAGGTGCTACTGATAGCTCTCTGTGCTAAGCGTGTATGGAGGATGAGGAAACGATGGCCCTCATCCTCCTGAGATGTCCGACGGTCGCGGTGTACAGACGTCAACAACTTGGAGTAGCTAACTGTAAGGTTGTAAGTCACGATAGCCGAGTGGTTGGGTGGTTGGAATTTCTAGTCGAGAGACCCGAGTTCAATCTCCAGGTAGCAGGCACGTACCAATGGGTTTTTCAAAAACTTATGTACGAATATCGTTGGCTTGGACATAAAGACGGCGACAGGCTCACCACCTGTCACGTTGTCCCGAAAATATCTTCGGTGGAAGGTGGGTCGAAGGGACTTAATCGTCTAGACTAGACCTCTGTCTACCCCTGTATTGGGAATTGCGTGAAGATATTTATTTTATTTTAATTTTATGGTTGTTGGGTCTCCTTGAGTTAGATTAGCTCCAATAACTTAAACATTTCTGCCAACAAATACGCGTTTAGTCCTGGAGTTAATGACACCAGCTCATCTAAACCAAACTTAAAATCTAAGGCTAGGTTCAATAATTTATTAGGATTTAGAGTAAGTTGGCTGAGATGTTACTTTGATTAGGTTCCATTTCAATCCGGCCCAAAGCTGTCTGATACACTATACAGAAAAAATGTTGAGGCATGTATGCTCTGCTGCCCGTATGAAACAGGACTATATCACTGAAAGGACTAAGTCTCCTAAATACAGGACATGTCCTAGGTACATCTGTAATTGTAATTATTGTCGAGAGTATGACGAAAACTTTCGAATGTCGTCCCAATTTGTAACTGATATCTAGACGCAATAAAGAAATTATTATTATATCGCTAGTTAATAAATATAGTAATGAATGAAATAAAATAATTTTATCATCGATACATGTAATATATATATATTTATAAGTAATATATAACAGAGTTAATGTTTATCGATATAGTATTCCGTAATGCTGAAGAGAATAAAGCTGTTGTCTTTAAACAGATTTTCTTTAATCATTATCTAGAATCCTCGCGATCAAGACATCGTTCTAGAAGAAAATCTAAATCTTGACGACCTCCGTGGCCTAGTGACGAACACATCGGCATTCATGGATCCCGACGGGTCCTTCTACTCTCGTTGTTTCTGATCCCATAATACAAGTGATTTAGGTACTTACTTTGGGATCAGATCAAAGTATGTGATGATGTCCATAAAAAAATCTCAACGACATACCCAATACCGGGGTAGACAGAGATTCACCTTTCACCGAAGAATTATTTTTTGACGTGACAGGTGGTGAGCCTATTACCGTCCGTCGTTATAACTCATTGGTACGAGTCTACCACGGAGAGACCTAACTCGGGTCTCACGACCCGAATTCCGTACGCCCAACCACACAGCTATCTTGACTAATTTATCCATATGTATATTTTTTTTGTAATTTTGGTAGTAGCGATAAAGAAACATCTTTCTTGCTTTCATACAATTAAATGATAAAAGTCACGATAGCCGAGTGGTTAGAGTGGTCGGAATTTCGGGTCAAGAGACACCAGTTTGAGACCAAGAGACCAATGGGTTTTTCCAAAAACTAATGTACGAATTATATCATTGGCATGAACATAAAAAGAAGAAGAAGAAGAGAACATAAAGACGGCGACATATGTAGACGTAGGTAGATATTACTGTTGTAGTAAAATCATGTGAGTAATACTACATGTAAGTCACGATAGCCGAGTGGTTGGGTGGTCGGAATTTCGAGTTGAGAGACCCGAGTTCGATCCCCAAGTGGCAGGCTCGTACCAATGAGTTTTTCAAAAACTTACGTACGAATTATATCATTGGCTTGGACAGAAAGGCGGCGACGGGCTCACCACCTGTCACGTTGTCCCGAAAATATCTTCGGTGGAAGGTGGGTCGAAGGGACTTTATTGTCTAGACTCGTCCTCTGTCTACCCCTGTATTGGGAATTGCGTGAAGAGTAATACTACTCACATGATTTTACTGCAACAGTAATATCTGTATACGCATATGTATACACATATGCACACAGTATACAAACTTGGTACGTACATAAATTACGTATATGTAACTGGGAACCAGACGACGCCGGGCTAGCAACAGAATGCTACCGTGAGTTTATTGTTTGCCGATATTGTTCTCAGGCCTACGTGCCGCCTGTAAAGCGTAAGATGTAGCGGAGCGAGCGTAATGTATGAATATTCGATATTTTATATCAATATCAAGGAAGCTTGATAACATACTGCTAAAATTTGAACCCAAAATTAAATTATTATAAACAAGCAGCCATATATGCGTGACGTTTGTGATATCCTTGCAGTTTTATAAGCGAAGCTAATATGCAAAATTTTCCTATCTATGAGAAAGGGAGGATACCTATGGAGTTTCTTTCGCCTGTTTTGTCTCCGTTAGAAGAAACATTTTACGAAAATGTGGTAGTTAAAAATAAAAAGGTGAAGTTTGATAAGGGAAAATCTTGTGTCATTATGAATATATATAAATTCGAGTCCGTAGTTCCAGTATTCACATTCACATACATCACACAAATATTTGTCACAACAGGATTCGAACTGAAAGGATTCTTCTAAGAAACTTCTTCTAAGGAACTTCTAAGAAAAGTCACTACC
Organism: Sericinus montela; assembly: GCA_029286605.1. Taxonomy (NCBI): domain Eukaryota; kingdom Metazoa; phylum Arthropoda; class Insecta; order Lepidoptera; family Papilionidae; genus Sericinus; species Sericinus montela. The sequence goes on from JAGSMR010000014.1 coordinate 7,805,072, forward strand.
AACTCGGCTATGAAGTAATCTCGTAAATTATTTCGTTTCATCATCAACAATCCGTTTAAGATTATAGGTTAATGAAAGAATATTTTTGTCACGTTGACCCAACAAATGTCTTCGGTGAATATCGGGTCGAAAGGACTTCAATGTCTCGACATTTGTTCACCCCAGTATTGGGAGTAGCGTGAAGATACATTTTTTTAAATGCAAAGATAACTTACTTATTTTCAAAAACTTATGTACTAATTTCATCGTTGGCTTGGACATAAAGACGGCGACGGGCTCACCACCTGTCACGTTGTCCCGAAAATATCTTCGGTGGAAGGTGGGTCAAAGGGACTTAATTGTTTAGACTTGACCTCTGTCTACCCCTCTATTGGGAATTGCGTGAAGATATTTATATTTTTTTAAAGATAACTTACATACCACGCTTCAACCTATTATTTGTAGCATTCACCAGAAATGTTTCGACCGCTAGACGTTCACGACCAGCAAACACTGGCCGGTGCTAACTCCTGACTCACGAGCCCTGACGAAAGCCTCCGCCATATCGTCCGCTGTTAATGTACTGAAAAAATGAGGTTATAGATCTTGTTGCGTTATTTTGCAGACTCATACGTATTTGTAAGCATGGAATCATATCGGCATAGTTACGTCGTTTTATACAAATGTGTTTTTTTATATTATGACTATTTTTATTTATTTATATTTTATCATGGACCATCATCCGATGTTATATATTTTCGTGATAGATAAAACAGTATTTGGAGTTTTATTTCGGCGGTTTTTTCTCCGTCAGAGGAACCTCGTAAGGAAACGGTGGTAGAAGTAAAAATAGCGAACTAACAAATATAATTAATATTCCTTCACGCCATTCCCAACTGGGATAGACAGAGCCCGTCGCCTTCTTTTGTCCATGCCAACTGTTAACAGTACATAAGTTTTTGAAAAAATCCATTGGTACTAGCCTACCACTTTGGGATTGAACTCGGATCTCTTGACTCGAATTTTGATTATCCAACCAATCGGCTGTCGTGCCCTAATGAAATTTATGTTTCTATTTAATACTACTTCTACGTAACAAGGATTTTGCTTTGATTTGACGGGAGTGATTTTTTGTTTGCCATTTTTATTTTATTGTTTACTATCTTCAAAAAGGTCTGTTACTATAAATAATAAAATAAATAAATATAAATATCTTCACGTAATTCCCAATACAGGGGTAGACAGAGGTCTAGTCTAGACAATTAAGTCCCTTTGACCCACCTTCCACCGAAGATATTTTCGGGACACTGTTACTATAAAATAAGATAAAAATACGGAGTTTCTGTCATGGGAACATTATTTCGAAACGGTGGTATATATTTAGTATGCAATTTTATTGATTTTTAAAGCATATTTATGCCGAACTTTTATGTGATTAAATTAAAGAGAAAAAAGTTGAACTGACACGGGCGGGATTCGAACCCGCGACCTTAACCGATCCGTGGCGACGCTCTTACATCCGAGCCTTGTCTTAGACGAATCAGTGAAATTTTAAATCTGTATTCTCTTATATTACTTATGCCTTGTTAATTGGCATAGACGTCATCTCTTATCCCTTTTGCGAGTGACAATTTGATAATCCTGACTTTTCAGTTAGGAATTATCAATACGATAACGCCAACTTAATTGTTATTAAGCAATTTTATTGATTTTTAAATCATATTTGTGCTGAACTTTTATGTTATTAAATTATGTGATTTTTTTGTTTTCTCTTTATGTTAATAAAACATAAAAGGTGGTATATTTTGCTTAGTATATATTGAAAATTGTGCACTATACGTGTGCATAAATTTATGACCCTATGGCGAGTCAAGAGACCCCCAGGCGGTGCGTACCAATCGTTTTTTTAAAAACTTACGTACGATTTATATTGTTTGTTTATACATAAAGATGGCGACGGGCTCACCACCTGCAATGTTGTACCAAAAAATGTGTTCGGTGCAAGGTGGATCGAAAGGATTTAATTGTCCCGGTCTTTGTCTATCCCATAAAAGGAATGGTGTGAAGATATATTTTCTGTAATTGAAAAAAGTCACGATAGCCGAGTTGTTGGGTGGTCGGAATTTCAAGTCGAGAGACCCGAGTTCGATCCCCATGTGGCAGTACCAATGAGTTTTTCAAAAACTTATGTACGAATTTCATCGTTGGCTTGGACATAAAGGCGGCGACGGGCTCACCACCTGTCACGTTGTCCCGAAAATATCTTCGGTGGAAGGTGGGTCAAAGGGCCTTAATTGTCTAGACTTGACCTCTGTCTACCCCTGTATTGGGAATTGCGTGAAAATAATACATGTACAATATAATGAAGACGAAGATACATCAAGTTTTCGTCTCCATTATATTTATCTATTTATTTATTTATATATGCTTTATTGTATACCACAAAGAAAAACAATGAATTAAAAGTTACGAAAGAAAAGAAAACCTTATGGGTAAATACAAAAAGGCGGTCTTATCGCTAAAGAGCAATCTCTTCCAGACAATCTTAAGGCTAAGGAAAAATTATATTATTGAACAGTGATAGGTGGTTCAAATAATAGACATACATACTAATATCTGAATAAACTAAACCTATAAATAATATTATTATAACAATAATGCACTAATATATACGAAATAAATTTATTATTATATTTCACACACAACAAAAAATGGAGATTTTTTCCGCGAGTTTTTCTCCATCAGAGGAATATCGTTACGAAACGATATAACTATATCGAAAAACTACGATTCAGATTTTCAGCGCCTAAATGATTTCATTTAATTCCATTTATCTCTCGTTTATAGATTCGGAAATAGTTGACTATTAGTTTGTTGGCCCAATCGATCAAAAATCACCGCAACCGAAAGGGCAAAGTGTGCAAAACATCACACTTACGCCATCCACGCCTCTGACATTTAACTTACGATCCCACGTCCATATATATCCCGGCGATTGATTAATGGCGTTGGATTAGGTGAAAATCGCCTTCATCTGCGAGAAGAGTTATTGATTCCCGCGCGGGGCCACAGCATCCCCGGGGATCTGGGGATACAGGGATTTCGTTTCTAAAATGCAAACGCTCGGTTTCGCAGTAAAGTTTTTTGATAATTCTAACTTTTGATGGAGACACATTTGTATTTTGAGTCTGTGTCATCTGTGACTGTATTAAGTTGTTAGACGTCAAAATAGAGTGAATAAATAAATATTCGGCTCCGGATTCGATACCCAAAAGTCACGATAGCCGAGTGGTCGGAATTTCGAGTCAGTAGACCCGAGTTCGATCCCCAGTTGTTAGGCTCTTACCAATGGGTTTTTCAAAAACTTAAGTACGAATATCGTTGGCTTGGACATAGAGACGGCGACGGGCTCACCACCTGCAATGTTGTACCAAAAATGTGTTCGGTGCAAGGTGGATCGAAAGGATTTAATTGTCCCGGTCTTTGTCTATCCCATAAAAGGAATGGTGTGAAGATATATTTTCTGTAATTGAAAAAAGTCACGATAGCCGAGTGGATGGGTGGTCGGAATTTCGAGTCAGTAGACCCGAGTTCGATCCCCAGTTGTTAGGCTCGTACCAATGGGTTTTCAAAAACTTATGTTCGAATTATATCGTTGTCTTGGACATAAAGACGGCGACGGGCTCACCACCTGTCACGTTGTCCCGAAAATATCTTCGGTGGAAGGTGGGTCGAAGGGACTTAATTGTCTAGACTCGACCTCTGTCTACCCTGTATTGGGAATTGCGTGAAAATAATACATGTACAATATAATGAAGACGAAGATACATCAAGTTTTCGTCTCCATTATATTTATCTATTTATTTATTTATATATGCTTTATTGTATACCACAAAGAAAAACAATGAATTAAAAGTTACGAAAGAAAAGAAAACCTTATGGGTAAATACAAAAAGGCGGTCTTATCGCTAAAGAGCAATCTCTTCCAGACAATCTTAAGGCTAAGGAAAAATTATATTATTGAACAGTGATAGGTGGTTCAAATAATAGACATACATACTAATATCTGAATAAACTAAACCTATAAATAATATTATTATAACAATAATGCACTAATATATACGAAATAAATTTATTATTATATTTCACACACAACAAAAAATGGAGATTTTTTCCGCGAGTTTTTCTCCATCAGAGGAATATCGTTACGAAACGATATAACTATATCGAAAAACTACGATTCAGATTTTCAGCGCCTAAATGATTTCATTTAATTCCATTTATCTCTCGTTTATAGATTCGGAAATAGTTGACTATTAGTTTGTTGGCCCAATCGATCAAAAATCACCGCAACCGAAAGGGCAAAGTGTGCAAAACATCACACTTACGCCATCCACGCCTCTGACATTTAACTTACGATCCCACGTCCATATATATCCGGCGATTGATTAATGGCGTTGGATTAGGTGAAAATCGCCTTCATCTGCGAGAAGAGTTATTGATTCCCGCGCGGGGCCACAGCATCCCCGGGGATCTGGGGATACAGGGATTTCGTTTCTAAAATGCAAACGCTCGGTTTCGCAGTAAAGTTTTTTGATAATTCTAACTTTTGATGGAGACACATTTGTATTTTGAGTCTGTGTCATCTGTGACTGTATTAAGTTGTTAGACGTCAAAATAGAGTGAATAAATAAATATTCGGCTCCGGATTCGATACCCAAAAGTCACGATAGCCGAGTGGTTTGGGTGGTCAGAATTTCGAGTCGAGAGACCTGAGTTCGATCACCAGATGGCAGGTTCGTACCAATGGGTTTTTCAAAAACTTATGTTCGAATTATATCGTTGTCTTGGACATAGAGACGGCGACGGGCTCACCACCTGTCACGTTGTCCCGAAAATATCTTCGGTGGAAGGTGGGTCGAAGGGACTTAATTGTCTAGACTCGACCTCTGTCTACCCCTGAATTGGGAATTGCGTGAGATTCGATACCCAAAAGTCACGATAGCCGAGTGGTTTGGGTGGTCAGAATTTCGAGTCGAGAGACCTGAGTTCGATCACCAGATGGCAGGTTCGTACCAATGGGTTTTTCAAAAACTTATGTTCGAATTATATCGTTGTCTTGGACATAAAGACGGCGACGGGCTCTCCACCAGGCACGTTGTCCCGAAAATATCTTCGGTGGAAGGTGTGTCGAAGGAACTTAATTGTCTAGACTCGACCTCTGTCTACCCCTGTATTGGGAATTGCGTGAGATTCATTTTGGGCGGGAATGGTTAAACCACTTTTTCTACATTTCCCACTTGTCTGGAGTTTTGTAGTACCTTCGTTGTTTCCGATTCCATAACACAAGTGCTTTAATTACTTTGGGATCAGATGATTGAAATGTTTATAGCTATGATGTTATCCGTGAAAAGTCGCGTACTCATCGGTTTTCATGGTGTGGCTTTTGGTCCCAGGTTCGATAAGTCACGGGAACTTGAGTTATGGAAATTTCATAACACAAGTGCTTTAATTACTTTGGGATCAGATGATTGAAATGTTTATAGCTATGATGTTATCCGTGAAAAGTCGCGTACTCATCGGTTTTCATGGTGTGGCTTTTGGTCCCAGGTTCGATAAGTCACGGGAACTTGAGTTATGGAAATTTCATAACACAAGTGCTTTAATTACTTTGGGATCAGATGATTGAAATGTTTATAGCTATGATGTTATCCGTGAAAAGTCGCGTACTCATCGGTTTTCATGGTGTGGCTTTTGGTCCCAGGTTCGATAAGTCACGGGAACTTGAGTTATGGAAATTTCATAACACAAGTGCTTTAATTACTTTGGGATCAGATGATTGAAATGTTTATAGCTATGATGTTATCCGTGAAAAGTCGCGTACTCATCGGTTTTCATGGTGTGGCTTTTGGTCCCAGGTTCGATAAGTCACGGGAACTTGAGTTATGGAAATTTCATAACACAAGTGCTTTAATTACTTTGGGATCAGATGATTGAAATGTTTATAGCTATGATGTTATCCGTGAAAAGTCGCGTAGTCATCGGTTTTCATGGTGTGGCTTTTGGTCCCAGGTTCGATAAGTCACGGGAACTTGAGTTATGGAAATTTCATAACACAAGTGCTTTAATTACTTTGGGATCAGATGATTGAAATGTTTATAGCTATGATGTTATCCGTGAAAAGTCGCGTACTCATCGGTTTTCATGGTGTGGCTTTTGGTCCCAGGTTCGATAAGTCACGGGAACTTGAGTTATGGAAATTTCATAACACAAGTGCTTTAATTACTTTGGGATCAGATGATTGAAATGTTTATAGCTATGATGTTATCCGTGAAAAGTCGCGTACTCATCGGTTTTCATGGTGTGGCTTTTGGTCCCAGGTTCGATAAGTCACGGGAACTTGAGTTATGGAAATTTCATAACACAAGTGCTTTAATTACTTTGGGATCAGATGATTGAAATGTTTATAGCTATGATGTTATCCGTGAAAAGTCGCGTACTCATCGGTTTTCATGGTGTGGCTTTTTGGTCCCGGGTTCGATAGGTCACGGGGAACTTGAGTTATGGAAATTTCATAACACAAGTGCTTTAATTACTTTGGGATCAGATGATTGAAATGTTTATAGCTATGATGTTATCCGTGAAAAAGTCGCGTACTCATCGGTTTTCATGGTGTGGCTTTTTGGTCCCAGGTTCGATAAGTCACGGGGAACTTGAGTTATAGCAATTTCTTAACACGAGTGCTTTAACTACTTTTGGGATCACAGGAATGAATGTGATGCTGTCCTATACAGAGTCGGAAGCAAAGCAAAAATTCTAGAATGGTTCACTCTGACTTACCAAGCAGTATACCACTCGGCTTTCGTGACAAGCAGTTCATACATGTGAAAGATTAAGTACATTTTAAAGTGCCGAAAAGGGGTTGGCTCAGCATGTGCCGTGGGAGTATCGTCTCACTTAGCGCTGACTTTCAGCCAAAAAAACGTGTAGCCTAATCCAACGATAAAAAGATAAAAGCCTAAACCTTCGATATAATTATAATACAAAAATTAAAACCATATAAAAAGAAGCAAAAAAATTACAACATAAAAGACATTAAATATAATATTATACATATATAGATGTTTTTAATTTATATTAATGACCTTTTATTAATCATCTGTTTAAATTAGCTGAAAAAACCGGATGATTGTATGTTTAGATACATAATATAGATTTTAATATAACCAACGACTCGATAAACTAGTTGATGAATGACCCTGCTTTCGGAGCTAAGAGTTGCGGGTTCGAAACCCGCTAGGGACAAAAATTTGTGTGTAGCTAGGGACAAATATTTACGTATTTAATAATATATACTGTATATGTATGTAATACGTGTATAAATATTTAACTCGGTATATATACATGTCTGTAATTGTATATATGTTGCCAGTGCCGGATCAAGCAAGCGCGGGGCCCGTAGCAAAATACTGTTGAGGGGCCCTAGATTTGCTAAGGTTTCTTCGGTGGTAAAAATGGTGCTTTTGCTTGCCAAAGATAGAACATGTAACTGGTTGATACCAAGGGCCCCAGGGCGGGGCCCGTAGCAATTCCTACTCTAGCTATATGGTTAACCTGGCACTGTATATTGTTAATATTGTACCATTAGATTACACATTGAGACGGCTATAGTCTCACCGATTGACACATTGTCTTACTTTTAGCTTCGATGAAAAGTGCGTCGAAAGAACTTCATTGTTTAGGCCTCTGCATAACCCAGTATGCGAAATTGCATTAAGATAAAATAAACTTAAAGACAGGATGACGTCCTATGTACGCAACGGTATTTACAGGGCTTTAAGGCCCAGTTTCGATCCCCGCTCGGTACAACGTGGAAAACACTTTTTCTACGTTTTCTCGGGTCTGGTTGTTTGTGGTACCTTCGTTGTTTCCGATTCCATAACACAAGTGCTAAAACTTCTTTGGGATCAGAGCACTTTATGCGATGTTGTCTCTATGTACGTATGTAAACTTTAAATTTTATGTAATTAAAAAAAGCCTAGCAAATTGACTTCAACCTAACTATAAGAGCTGTTCTTTGCAGGTGTGGTTCCAGAACCGTCGCGCCAAGTGGAAAAAGCGCAAGAAAAGCACGAACGTGTTCCGCTCCCCCGGCTCGCTGCTGCCCTCCCACGGTCTGCCGCCCTTCGGTGCTGGTGACGTCTGCAGCCCGGGTGTCTTCGCAGACCGACCCTGGTCTATGCCGTCAGGTTAGAAATGCTTTGCTTATCAGTTAAACTTATATCGGATTCAATATTTAATTTCTATTAAAATAAATGACGAGTAGCGTAGCGGTTTGAAAGGTGTCCACCATCTCTGAGGTCTTGTGTTCGATTCCCAGATGGGTCGATGTCAAACATCACAAACTAGAAAATATTTCTTGAATGTTTTATGGTGCCTTCGTTGTTTTTGTTTCCATAACACGAGTGAATTAGCCTAGAGTAGTGTAGTGTTTTGTGCCTATGTGGTAGTGGTAGCGCTTACGAAGCTTAGAGTTACGGTTTCGAATTCTAGAGCATACTTTTTTATAGTAGTAGTGTGTAATTCTAGAGCATACTTTTTTATAGTAATACCAAGCAAAAAGTCTAATATGAAGTACCTTTGCCAACAACACCTGCAAACCATTTCAGAATGTTACAGATGCGTTTTCATCCCGGAAAATTAAGATGATGCCTCATAGTCCGTGATTATACTGGCCTATGCCCATCAAACCGCAACATAACAGTAGTTAAAATGCTATTTGGGTATATTATAGTGACCCAGACGAGTCCTTAATAGAGAAGTCGATCTGCTTTCTAACTGTTGGTATAAAGAATATTAATGGCGGCTCGAAATGGATGTTTGTATTTATTTATATAAATAATAAATAAATACATACCTCTGTATTGGGGGAAATGCGTGAAGAAATTCCCAATACAGAGGTAAACAGAGGTCTAGTCTAGACAATTAAGTCCCTTCGACCCACCTTCCACCGAATATATTTTCAGGACAACGTGACAGGTGGTGAGCCCGTCGCCGTCTTTATGTCCAAGCCAACGATATAATTTGTACGTAAGTTTTTGAAAAACCCATTGGTACGAGCCTGCCACTTGGGGATCGAACTCGGGTCTCTTGACTCAAAATTCCGACCACCCAACCACTCGGCTATCGTGACTTTTTAAAATATATTTATTTATAAATATTTATTTAAGTATGTATATGTACAATGCGACGATAATGCAGCATCAGCATTTTAGTTATAATTTTTATATTAGTTTCATTTTAAATTAGTTTACTTTTTACGTAGCTACTTCACTTAGTAGGAAGAGTGGTTGGGTGATCGGGATTTCAGTCGTGAGACTCGATTTCGATCCCCATGACTCGTACCAAAAACTTGTGTACGATTTATGTTATTGGTTTGAACATAAAGACGGCGACGGGGTCACCACCTGTCACGTTGTCCCAAAAAATGTCTTCGGTGGAAGGTGGGTCAAAAGGACTTATATATAATTGTCTAAACCAGACCTCTGTCTACCCCTGTATTGGGAATTGCGTGAAGATAACCCGGACCAGTCAGACGTTATGTGGCTTTGGGCATGTTCAGTCTACTTTCCTTTCCTTTTATCAATGACTGTGGAGGAATTGTTTGTGCTGAATAGTTGCCTCAACTCTACTCTTCTTCGCTTCCACAGACGAGATAGAACCACAATAGAAGATGCCTTGTGGTATTGCATTTTTCTATTCTTCCTATCTTCCGCGACCCTGGCAGGCCGTATTGCTGATGCGCCTTCACGCGAATACAATTTCTGATTATTGATAGTTCAAGAGCTAGGGCTCATTTATATTTTATTTTAAATACATTGTTTCGTAGAAATAAATAAATGATTTCATTTGATTTGAACCGAGAGGAAGTCACTTTGCCAACTTTTTTTTCGTTCCGAAGATAAGTGAGTCACGATAGCCGAGTGGTTGCGTGGTCGGAATTTCGAGTCAAGAGAACCGAGTTCGATCCCCAAGTGGCAGGCTCGTACCAATGGGTTTTTCGAAAACTTATGTACGAATTATATCGTTGGCTTGGACATAAAGATGGCGACGGGCTCACCACCTTCAGATTGTCCCGAAAATATCTTCGGTGGAAAGTGGGTCAAAAGGACTTATATATAATTGTCTAAACCAGACCTCTGTCTACCCCTGTATTGGGAATTGCGTGAAGATAACCCGGACCAGTCAGACGTTATGTGGCTTTGGGCATGTTCAGTCTACTTTCCTTTCCTTTTATCAATGACTGTGGAGGAATTGTTTGTGCTGAATAGTTGCCTCAACTCTACTCTTCTTCGCTTCCACAGACGAGATAGAACCACAATAGAAGATGCCTTGTGGTATTGCATTTTTCTATTCTTCCTATCTTCCGCGACCCTGGCAGGCCGTATTGCTGATGCGCCTTCACGCGAATACAATTTCTGATTATTGATAGTTCAAGAGCTAGGGCTCATTTATATTTTATTTTAAATACATTGTTTCGTAGAAATAAATAAATGATTTCATTTGATTTGAACCGAGAGGAAGTCACTTTGCCAACTTTTTTTTCGTTCCGAAGATAAGTGAGTCACGATAGCCGAGTGGTTGCGTGGTCGGAATTTCGAGTCAAGAGAACCGAGTTCGATCCCCAAGTGGCAGGCTCGTACCAATGGGTTTTTCGAAAACTTATGTACGAATTATATCGTTAGCTTGGACATAAAGATGGCGACGGGCTCACCACCTTCAGATTGTCCCGAAAATATCTTCGGTGGAAAGTGGGTCAAAAGGACTTATATATAATTGTCTAAACCAGACCTCTGTCTACCCCTGTATTGGGAATTGCGTGAAGATAACCCGGACCAGTCAGACGTTATGTGGCTTTGGGCATGTTCAGTCTACTTTCCTTTCCTTTTATCAATGACTGTGGAGGAATTGTTTGTGCTGAATAGTTGCCTCAACTCTACTCTTCTTCGCTTCCACAGACGAGATAGAACCACAATAGAAGATGCCTTGTGGTATTGCATTTTTCTATTCTTCCTATCTTCCGCGACCCTGGCAGGCCGTATTGCTGATGCGCCTTCACGCGAATACAATTTCTGATTATTGATAGTTCAAGAGCTAGGGCTCATTTATATTTTATTTTAAATACATTGTTTCGTAGAAATAAATAAATGATTTCATTTGATTTGAACCGAGAGGAAGTCACTTTGCCAACTTTTTTTTCGTTCCGAAGATAAGTGAGTCACGATAGCCGAGTGGTTGCGTGGTCGGAATTTCGAGTCAAGAGAACCGAGTTCGATCCCCAAGTGGCAGGCTCGTACCAATGGGTTTTTCGAAAACTTATGTACGAATTATATCGTTGGCTTGGACATAAAGATGGCGACGGGCTCACCACCTTCAGATTGTCCCGAAAATATCTTCGGTGGAAAGTGGGTCAAAAGGACTTATATATAATTGTCTAAACCAGACCTCTGTCTACCCCTGTATTGGGAATTGCGTGAAGATAACCCGGACCAGTCAGACGTTATGTGGCTTTGGGCATGTTCAGTCTACTTTCCTTTCCTTTTATCAATGACTGTGGAGGAATTGTTTGTGCTGAATAGTTGCCTCAACTCTACTCTTCTTCGCTTCCACAGACGAGATAGAACCACAATAGAAGATGCCTTGTGGTATTGTTTTTGTAGGCGCATCGGTGGATTAGGCGGACATTTTAGGATTTTGAACAGTCTTAGTCTTATATAGATCACTAAAACAATTTTGGATATTTTTTTTTTACGAAAACAACGAAGACTCCACAAACACCATACCCGACCAGGAATCGAACCCGGCACCTCTAAGATCACGACACCTGATGAAAACCAGTGAGTACGTCATTTATCCACGGAGGTCGTCAGATTATATAATTTTACGTTTCATTAATATTGTTTAATCATCCGCAAACAGTATTTCGGAATGAGATGTAGCGATTAATGTAAGTTAGGAAAAGGAAAGGTCCTACCACGCCACCTTGTCGTATTCCTCTCGTATAACATTTTTGTTGAGATGTGTTAAATGTAAAAGCAAAATAACTTCCATGGTATTATTTTCTAAGCATTGATACGTTCTGAGTTTCAGTACATGTTAAAGTTTTATCCTCTAGTATAATTTTTTTTTAATAATATTTTATGATTCACATAGTCAAAAGATTTAGTTAAGTCTAAAATATTGCCGTTATAATAAGTTTGTGGTAATTATCGTTAATATGATAATTATCACAACATGTCTTTATAACATACTAGCATTTGCCCCCTACTTGGTACCTATGGCAGAGTACATAACTATACTTTTTTAGTACAAAGAAGCTGATCTGCATATATGTCGTATCAACTCGTCTACTTCATTTTACGGAGTTTCTTTCGCTTGTATCTTCTCCGTTAGATGGACCTCGTTATGAAACGGTGGTAGATTATAAAATGGCTATCGATGTATATGTATATTCTTATTTCGATAAATAAATGATTTCATTTGATTTGAACCGAGAGGAAGTCACTTTGCCAACTTTTTTTTCGTTCCGAAGATAAGTGAGTCACGATAGCCGAGTGGTTGCGTGGTCGGAATTTCGAGTCAAGAGAACCGAGTTCGATCCCCAAGTGGCAGGCTCGTACCAATGGGTTTTTCGAAAACTTATGTACGAATTATATCGTTGGCTTGGACATAAAGATGGCGACGGGCTCACCACCTTCAGATTGTCCCGAAAATATCTTCGGTGGAAAGTGGGTCAAAAGGACTTATATATAATTGTCTAAACCAGACCTCTGTCTACCCCTGTATTGGGAATTGCGTGAAGATAACCCGGACCAGTCAGACGTTATGTGGCTTTGGGCATGTTCAGTCTACTTTCCTTTCCTTTTATCAATGACTGTGGAGGAATTGTTTGTGCTGAATAGTTGCCTCAACTCTACTCTTCTTCGCTTCCACAGACGAGATAGAACCACAATAGAAGATGCCTTGTGGTATTGCATTTTTCTATTCTTCCTATCTTCCGCGACCCTGGCAGGCCGTATTGCTGATGCGCCTTCACGCGAATACAATTTCTGATTATTGATAGTTCAAGAGCTAGGGCTCATTTATATTTTTATTTTAAATACATTGTTTCGTAGAAATAAATAAATAGATAGATAAATATAAGTATTTAATTCTGTTGTACCGTTAGCTTGGATACTAGGAGAGTGATAAGACCACCATTTGTCTCATAGTTACAAAAAAGCGGTGAAAAGTGTGTTGAAAGGCCGCATTGCCTTATTGCCTACCCCAGTATGGGAAATTGTGTGAAGAAAGAACACGTGAATAACATTAGATGAATAAAAACGAATTGATAAAGAAATGTGAGAAGTCACGATAGCCGAGAGGTTGGGTGGTCGGAATTTCGAGTCAAGAGACCCGAGTTCGATCCCCAGGTGGCAGTACCAATGAGTTTTCCAAAAACTTATGTACGAATTACATCGTTGGCTTGGACTTAAAGACGGCGACGGGATCACCACCTGTCACGTTGTCCCGAAATATCTTCGGAGGAAGGTGGGTCGAAGGGACTTAATTGTCTGGAATAGACCTCTGTCTACCCCCGTATTGGGAATTGCGTGAAGATAAAGAAACGTGACCGAGTGGACGTATTGCGTTCGCAGGCGAGTCCATGATGTCTTACTGCGGCGGCTCGACGAGCGGCGCGCTGGACGGCTCGCCCGCCTCGCCGCACGCGCACTGCAACGCCGCCTCGCCCGCCGGTACGTACTACCTCACACGCATACATACATATATAGATAGGGACAACATCACACACATTGCTCTGATACCAAAGTATGTTATTAAAGCATTTGTATTACGGAATTCAGAAATAAAATAGGTAACACTCAGATCAGATCGAGAAAATGTAGAAAAAGGGCTATTCCTCAGTGCGTTTTTCGCGGAATTTTCTGCCACGCACTTGCACTTTATGGAATGTGCTGCCGGACCGATACGACTTGGGGACCTTCAAGATAAGAGTTTGAGGGTGCCGGCAACGCATCTGCTATGCCTCTGGTATTGTGGATGTTCATGGGCGGCGGTAATCACTTACCATCACGTGAGCCTGCTCGTTTTCCTCCCTCCCGCATAAAAAAAATATTCTACGTTGACCCGACTGGGAATCGAACCTGCATTGTATTGTTATCGTGGACACTTTTTTTTATAGAATAGGGAGACAAACGAGCTCACGTGATGGTAAGTGATTACCGCCACCCATGAATACTTGCAATACCAGAGGAATAGCAAATGCGTTGCCGGACTTTGAGAATCACACTTTACACCGGAATCAAAGAAATACACTTTACATCTTTAGCTTATTAGAGGTAGGTAGGGACCTGTCCACCCTTTGCCTACGCATAGACAGCGACGACCACCCTCGCGTCTATGGGTGCCTCTATAGGTCCCACAGCGGTAATGCCGAAACAGACCCACTTACCGACCACATCCAAATGGCTTCAGATTCCGTGCTACAGCAGATCCCATCCGCAGAGATCGTGGTACTTGGCGACTTTAACGCCTACCACGCCGAATGTCTACGATCTCGCAGGGAGATTTGTTTTTGACTTCGCTTTAGCATATGATCTGACACAACTGGTTACTTCACCAACGCGGGTTCCGGCTTAGGAGGATCATACACCTTCCCTGCTGGATCTTCTGCTGACTTCTCATCCGGACGACTATGTGGTCTCCGTCGATGAAGTCCAGAAGTTGAGTGGGCCCGATGGTATCCCCCCTATAGTGCAGAGGATGCGTGCTCCTAAGTTGGCACCGGTTCTTACGCGTCTTTTTCGGTACTCCTACTCTCAAGGCGTCGTCTCGATGACATGGAAGACAGCTTTGGTGCACCCGATCCCTAAGAAAGGCGACCGCTCAGATCCGGTCAACTACAGACCGATCGCCATCACCTCCTTGTTCTCCAAAATAATGGAGTCCATTATAAACTGCCAGCTCTTGAGCTACTTGGAGGAGCATGAGTTGATTAGTGACCGCCAGTACGGCTTCCGTCGGGGTCGGTCGGCTGGTGATCTTCTTGTGTACCTCGCCCATCGATGGGCGGAGGCAGTAGAGTGCAAGGCTGAGGACCTGGCAGTTAGTTTGGACATAGCGAAAGCCTTTGATCGGGTGTGGCACAAAGCGCTTCTCTCGAAGCTTCCGTCATATGGGCTTCCAGAGAATTTTGCAATAGGGTCACTAGTTTTCTCACAGACCGGAGCATCAAGGTCGTAGTTGACGATGCATGCTCGGACTCCAAGTCTGTGAACGCTGGTGTCCCACAAGGCTGTGTGCTAGCCAACCCTGTTTCTTCTGCATATCAATGATTTGTTACAAATAAGTAATATTCATTGCTATGCAGACGATAGTACTTGTGATGCCCTATACACCAGCCGTCCCAATATTTCTCGGGAACACGTCGACGAGTACCGGAACAAACTTGTGTCTGAAGTCGAGATTTTGTTAGACAAAATCTCGGACTGGGGCCGACTAAATTTAGTCCAGTTCAACCCTAAAAAGACACAAGTTTGCGCGTTTACCGCTAAAAAGAAACCCTTCGTCGTGTCACCTCATTTTGAGAGCACTCCCCTAGTTGCCTCAGCCAGTATCGGAATCCTTGGCGTCGACATATCGAGCGACGTTCAGTTTCGCGGTCACTTGGAAGGGAAGGCCAAATTGGCCTCTAAGAAGATTGGCGTGCTCAGTAGAGCACGACAGTACTTCATGCCGGCCCACCGCCTGCAACTTTATAAAGCGCAGGTTCGGCCGCACATGGAGTACTGTTCGCATCTCTGGGCGGGGGCACCCCAGTGTCAGCTCCTTCCATTGGACCATATCCAACGAAGAGCGGCTCGAATCGTCGACGACCATGTTCTATCTGATAGGCTAGATCCCCTGGCATTGCGAAGAGATGTTGCATCTCTTTGCATTTTTTATAATATTTACTACGGGGAGTGCTCCGAAGAATTGTTCGGATTAATCCCAGCCGCTGAATTTCATCATCGAACCTTACGGCATAGTCAAAAATTCCATCAACACCATCTTGATGCTTGGCATTTCACCACAGTGCGTTTTTCGCGGAATTTTCTGCCACGCACTTGTACTTTATGGAATGTGCTGCCGTCAGCGGTTTTTCCGGACCGATACGACTTAGGGACCTTCAAGAAAAGAGCCTATACCTTTCTCAAAGACCGGCAACGCATCTGCTATGCCTCTGTTATTGCCTTCACGTGAGCCATCTGCTCGTTTGCCTCCCTTTTCTATAAAAAAAGACTGACGACTAGAGGTCGAGAGATCAAATCCAGCGAATTCGAATGTTCCTTTATATCACAAAGATCAGACATTAGAGGACATAGTTTACCCGACTTGTCTATTGGATATGACAAATTGGATAGTGCCAATGGCGAAATAGATAACCTAAACAGTGTAGTATATAATTTATCGAAACAAAGATCAACAAAAAATTACAGAAAATCTAAAAAAAAAAAACTTGCGACTGAATCTATCAGTACAAAAAAAATTATTTCGGCCAAAAAAACATTAACAAGACAATCACGCTAGATGTTAATATAAAACTCACTTGATGAACATAATACTAGCTACCGAGAATTAGCTTTTAAAACGGACACTATAATTCAAAATAAGGATTCTCAACTAACTCTAAAACCGCAAATCGAAACTTTGCAAACCACCAACAATACATATATGAAGTCACAATTTAGAACTATAGATGGCGCTACTAGTAACAAAGCTAACAAATCATATATAACTTCTAAGAACAAACTTTTTAAAAACAATATTGAAAGGAAAATACTCATAATTGGCAGTCGGCAATGTGACTATCATCACATTTGATAATTTCTAGAGAACAATCAATTTATTACAAATACAATATCTCGTCTATTACTAAACCCTTTGCAACTGCTCAAGAAACTAAAAACGTATTACAAACTTCAGGTAAACCACTTTAATTATATCGTGTTGTGTGTGGGTGAAAATGACACTAATCCTACAAAACTTAGTATTGAACTTTCTGCTGCATTAAGAAATATGCGTAAATTAAATATTATACTGTTAATTGTAAATAACAATAATTATCTGAACACTGTTAAATCAAATTCATACACTAAAAACATTGGGAAATAATGTGCAAAATTATAAATTTATTTATTTATCAAATAGATTTCTAAGTTAAAAAACAATATCTTGACAAACTTTGTTATAAAATTAATTTCTTTATAGATATTAAGGACTATGCAGATGTTTTTAAACTTCAAAACATCAAAAACTTTATCAGGCATGATACAAAACCCAGGAACTATCCCGTACTATTTTATGAAAATGCAAAGAAAATACAAATTGTTATAAATGAAAGATCTGAAACGCAACAAGTATTAAGAAAAGGTAAAATACCATACTATTTACTTACATTACTATTATACTGTTATGTGTAAATAACAATAATTATCTGAACACTGTTAAATTAAAGCATACACTAAAAAATATTGGGAAATAATGTGCAAAATTATAAATTTATATATTTATCAAATAGATTTCTAAGTAAAAAACAATAATTTGACAAACTTTGTTATAAAATTAATTTCTTTATAGATATTAAGGACTATGCAGATGTTTTTAAAACTCAAAACATCAAAAACTTTATCAGGCATGATAGAAAAATGAATTCGATAACAAAGTAACAACTTTTCATCAAAATATAGCGGGTCTGCTTAATAAAATATTAACCTTAAAAATATGTATTAAAGAGTTTGCTGCAGCGCACACATATTTAAACTACTTTGCTTTACTGATACTTTTCTAAAATCTGGACATGAGTTCAATATAAATTAGAAAGATTTTAGAGTAGCCTCATACGGTAGATTATATGAATGTCGAGGAGGGGTTGCCATTTTAATCAGAAAAAAATATGATTTTAATGTCACTTTGTAATGAATCATCTGTCGAAAAATCTTTCGAATGCTGTGGTATTGATATACCAAGTTTTAATTGCATAATTATATGCCTTTATAGAACACCAAATTTAATAAGTTAGAAATATTATTAGATAAATTATCATTACTAAAAATAAAAGAATTATTATAGCGGGTGATTATAATATTAATATACTTGTAGAAAATAAATTGACTTTAGAATTTAAATATTTTTTAGCAAACTGTAATTTTAAAACGCATATAAATGAACCTACTCGTAAAGCATTGTGCCTAGACCAATATTAAGCAACATTAGGAATGCTTCTGGTAAAATACATTTGCTACATCTATCTGATTACGACACTGCACAAACACTAGAATTCAAACAGACAAATTTAATACAGGAAACGAATTTAAATTACTTCATGTTTACAAGAGACTATAATATGGAAAATAAGATAAAATTTAAACAATGCCTTTCTAATATTTCATGGAGAGAGGTAATAGAGGACGAGAAGGTTAACAACGCATTTAATAAATTTAATGAAACTTTAATAATGTTTTCTAACCTATGCTTTCCTATATTAAAAGTTACATTAAAGCTATATTATAAGAAAAAACAATACAACTACAAAATCGATTACAAACGGTATCAAAAAGTCGTGTCGCACAAAAACAAAATTATCAACTATGATGTATAAAAACAAAACAAATAAAATTAAAACACAAGTGCAGACAGTACTCTAAAATTTTAAAAGCATGTGTTATAAAAGCTAAAAATAATGCTAACAATAATTTTATTATTAATTCTAAAATAAAATGTAAAGCAACCTGGGAACTCATTAAAGAGTCGTCTAATGATTTATACAAAAACGATGATAAAGAGTCAATTTATAACAACGAAGCATTGGTCGAAGACCTCATCAAAATTGCAAATATCTTCAACAACGTTTTTACTAATTTATGTAACCAACGTAGGTATAGAGATAAATCACATCCCACAAAAACATAACATACTATAAACGAAAGCGTATTTCTACAACCATGCTCTGTAGATGAAATATCAAAAATTATACAAAAATTTACAAGTCACGGTAGCCGAGTGGTTTGGTGGTCGGAATTACGAATGAAGAGACCCGAGTTCGATCTCCAGGTTTTTCAAAAACTTATGTACGAATTACATCGTTGGCTTGGACATAAAGGTGGCGACGGGCTCACCACCTGTGACGTTGTCCCGAAAATATCTTCGGTGGAGGGTGGGTCGAAGGGATTTAATTGTCTAGATTAGTCAAGAGCCCTTGACCTCTGTCTACCAGAGGTAGACAGAGGTCAAGGGCTGTTGACTCGAACTCCGCAGAGCAGATTAAGCACTTGTATTATGGAATCCTAAACTACTAAGGTACCACAAACAGACCAGACCCGAGAAAATGTTGAAAAAGTATTTTCTACATTGATCCTACCGGCACCTCGGAACTGACGACGCCATAAAACCGGTGAGTAGGCCACTCGTCCATGGACGTCGTCAAATATTAGATATATTTAGCCTACACCTAGATGTATGCACGTGTATTGTACACATGCTAATATATTCCAGATTGATAATTATAGTAAAACGCGATCAGTCTACTTCCTGTTGTCTAAATAAAGGGTACCGACAGTAACCAGGATCGAAGGTTTAATATTCAGAGGCATGCGTATTAAACGACATTGACCTGTGAAATCTTGTGGCAGGCTCGTACCAATGGGTTTTTCAAAAACTTGTATTTATATTCACGAAGTCACGATAGCCGAGTTGTTAGGTGGTCGGAATTTCGAGTCGAGAGACCCGAGTTCGATCCCCAAGTGGCAGTACCAATGAGTTTTTCAAAAAACTTATGTACGAATTTCATCGTTGGCTTGGATATAAAGACGGCGACGGGCTCACCACCTGTCACGTTGTCCCGAAAATATCTTCGGTGAAAGGTGGGTCGAAGTAACTTAAATGTCTAGACT
Organism: Sericinus montela; assembly: GCA_029286605.1. NCBI lineage: Eukaryota > Metazoa > Arthropoda > Insecta > Lepidoptera > Papilionidae > Sericinus > Sericinus montela. The sequence continues at coordinate 7,825,042 of JAGSMR010000014.1, forward strand.
TGACCTCTCTTACCCCTGTATTCGGAATTGCTTTAAGATATTTCTATATTTATATTTGTTGCAAAATTTATATTTGCACTTTATTTTTCTTTTGCATTAATTTTTGTTCTTTTTTCTCACTACTTATACATACCATTTTGGAATATACGATAGTGTTAGGTTCGTATTTTAATGAATGTAGGCGGGGGGGATTGCGGCGAGGAGGAGGCGTGGCGCGGGCACAGCATCGCAGCGCTGCGCCGGCGCGCCTCCGAGCTGTCGGCCGCCGTGCCGCCCTACCTGCAGCTCAACTACGACGCTCACAGCCCCGTCTACTGACCGCGCGGCCTCCGTCTCTAGGTACGGCTCCACTGTCCCATACTGTTTCACATTTAACTGTCCATGCATTAATCTTGTACACGGTTCTCGATCATGTGTAGAAGAAAACTACAGTTATAAATATTATCCGAGATTTAGATACAATCGAGCTAACAATTGATATAAATTGAATTTGAAACTTTACTTAACCTGTATAGAAAAAGAACATACAATTTGTAATCCAAGATGTCAGTATTTTCTTAATATGTCGATATTGAGTGGCATATGGTGATTATCGGAGTATTGATGAAATATGCACGGTGTTAATTTTCAAAATTAGCCAAAAAAGGGTATGAATCTGGCGTTTGCTTGGCATTTACAATTTATTTCAACATAGCAGCCTATCAAATGTACATTGTTGAACTCTCCTCTCTCTCAAGGCCCCCTTGAAAAGATTCCCTCATTCACCGGTCCCATAATATTGTTGAACTTTTAGTTAAGCTAAAACTACCGCATCAGAACTTATAAAAGATCCACTGCAAGATAGTCACTTATTCCATAAGGAGGATATGAGATAAACATTTCGAAAGAAAGTTGCAGATCCAATCTGCGGCTTTGGTTATTGCGCGTATTTTCCGTTTTGTCTACAGCCACGCAGAATTTCGGCGTGAAGAGTAGAGGTATCTTTAGTGTCTGTATGTCCCAACCAAGGATATAAATGGTACATAAGAGGCTTGGCTCTCTTGAATTAAGATCAACCAACCATCTGTTATCGCGACATCAGGCTGACGTCCGGGATGTTATCGGAGTAGTGACGAGATTAAGAGTTCATAAGATTGGAACACTGGAGTGCGGTTATAGTGACGATGCGTAGAGATGTCCATAGAATTTCTCTATCTCATTCTTACACTTCACCTCCACAGGCCTTTGACCTCAATAGACTCTTTTCGATTGACAGATCTTTGGTATAGCCTTGGTTTTGCTCTGGTTCAATTCGGGTCGTATTGAACTAGCGTTCATCTATAAGATTTAAAGATCTGTCCGTCCCATTACTTGTACGTCGACTCATCAGTTGTAGACTGCACTGCTATTTCAAGCCTGGCTTCTATGAGATTCAAAACGAGAGCAGAAAGCATTTGTGATTTTTACATGCGGTGTATTTTGTGCCCACAGTAAGGACAGTTTCTATTAGTCTGCTATTAGAAAGACTAACGAAAGAAAGAATGGTTTATTCCTAAAACAGTTTCAAACACTCTATTATGATTATGAAGGTTTATCCCAAAAAAATAAATTAACTTGAAAGGAATGTAATTACGAGTGCAGAAAAATACAATGAACTGGTAGTAAAAGCTTTTTAAATGTTTTTATTTAAAAGTTTACATACTATCATTTACAGATTAAAATTATTGACTACGCGCTGCACATGGTTGTTAAAGAATCAAATTCAAATGCTGGAAATTCAACAATACTTGACAGCATACTTTGTTACTCATTATTATAAGTTTATTTGTTCATTCTTATTACAATTAATAACATACAATACAATATTAATATGGTTGATTTTCCGGTGGTAATTTATTTTTCTTTTGCATTAATTTTTGTTCTTTTTTCTCACTACTTATACATACCATTTTGGAATATACGATAGTGTTAGGTTCGTATTTTAATGAATGTAGGCGGGGGGGATTGCGGCGAGGAGGAGGCGTGGCGCGGGCACAGCATCGCAGCGCTGCGCCGGCGCGCCTCCGAGCTGTCGGCCGCCGTGCCGCCCTACCTGCAGCTCAACTACGACGCTCACAGCCCCGTCTACTGACCGCGCGGCCTCCGTCTCTAGGTACGGCTCCACTGTCCCATACTGTTTCACATTTAACTGTCCATGCATTAATCTTGTACACGGTTCTCGATCATGTGTAGAAGAAAACTACAGTTATAAATATTATCCGAGATTTAGATACAATCGAGCTAACAATTGATATAAATTGAATTTGAAACTTTACTTAACCTGTATAGAAAAAGAACATACAATTTGTAATCCAAGATGTCAGTATTTTCTTAATATGTCGATATTGAGTGGCATATGGTGATTATCGGAGTATTGATGAAATATGCACGGTGTTAATTTTCAAAATTAGCCAAAAAGGGTATGAATCTGGCGTTTGCTTGGCATTTACAATTTATTTCAACATAGCAGCCTATCAAATGTACATTGTTGAACTCTCCTCTCTCTCAAGGCCCCCTTGAAAAGATTCCCTCATTCACCGGTCCCATAATATTGTTGAACTTTTAGTTAAGCTAAAACTACCGCATCAGAACTTATAAAAGATCCACTGCAAGATAGTCACTTATTCCATAAGGAGGATATGAGATAAACATTTCGAAAGAAAGTTGCAGATCCAATCTGCGGCTTTGGTTATTGCGCGTATTTTCCGTTTTGTCTACAGCCACGCAGAATTTCGGCGTGAAGAGTAGAGGTATCTTTAGTGTCTGTATGTCCCAACCAAGGATATAAATGGTACATAAGAGGCTTGGCTCTCTTGAATTAAGATCAACCAACCATCTGTTATCGCGACATCAGGCTGACGTCCGGGATGTTATCGGAGTAGTGACGAGATTAAGAGTTCATAAGATTGGAACACTGGAGTGCGGTTATAGTGACGATGCGTAGAGATGTCCATAGAATTTCTCTATCTCATTCTTACACTTCACCTCCACAGGCCTTTGACCTCAATAGACTCTTTTCGATTGACAGATCTTTGGTATAGCCTTGGTTTTGCTCTGGTTCAATTCGGGTCGTATTGAACTAGCGTTCATCTATAAGATTTAAAGATCTGTCCGTCCCATTACTTGTACGTCGACTCATCAGTTGTAGACTGCACTGCTATTTCAAGCCTGGCTTCTATGAGATTCAAAACGAGAGCAGAAAGCATTTGTGATTTTTACATGCGGTGTATTTTGTGCCCACAGTAAGGACAGTTTCTATTAGTCTGCTATTAGAAAGACTAACGAAAGAAAGAATGGTTTATTCCTAAAACAGTTTCAAACACTCTATTATGATTATGAAGGTTTATCCCAAAAAAATAAATTAACTTGAAAGGAATGTAATTACGAGTGCAGAAAAATACAATGAACTGGTAGTAAAAGAAAGCTTTTTAAATGTTTTTTATTTAAAAAGTTTACATACTGTCATTTTACAGATTAAAATTATTGACTACGCGCTGCACATGGTTGTTAAAGAATCAAATTCAAATGCTGGAAATTCAACAATACTTGAGAGCATACTTTGTTACTCATTATTATAAGTTTATTTGTTCATTTTTATTACAATTAATAACATACAATACAATATTAATATGGTTGATTTTCCGGTGGTAATTTATTTTTCAAGTGTTTTGCAATTTTCTTAAGATGCTTTTATATTCCAACGTTTTTTGTAATTCATATTAACTTAGCCACGAGATGCAAATTATAAACTATCATCCCTAGGTACCCGATCATTGCATGCTATTTCCTTGTAAGTGTTCTCGTTTCCGACACTTTATCCAGACATTTGTGTAATCTAAGTACATATTATACTTGCACTTGTCGTCCCTGGCTGCACTTATGTATTTATCACAATAAAAATATTGTTACGTCAGTTTTGTACAACTTGATTGCAAAAACTTATGGCGACCCTATTCCCTACACAGTAATTGAAATCTCGTTTACACACATATATTTGTGACAGAATTCATTTTGAAGTATATGAAGATGTTTAATTCGCCAAATATATATATGCTTTGCTAACCTATTTTCTTTCTTCTGCGTTAATATAAGATTGAGTCGAGATTTTACTTGCAATTTTCTGAATATCTTCAATACTTCTGATTATGATAATCTTGTCTTTGTCACCTTTCCGCACGAATATTTTTCCGTTTTTAAACCATATGTATTTATATTCTGGACCTATTTGTTTCTTTGCATTCCACAATAGTGTTTTGTTTGTTTTTGTTAGTGTACGTCTAAACAGATTCTATCTTCTCTTTGTTCGTTTTCTATAGGCGTGTTAGGAAGAATATCATCCACTTTTAATACCCAATTTTTTGTTGCTTGAATCCATTTATCTACCTCAGTTTCATCTTTTAATTCCACTAACAGGTATCCATCTTTCCCTTTGCTTCCGTATATCAGTTTGACATCCTTAAAGGAACTGGTCTCCATTTCTGTTAGATGTGACACTATGGGATATTATTTTATGTAGATTAGCCTTATCTGTTCTCGGTAAATTACATTCTATTTTATTACTATATTGTTGTTGTTCTAATTCTCCAATGCGTTGCTCCATTGCGCTTATTTTTAATTCCAGATTGTTAGTTTTATTGATTAATGTACGATTTCTCTAATTCTATAACTCTTTGTTTTAACACATCCATACTTTCATCAGTTTACCGAGGCAATAATTAAGTGAAGTTTCTATAGACAGTCACGATAGCCGAGTTGTTGGGTGGTCGGAATGTCGAGTCGAACGACCCGAGTTCGATCCCCAGGTGGCAGTACCAATGAGTTTTTCAAAACTTATGTACGAATTTCATCGTTGGCTTGGACATAAAAGGCGGCGACGGGCTCACCACCTATCACGTTGTCCCGAAAATATCTTCGGTGGAAGGTGGGTCAAAGGGACTTAATTGTCTAGACTTGACCTCTGTCTACCCCTGTATTGGGAATTGCGTGAAGATATATATTTATTTATTTATTTATTCTATAGGCTCGAGCTCTGGTTTAATAGTGATTTCTTATTCTTTCGAAATATCCTTAAGAAGCTTCTTAACGTCTATTGTCGATTTAGAATATGATTGCATCAGAATTTGGTCGGTTTGCTCTAATGGTTGTTCTTCTTCCTGTGGCATGATGAATGATCTTCTTGCGGGTATGTATTGTTGACAATCTTTACATGTCCATTCTAGACAATCCGTATTACGTAATGCTGAAATTTGCTTAGCCGATAGCTTTGAACAAGTCTGTGTTGCATGTAAAGTTTTTTCGCATTTACTGCATTGTAATCCTGGCGTCCTTTCTGTTATCGGTTAATCGCAACTATCATATTTATTCATTATACGTTGGCTATTTAAAAAAATTTTGTTATGATAAGCTACACGTCAAGTCGGTCGCAGAATAGCGAGCGTACTAAAAATTTTTAATTGCATAATCTCGTGTTACTCAACGCTCTGCTTTGTTGGACGGTGATACATTTCGGACTGAATCTGGCAAATGCTTCTGCATGCCTTGAAGATTTCCTTGGCGAAGCAGCCTGCCCTAGCCATGTGAGTGACCTTGGCTTATTTTTGTTACGGTGGGGAAGATTCCAGCTACAGTGGCCCAACACTACCGGCGTTTGATATCTGTTCCAAAGTCCTACAAACGGCTGAGACAGTTATTTCACTTAAGTTGTTTAATATTAAATTTATCTTTGAGATAAAAATCAAATACCATGCTTTTATCTACAAGATATTAATCACAGTGTGAATACCGCCATAACATGTTCCCAGCCTATGTATTTTACACAAAGCTTATAAATCTGTGATGTGTATTCCATTAATCAGATTTCGCAATAGGAAATCACGATTTTAAAATTCGAAATCCTTGATGTTGATTTACAAAAACCAAAATCCAAAACATAGTGTAGCCATGTTGAAATTAAAATATCCCGAGACTTTAATATAAATAATTAAAGTAGCTGTAAACATTTGAGCTGTATTCAAAGAAATACATGATGTATACGCATTCGTACAATAATAATTATAGTATAATAATCATAAGCTATTTATTTCTAAGTAACTATTATATATTAATAGATTAGAATGTAAACTTTGATGTAATGTCGCCATTTTGTGGTTTAAGATTAATAGCCCCGTAGATTATAATACAGAGACATTCCAAATTCGCGATAAGGATAAAGTATTATTTTAAGAGACTCAGAGCATAATATATAAAGGTTTAACTAAGGACTGATAATTACGTTTTCGGAAAGCTATCGGCCTTCAAAATTATAATACAACTTAATTAAAAATGTAAGAAATGAACTGTTTTATAAGCAAAAAGGTTATCACTAACATTTAGTCGTATTATAATTTAAATAGCAGATAGTTCCTAAAGTTTGAAAAATCTACACACGATTAAATGACATCTTCCGGATGTTATTTTTATGATAACACCAAATTATTCTAGTGTTTCACGTGAATTAGTGTAAAAACTTTGTTCTGAATTGCAAGTTGTTGTATCTATATGATAAAAATTACAAAACATTTGTTATAAATAACATTTCAGTTATTATTTAATAACGAACTCTTTCCTACTGTAGTAAAACTATAAGATGGCGGCTGATTTTAAACGCCTCGTCACACTCTACTGTCGATAATTTGTTTTACATAGTGCAATAATTGTATTATATAAAAATATTCAATTGAATAATAAGCATGCATTACAATGGTTTTGTTTTATATTTCAAAAAAAGAATCTTGTGTTTTTTTTTTAATATAGAACCTTGTATACGAGTGATTTATAACAGAAATGTATGAGCGTAGAGTATAAATAAAATGGTATTGCATTATGTGTAAACACAACGAATGAAGATTTATTTTGTATATTGGAGACTTGCGGCCACTGCTTTTATAATTATTGTAATATTACTTTAAAGTGGTTGATAGTTCCTAATTTATTTGTAGTTCTGGAAATGCGATTTGTCTTACTTTTTTTAAAAAATTTATTCTTCGTGTATGATGTCGCTACTATGGAAATTCTATGTATTGTCAAGGCATGTTCGGACTCAGTACGAGACGTATGAATTTGTGAAGCACATTTAAGCATGTTTCCCTTTGTAATTATATAAGATATTTAAATTCATGATTATTTTCAAAGTTAAGCTAACAAAAGCTGCTAAAGCCAAAGTTTTTGTCATCTGTGGTTATATCAGTCCATTGTCTTAAGAAACAATCAGATTTAACCTTTAAAATATGTAATAATTTTTAGCATTCCAACAATTAAAAAAGATTCATCATTTTATAACAGTACTTTCACAGAATAATTTCTTCTGACACGTATAAAAATGTTTTTTTTTATAATGATTCAATAAAATATAGTCAATGACAGCAGAAATTTATAATTCCCGAAAAATCACACTAAATAATGCTCGTGTTTGGAATAATTATTGAGATTCGACTGAGTTCTCAATGTAATCAGTGTATATTGAGCGGAATGGGTGCGAGTGCCGGCCGCAGCTAAGTACGAGCACTCGGCCCTCCCTGCACTTGTATAGGCTATGTTTAGCTAGTGTATACATTAGACGTGTAAGTATTAATATATACATACAATAAAATAGACAATGTTCAGTTTGTGTTTCATTTTGAAGACAGCGCCGGCGGCTGCCAGACGAGGCTTGTGGAGACCCCAATTCATCCCCCATTTTCCATTTTTTTCCTTCACCTTTGAAGTTTTCTTTCCCAAAAGCAATTACATATATAGGGACTACAACACATACATTATTCTTGTGTTATGTAATCGGAAACAACGAAGGTACCACAGATACCCAGATTCGAGATATTGAAGAAAAAGAGGATTGCTAAATTGACCCGTCCGGGAATCTAACCAGGAACCTCAGAGCTGGTGACACCGTGAAATACAGTGTGTGCGCCACTCGTCCACGTAGTTCAAACAGTAAGTGAAATAGACAACAAATTATAAAACATTATAATTTAAATAAGTTAGGGCACCAAAATCTTGGGTTTTAGAGGTCACCTTACAAAAGATGCTGGAACAACGATTTAAGGGTCGGGAGAGTTCACAGGATGCTCTGGGTGTTTTTGTGATCTCTCGAAGGCCTTCGATTGCGTCAAACATAATACACTTATCAGGAAATTACATGACTGTGGCATAAGAAGAACCGAGTTTGACCTTCTTAGTTCTTATTTATCTAATAAAATTTAAAAAACAACGAGTTTCGGATCGCGAAAAAACGAGTGTCGCGTTTTTAATTACTTTCTACGAACTATTTTTTAACTTCCCGACGTTTTGGATGCTTTACAGCATTCGTGGTCACGGGGGGACAGTCACAAACACAGACTCGGGGGTCAGAGGAAAAAAAATAGTTTGTAAAAAATTATTAAAAAACGCGATCAGATTTTATCTGAACACCGTTTTATTTAAAAAGTTGATTAATAACATTATTTTTTTATAAAATGTTGGGATTGATCGAAATTCGTGACGAGAGACCCGAGTTCGATTCCAAGAGGGCCGGCTCAAACCAATGGGTTTTTTAAAACTTATGTATGATTTATATCGTTAGTTTGGTTAAAAAAACGGCTGCAAACTCACCACCTATCTCGTTACCGCAAAATAAGATCTGGTGAAATGTGGGTCGAAAAGACTAAATTGTTTACACCTCTGGCTACACCATTTCCTAATAGGAAATGCTTGAAGATGAAAAAATTGTAAGAATACTTTTGCACATAATGTTAACAATAATAACAAAAATAAATAAGCCTGTACACCAAGCCTGTACACCAAACTCCACAGAATAAGTTACTCATACATGGGGTGGTGTGTACTAAAAAATCCCAGTAAATGTGCTAAGCCTGCTTATTAATAGGTTAAAGGCATTTCTTATAAAATAATATAAATGAATATATATTTATAAATGCAGGACATAGGCCTCTCACTTGGGGAGGATTTTATCGTAATCGCCACGCTTAGCAAGCGGATTGGCGAACGCAGTACCAGACCAGTCGCACCTCAGACGCTGCTGTCCATCTTCAGTATGATTATTTTGGTCTGATATTTTAGAGATGATTATCCCGCCATTTATCTCGGTTGTCATAATAATATTCAAGGCTGTTTTCCTTAGTTGCCTCTTACGACCCCCGGGGAAGCAAGGAATTGGCAATATTCTTACGCCGTTACCACACGGCCATTTATAAATATTTATTATGAATACATTAATGACAGTTACTCTTGGGAATCAGTTGATCAATATAGCAGTTTCTTTGTTATATAAGCATTCAGTTTCTTTCGCCTGTTATTTCTCCATTGAAGGAATCTTTTTAGGAAACGGTGGATGATTGAAAAATGACAATCGACGGATGGAATATATGTTGCTTGAATCAGAATTATGAATTTAACAAAAGTAGATGTCGCGACATCTGTAATCAATATGGAGAAGTTTGGTAAACAAGCAATCCAGGAAATATTAGACACATTCTTGATTTTAAAGACTAGATGCCGCCTCAAAGCGTGCTGCAAATTTAAATAGTTCAACTATGTTATACTAGATGGCGCGTATATAAAACGGAACCTCACGTATCGCGTTTATTGACCAAACAATAAAAGTATTTCAAGTTTTGTTAGTGAACAACGAAAAATGTCTATAAAATCTCAAAAATCTTTAAACGACGAATGTTCGGAAATATTTGAGAAAAGCTATTCAGTCAGAAGTTTGTCGGAAGAAAGTCTGTCAAAGTAAGTGTGAGATTATTATAATACTTATAGATGTATGTTGAACAATGACGCGAACCTTTTTGCATTTACATATTTTCAAAGCCAAGGTATTCCATTTAAAAAATCTCAGCTCGAATTACGTGCTTGAAATTTCCAATAAAAAATTACTACATACTAGTCGTATGTAGTAATTTAAAAATAAAAGACATGGATAACATCACATACATTGCTCTGATCCCAAAGAAAGTAACTTAATAACTTGTATTATGGAATCAGAAACAACGAAAGTACCACAAACACCCAGACCCGAGAAAATGTAGAAAAAGTGTTTTCTATATTGATCCGATCGGGCATTGAACCCGGGATCTCAGAGCTGTCAACACCATGAAAACCGTTGCGTACGCCACTCGTCCGCTACATTAGGTAGATAGATCTTGGTAATTAATTCGATTGTAATAAAAGAACATGTTTCTAGTGAAGAGGAAGAAGAAAGTCTCTCACGTGAGCTGTTGAAAAAGATGACACCGGCAGTGCTCAGCAAGTTGAGGAGATATTTCAAAAGAGCTAATGGAAAGAGCGGAACTATTGATATCGACAGGTGAAGTTGTAGTTAATAATAATACAAGTGACGAAATAATGATTTGTAGAGCTAAATTAAGACGCACAAAAATATTACTAGGAATGCCTAATAACATTACTAGTATTCCTTTTAACCATTACAACTAAGTTGCAATGTCTAGAGTTGGTTTACGACTGTAGTCAAATGGCGGATCTGAACCTTCGACGTTATTTTTCACAGTCCGCACCTTAAACCATTGGGTTATTGCAACATTTTTTCGAACAACGGTACAATATTTTTACGTGGATAAATATTTAGAAATTATATCTTCCTAAGTCCTTCCTTCCACCAAACATTTTTTTTGGACAATGTGCCAGGTGGTGAGCCCGTTGCTGGCTTTATGTCCAAGCCATCAATGTAATTTGTACATAAAATTTTGTCAAGTCAATGATGGGTTTTTTAAAAAAAGCTTAAGTACGATTTATATCGTTGTCTTGAACATAAAGACGGCGACGGGCTCACCACCTATCATGTTGTCCCAAATATATCTTCCGTGAAAGGTGGGTCGAAAGTATCGCAGTGAGTTTCCTCTAACTTTGGAAACACAGGTGAAATGTACTTCGTAGGTATACCCAATATTTCTGGATTTTTTTTAAGAAAGAAAATACAAAATTTTACATAAATATTATTAAAAATTACATGTGAAAGATCGGCTTATTACCAGGTGTTACTATCACTAATGTAACCGTTTTTGTACAGTTATTCAGCATACCACCCTATGAATGAGTTACTGTATGGAGTCTTGTAACTGGTCCGAGTCTAGTAGACAACTCCGGTATAGGGATTGAGATTGTGTTTTGGTTTAAAGGAAAATGGAAGCAGTGATGCAGGCGGCGGCGGCAGAAGAGGGAGTTGAGTTCGCAGCAAGAGAACCTTCGCACGGTGATCAGCTGTTCCTCGAAGAAGAGGCCTTCGTCTCTGCTATCAGAGATATATTTGGTATAAATACATATCATCAGATAACTGAAATTTACAATCTACTTTATATTTTCAACTTGGCACGGTTAATTACAAACCGTGGTGGTACCGGCAAGGATATGCCATCACCTTTTCTCTGGTTGGTGTCGTAAATGGTGATTAAGTCGTCTATAAAGGCCAACACGAAAATACCTGTCCAAATCATGCCCACCATAACGGGTAGCAACGTCTATGGTTTGCTTTCCAAGTGTCTGATTGTAAAGATATAAATAAATAAATACTTAGATGTTTTATTTATTTAAACTTTTATGCACAAAGTACATGAAGGCGGACTTAATGCCTGAAGGCATTCTCTCCCAGTCAACCATTAGGCTAAACAGAGATATACAAGTAGGAGGAGGTGCAATGAAATGAAACAAACCAGAAAATAAAATAAGGTATGGGTATAGGGGTAACATCAGATAAGTACATTGCTCTGATCTCAAAGTAAGCAGCTTTAGCTTGTATTATGGAATTAGAAATAAAGAAGGTATCACAAACATCCAGACCCGAGGTAATGTAAAAAAAAGTGTTTTCAGCACTGATACGAGCCGGAAACAAACCCGGCACTTCTGAGCTGTTGATACCATGAAAACCGTTGTGTACGCCACTCGTACACGGAACTCGTCAGTTATCGTCGCACATGGACATCCGATTATCCAAGTTCAAAATTATTATTGTAAAAATCACGATAGCCGAAGGGTTTGGTGGTCAGGATTTCGAGTCAGGAGACTCGATTTCGATCTCCTAGTGGCAGGCTCGTACCTATGGGTTTTCGATTCATATCGTTGGCTTGGACATAAAGACAGCGACGGGCTCACCAGCTGTCATGTTGTCCCGAAAATATCATCGGTGGAAGGTGGGTCAAAGGGACTTAATTGTCTAGACTAGACCTCTGTCTAACCCTGTATTGGGAATTGCGTGAAGATATTTATTATTTATTTTTTTAAATTATTATAGCTTGCACTATGTTTTGCTATATGAATAGGCTTCGATATGGAAAATGTTAAACGCGATCAAGTTCTTACCAACAAATTTATTCAAATGTGTTGGTAACTTGAGATTATCACAATTTTGTGATGAATTTAACTTTACGTGAATTAGATTTGTTTCATGCGATCATGGCTGAGTTATCTTTAACTATATAACGAGGCGCCGTAATAGGCCTCAGGAAAAATCCTTTAAAATGGTCTACCAACATACAGAATACGAAAACAGATAAAAAAAGCATAATAGACCCAAATTAAGTAGATGATAGGTAGGTGATGGTTAACAGAGTCTACAGTTACTTACAGACTAATAAGTAAGTAACTACACCTTAAGACTTATAGTTCCAACTTGACAAACATTGTCAAGTTAGAACTATAAGTCTTAAGGTGTAGTTGCACTTGACAAATATTGTATATGATGTATCCTGCTTAATAATTAATGAGACTGAATGATGCCGGAGTATACTGAAGAATATTGCCTAACAAAAATCGCAGAACAGAGATAGCTGCTCAGTAACGCTTATAATAAATAAACATCTTCACGCATATTATGGGCTAGATAGAGGTCTAGACAACTAAGTTTTATCGACCGCCCTATCATCAAGCTTGTTTGAGACAAAGTAATGGGTTACTTTTACACTTGACGATATCTGCGTCGCGATAGCCGAGTGGTTGGGTGATCGGGATTCGAGCCAAGAGACCCTAGTTCAATCTCCAAGTCTCGTACCAAAAGTTGTTTTCAAACTTATGTACGATTTATATCGTTAGCTTGGACATATAGCACACCAGTCACGTTGTCCCAATAAATGTCTTCGGTGGAAAGTGGGTGGAAAGGATTTAATTGTCCAGACATCTACTCCTGTTTAGGTAATGGCGTGAAGATATTGTTGGGGATGGCGTATTTTTTTTTGTAGACGCCTCGGAAGGATAATATCAAAGCGGTGACATTTTCATCCTGGTACCACACAGGCGGGCACAAATACGATGCCCACGCACGACAGCTTTGCCACGTCGTATGTCCACTGCGTGGGCGCATCCGCTGGAGCGCTCTACTGTCGTATGCGCTGCCTTCGCCACGTGGCCGCCCCGCCCGCCCTCCGGCGGCCGCCGCCCGCCCACTGCTGCTCCCACACTGCCGCGTGAGAGCATTTCTTAATCAGCTGAAAGCACGATAGCCGAGTGGTTGGGTGATCGGAATTCGAATCAAGGGGGTCTGAGTGATGGTGAGCCCGTACCAATGGTTTTTCCGAAACTTGTGTGCGGTTCTATCGTTAGCTTGGACATGAAGGCGACGGATTCATCAGTTGACACGTTGTACTAAAATTTTCTTCGATGACAGGTGGGTTGAAAGGACTTAATTGTCTCTCTCTTTCTAGCTTTTGTGAAAGGCGTGGAGATATTTATTCATATATACATTATTTTTTTCTGAAAGCCCGGCCGCGAAAAAGCCAAGTATTGTAATTGTATTCATGTGACAAATCATGAAATGGGAGACCTATTCTCGACCCGTTAGCTGCACAATCTAATGCATTACTGTATATTTTATTTATTGTATATACTTATATATACATATATTAACTAACTATCCCATAATAAAAAACTTTCACCTATTAAAATTGTTTATATAATAGTATATAAACTACAGTTACAATTTTCCTCGACTTTAGGAAGGTTTTTGATACTGTCCGTGATCCTATTAATGGACAACAATTAAAACTAATTGGCATAAGAGGCAACTTTACTCAATAACATTATAAAGATATTTAGCATAAGTTTAAGTAATTACAAACCATAAATGGAAACATCAATGTGAGCTATGGTGTATCCCAAGAACGTTTGCTAGGTCCAACGTTGTTCTTTATGTATATAAATGAGTTATATACATATTGTTAACTTTTTATAAGTATAAAGTCACGATGGCCGAGTGGTTGGGTGGTCGGAATTTCGAGTCAAGAGACCCGAGTTCGATCCCCAAGTGGGAGGCTCGTACCACTGGGTTTTCCAAAAACTTATGTACGAATTATATCGTTGGCTTGGACATAAAGACGGGCTCACCGCCAGTCACGTTATCCCAAAAATATGGAAGGTGGGTCAAAGGGACTTAATTGTCTAGACTAGACCTCTGTCTACCTCTGTATTGGGAATTGCGTGAAGATATATTTTTCTAAGTATGAGGTTTTCAATTTCCAGAGAGAATGCATTGTAAAGCTCGTGAGCATCGAGCGCGAGGATTCCTTCTGCTACTTAGTGGTGTCCAAAGGTGGAAGAGTTGGCGTGTACAGTGGCCAGTTTAAACTGCTTAGCACGTACGAGGTGACTTCTGTTTTACTAATATTTTCTTTATAACATTTAAATTTTGAATATAACTTACGATAGCCAAGTGGTAGGGTGGTTGGAATTTCGAGTCAAGAGACCCGAATTCGATCCCCAGTTCGCAGGTACGTATCAATGGGTTTTTCAAAAACTTATGTACGAATTAAATCGTTGGCTTGGACATAAAGGCGGCGACGGGCTCACCACCTGTCACGTTGTCCCGAAAAATTTCTTCGGTGGAAGGTGGGTCGAGGGGACTTAATTGTCTAAAGTAGAACTCTGTCTACCGCTGTGTAGGGAATTGCGTGAAGATATTTATTTATTGTTGATATATGCTACAATCTCCTTGGTTAAATAGCGTTCACGCCGGTTTTCTTTGTGTCGAATCTTTTACAGTTCTTCTTTTGTAAGAATATTAGCTGATTTTTAAACTGTTTGGTATTGAAGTGTTATGAAAAATTTGACGACCGCCATGGACAGGTACAATACACACCGGTTTTCATGTTGTCGCCAGCTCAGAGTGATTAACTGCTGGACAGGCCAATCTAGAAAACGACTTTTTCTACATTGTCTCTGGTCTGAGTATTTGTGGTACCTTCGTTGTTTCTGATTCCATAACACACGTGTTTTGGCTAATTACTTTGGGATCAGAGTTGATGTTGTCAGTCTATGTAAGTATTAAATATTTTGAAATTTCCAATTTTCTTGACAGGTGTTTTACAATAGGTCACGTGGACATCGTCGTGTCAAGAATTGTTGGATCACCGATGCGGTTTACATGAGCGTAAGTTTTAATAAATAAATATATAAATATCTTCACGCAATTCCCAATACAGGGGTTGACAGAGGTCGAGTCTAGACAATTAAGTCCCTTCGACCCACCTTTCACCGAATATATTTTCAGGACATCGTGACGGTGGTGAGCCCTTCGCTGTCTTTATGACCAAGCCAACGATATAATTCGTACATAAGTTTTGAAAAACCCATTGGTGCCTGCCACCTGGGTATCGAACTCGGGTCTATTGACTCGAAATTCCGACCACCTAACCACTCGGCTATCGTGACTTTTTTTAAAAAAGTAAGTTTTAATAAAATGTTTATTTTAAAATCAGCACGTGGTATATTGTATCGGTGGAAGAAATTACACTTTCCCCGTTAATGTCGTAATAAAGCTTTACTTAAAGGTTAAACTACTGACTGATAGCAGTATAACCAGCTTGGGAAAATTATATCAAAATCAAGCAAATTAGTGATGTATGCGTTTAATGTGCCAGAGGTCTGATAATGCAATCGTTAATCTACATGCCAAGGGTGGTGATTGCGGCAAATCCTCTTTACGGAAGGTTTATGTTGTGCAGTTTACATGCAGTTAAGTTAATAATGGTTTGATTTGATTTTATTTAATTGGCACCATACACTGCTTACTTTACAGTAGTAAGCATTGATCTCTGGGGTATATAGAACGGGGTAAGTTTAAATTAATTGTAATAATACATCGTGATTTACATGATTCTGGAGATTAGCTGCTCTTACCATTTAGTTGAGGATATTCGTGGACCAGCGACGTACACACCGTAAGAACCGGTGGTTCTTATGATCTCGCCAGTTCTGAGGCCTCGGATTCGATTCTTGGGTCAGGGTCAGTGGAACCGATCGAAAGTTAAGTGTTAGAAAAAGAGGGTTTCTATAGTTAGAAAACTACTTTTTCTATATTGTCTTGGGTCTGGATGTGCGACCTTTGCGTTTCTGATTCCATAAAACAAATACTTTAGTTACTTGCTCAGGGATCACAGCAACATATGTGATGTGATCTCTATGTACGTACTTTACGTACATACGTATGCATTGGTTTATTATAAATATGTAATAAATATCTTCACCCAATTCCCAATACAGGGGTAGACGGAGGTCTAGTCTAGACAATTAAGTCCCTCGACCCACCTTACACCGAATATATTTTCGGGACAACGTGACGGGTGGTGAGCCCTTCGCTGTCTTTATGACCAAGCCAACGATATAATTCGTACATAAGTTTTGAAAAACCCATTGGTGCCTGCCACCTGGGTATCGAACTCAGGTCTCTCGACACGAAATTCCGACCACCAACCGAGTGGTTAGCGGCTATTGTGACTTCAGTAACATTCCTAAATATTTATAAGCCGATACCAACTATGCCAATGTATACGTTCATACATACTCGTAGACGAGGAACACATCACATACATTGTTCGGATCACAAAGCGAATACCTAAAGCACTTGTATCACGGACCGCCGATGGGCATCAAAGTAAGCAACGCCGTCGTGCACGCACAGGACGCGCAGTGCGTGGCGTACGGTACGTCGGAGCGCTGCGTGCGCGTGCACGCCGCGCCCCCCGCGCGCCGCGCGCTGCACTGCCTCGCCGCGCTGCCCGACCTGCCCGCGGTCAGTCGCATCGCACACACACACACACACAGACCGTAATGCATAACAGAAATACCCACGCACACACGTACGCGCGAACACGTGCGTGCACACACACAGAGACCATAATACATAAGAACAGAAATACACACGCACACACGTACGCGCGAACGCGTGCGTGCACACACACAGAGACCGTAATGTATAAGAACATAAATACGCACGCACACACGTATGCGCGAACGCGTGCGTGCACACACACAGAGACCATAATACAGAAGAACAGAAATACGCACGCATGCACGTACGCGCGAACACGTGTGTGCACACACACAGAGACCATAATACATAAGAACAGAAATACGCACGCACACACGTACGCGCGAACACGTGCGTGCACACACACAGAGACCATAATACATAAGAACAGAAATACGCACGTACACACGCACGCGCGAACGCGTGCGTGCACACACACAGAGACCATAATACATAAGAACAGAAATACACACGCACACACGTACGCGCGAACGCGTGCGTGCACACACACAGAGACCATAATACATAAGAACAGAAATACGCACGCACACACGTACGCGCGAACGCGTGCGTGCACACACACAGAGACTACAATACATAAGAACAGAAATACGCACGCACACACGTACGCGCGAACACGTGCGTGCACACACACAGAGACCATAATACATAAGAACAGAAATACGCACGCACACACGTACGCGCGAACACGTGCGTGCACACACACAGAGACCATAATACATAAGAACAGAAATACGCACGCACACACGTACGCGCGAACACGTGCGTGCACACACACAGAGACCATAATACATAAGAACAGAAATACGCACGCACACACGTACGCGCGAACGCGTGCGTGCACACACACAGAGACTACAATACATAAGAACAGAAATACGCACGCACACACGTACGCGCGAACGCGTGCGTGCACACACACAGAGACTACAATACATAAGAACAGAAATACGCACGCACACACGTACGCGCGAACGCGTGCGTGCACACACACAGAGACCATAATACATAAGAACAGAAATACGCACGCACACACGTACGCGCGAACACGTGCGTGCACACACACAGAGACTATAATACATAAGAACAGAAATACGCACGCACACACGTACGCGCGAACGCGTGCGTGCACACACACAGAGACTACAATACATAAGAACAGAAATACGCACGCACACACGTACGCGCGAACACGTGCGTGCACACACACAGAGACCATAATACATAAGAACAGAAATACGCACGCACACACGTACGCGCGAACGCGTGCGTGCACACACACAGAGACCGTAATGCATAAGGGTGGTGATTGCGGCAAATCCTCTTTACGGAAGGTTTATGTTGTGCAGTTTACATGCAGTTAAGTTAATAATGGTTTGATTTGATTTGATTTAATTGGCACCATACACTGCTTACTTTACAGTAGTAAGCATTGATCTCTGGGGTATATAGAACGGAGTATGTTTAAACTAATTGTGAAGATACATCGTGATTTTAATGATTTTGGAGATTAGCTGCTTTTACCGTTTAGTTGAGGACATCCGTGGACCAGCCACGTACACACCGTAAGAACCGGTGCTTCTTATGATCTCGCCAGTTCTGAGGCCTCGGGTTCGATTCTTGGGTCAGAGTCAGTGGAACCGACCAGGAATTAAGTGTAAGAAAAAGTGGGTTTCTATAGTTAGAAAACTACTTTTTCTATATTGTCTTGGGTCTCGATGTGTGACCTTTGCGTTTCTGATTCCATAAAACAAATACTTTAGTTACTTGCTCAGGGATCACAGCAACATATGTGATGTGATCTCTATGTACGTACTTTACGTACATACGTATGCATTGGTTTATTATAAATATGTAATAAATATCTTCACGCAATTCCCAATACAGGGGTAGACGGAGGTCTAGTCTAGACAATTAAGTCCCTCGACCCACCTTACACCGAATATATTTTCGGGACAACGTGACGGGTGGTGAGCCCTTCGCTGTCTTTATGACCAAGCCAACGATATAATTCGTACATAAGTTTTTGAAAAACCCATTGGTGCCTGCCACCTGGGTATCGAACTCGGGTCTCTCGACACGAAATTCCGACCACCCAACCGAGTGGTTAGCGGCTATTGTGACTTCAGTAACATTCCTAAATATTTATAAGCCGATACCAACTATGCCAATGTATACGTTCATACATACTCGTAGACGAGGAACACATCACATACATTGTTCGGATCACAAAGCGAATACCTAAAGCACTTGTATCGCGGACCGCCGTTGGGCATCAAAGTAAGCAACGCCGTCGTGCACGCACAGGACGCGCAGTGCGTGGCGTACGGTACGTCGGAGCGCTGCGTGCGCGTGCACGCCGCGCCCCCCGCGCGCCGCGCGCTGCACTGCCTCGCCGCGCTGCCCGACCTGCCCGCGGTCAGTCGCATCGCACACACACACGCACGCACAAACACACACAGAGACCGTAATGCATAAGAGAAATACGCGCGCACACACGTATATGCGAACGCATACTCGTACGCGCGAACGCGTGCGTGCACACACAGAGACCGTAATACATAAGAACAGAAATACACACGCACACGTACGCGCGAACGCGTGCGTGCACACACACACAGCGACCGTAATGTATAAGACATAAACACGCACGTACACACGCACGCGCGAACGCGTGCGTGCACACACACAGAGACCATAATACATAAGAACAGAAATACACACGCACACACGTACGCGCGAACGCGTGCGTGCACACACAGAGACCGTGATACAGAAGAACAGAAATACGCACGCATGCACGTACGCGCGAAGGCGTGCGTGCACACACATAGAGACAGTGATACAGAAGAACAGAAATACGCACGCACACACACACACGGACCATAACACAGTAGAATTGAAGTTTTCTTTCCGTATGTGTCTTTATAGGCGACTAAGGTAAAGCCTGATACGTACGCGTGGCGAAAACTCATCTCTTCATTATTATCTTATTATTATTTCAGTCTGTCAAGAGTTCAGTGCTGAACCTTAGCCTCCACCATAGATTGTCAAAGAGAATTATACAAAGGATTAGGATGGTACTAAGCCTACATCTGGGGATTGACAACACAACATAGTGAAGATTTTCTGTATTTTGGAAGATAAATCTTCACCGAGTTTCTTTATATGAGTCACGATGATGTGGTTGGGTGATTGGGATGCTAATCGGGAGTCCCGAATTCCATACCCATGTACAAAGCTCGTACAAGTTGGTCTTTTCAAAAACTTAAGTACGAATTTCGTTAGCGTGGAAATAAAGACGGCGACAGGCTAACCACCTATTGCGTTGTCCCAAAAATATCTTCAGTGAGAGGTTGATCGAAAGGACTTTTACTCGATAATTTTTCTTCCTAAACTGTTGTCAGTTCTGCGAGATATATGGCTGAAGTTGCAATTGCTACTGCAGCGTGCTGATCCGTACGGCTATGTTAGTTATACAAGTTTAAAATTGAAGAGACTGATGACGTGTACCAATGTCAGCAAGCATTCTAGTTGGTACTAAGATCGACGCTTTCCAAACATAATGATGGCAATGATCTTGTAATGTTGAATAGAAAAAGTCTAATGTCCAGCCAGCATTGGACTTTTACACACTGTTAAGTAAATGATAGATAATTTCTGTCTTAACCCCGCTCTGGTATTAATTGAGATATTTATCGCGTCATATGTTCGTAGCCGTTTCCTATTTCGAGGTTTTACCCATAATCGCCTCTTGAGACACTCACAACATGAGTGACGGTTTATTCTCAGACTGATACTACCGTTGCTCCAATATCCAGGATTCAAGTGCATAAACGTCTAAAGTTATCAGGGGTTGTTTGGTTAGTGCCTGGCGTACAGTGCGAGTGTGGGCACTTGGGCGGGGGCGGGGGCGGGGGCGGGGGCGGGCGGCAGCGCGCTGGTGGTGGGCGGGGCGCGCGGCGCGCTGCTCGAGCTGCGCTTCGTGCGCCCGCGCACCGCGCTGCTGCCGCCCGCGGACTCGCTCTCCTACTACTCCTGGCAGGTCAGGAGCCTTTCATTGCTTACGTTGTTACACTTGTTATAGGTATATACATATATGACCACCACGGTTGAGTACCGATTTTCTTGGTGTGCTATCTCCGAGCTCGCGGATTTAATTCCCGGTCGGGTCTACGTAGAAAATGATTTTTAAATTTCCCGTGTCTGGGTGTTTGTGGTAGCTTCGGAAGTTTATTTCCGATTCCATAACACGCTTGCTTTAACCGCACGCCGTCGCGCTCGCACGGTGCACTGCAGCAGCGCGCGCACGCGGTGCGAGCGGGACGCGCCGCACGCCGTCCCGCTCGCACTGCAGCGGCGCGTGCCCGCAGGCGCTGTGCGCGGCGCGCACGGTGCGTACTGCAGCGCGCGCGCACGCGGTGCGAGCGGGACGCGCCGCACGCCGTCCCGCTCGCACTGCAGCGGCGCGTGCCCGCAGGCGCTGTGCGCGGGCGCGCCGCACGCCGTCCCGCTCGCACTGCAGCGGCGCGTGCCCGCAGGCGCTGTGCGCGGGCGCGCACGGTCCGCACTGCAGCGCGCACGCGGTGCGAGCGGGACGCGCCGCACGCCGTCCGCTCGCACTGCGGCGGCGCGTGCCCGCAGGCGCTGTGCGCGGGCGCGCACGGCGCGCACTGCAGCGCGCGCACGCGGTGCGAGCGGGACGCGCCGCACGCCGTCCCGCTCGCACTGCAGCGGCGCGTGCCCGCAGGCGCTGTGCGCGGGCGCGCACGGTGCGCACTGCAGCGCGCGCACGCGGTGCGAGCGGGACGCGCCGCACGCCGTCCCGCTCGCACTGCGGCGGCGCGTGCCCGCCGGCGCTGTGCGCGGGCGCGCCGCACGCCGTCCCGCTCGCACTGCAGCGGCGCGTGCCCGCAGGCGCTGTGCGCGGGCGCGCACGGTGCGCACTGCAGCGCGCGCACGCGGTGCGAGCGGGACGCGCCGCACGCCGTCCCGCTCGCACTGCAGCGGCGCGTGCCCGCAGGCGCTGTGCGCGGGCGCGCACGGCGCGCACTGCAGCGCGCGCACGCGGCGCGGGCCGCACGCGCGCGCCGTGCGCCGCGTGTGGTGCGAGCGGGACGCGCGACGCACGCTGTCCTGCTCGCACGACGCGCGCCGCAGCCTGTGCGTGCGTCACGCCTCGCCGCATCTGGACGACTACGTGTTTAGCTTACAGCGGGTAAGAAATTACTGTGGAATCTTCTCTCATATAATTTCGATGTACTGTATTAGTAAATATATCCTTTTCCAAAATTCAATTATCAAGTCGTAAAAATCAGCTACAATTCCGTCTGCTGGAAGCTTGCTCAGCAAACCTGCGTATCCTATCAAGTCGTAAAAATCAGCTACAATTCCGTCTGCTGGAAGCTTGCTCAGCAAACCTGCGTATCCTATCAAAAGCCTGCCCATGTTTTGTAATGGCCTCGCTCCAATAGTACGTAAAATAATTAAGAAATTCTGTGAACTGATCTCGACGAAAGCCATACTACTGAGTAGATCATTAGCTTCATGATACGACAGCAAAATTTTTTGAGTACCTTTTCCATAACTTTGTAAAGTACGAAGGTAATCCGGTTAATACATAATATTGTCACAAAAATGTGGCAAAAGCTTTATAAAACGATCGCGTAAAAACTTCTCTAAATTAACTCATAACTTTCTAGCTCGGAATTCAAGCTACAGACTTCATATTGATAGGATGAAATGAGTTCAGTGCTTCCTTTCTCTTTTTGGTTGACTGTAAAGAACACCTTCTGCAAGTACTTCCATTCTTTCTTAAGAGGCGTAATTTTCCTGGCCATTCCTCATGCATGAGTATTAGTTAGATTTCGCCGTCTTCCAAGTCGGCCATGTTTTTTGCAGGGCGTGAGTTGTTTCCACGCGGTTTCCGCTTTGCACCTCGTGGCCACCGGAAGCTGCGACGGCGTGGTCCGTCTGTGGGAGATCACGCAGAGCTCTCCCTACGCTTGCCTGTCGGTGCCAGTCTCACCGCCAGTGCTGGATGTTGCCATTGTCGCGCATCTGGAGATTGTGCTCGCTTATCATAATAATTGCGTGAGTTGGGGAATTCAAGTAAATTAATACTTACATAGATAAGTACAACGTCACATACGTTGCTCTGATCCTAAAATAGTTAGCATATGTGTTGTTACTTACTTAGTTACTTATATTCACGCACATTCCCTGACGGGGTAGCCAGAGAGAACAGATCGCCAAGTGTCACGATCCCTACATACTTCTTTCGCTTCTTTCAGATTCATCATCTTCTTCATACATTCACGTCTAGGTATCCGAGTACTGTTGACCCTCCCTTCTTCGAGCAATATGTGTTGTGGAATCGAAAATAGCGAAGGTACCACAAACATTCAGACCCGAGACAATGTACAAAGGTGTTTTCTACATTACATTGGTATAGGAATATAGGTTTAACGCGAGTTTGAGGAAGTTAGAGGTAACTAACGGATAACATTACCATCGATACCAGGCAAAAAATGCGGTAAGTCTAAAGGTGCGTCCAAATCTGGCGAATGTACGATTTACTGTATTGTCGGATGTGACACATAAGTCGATGATTTCCTTATGTTTATCATCTGTGAGGTCGTAGCATTGCTTTTGGGACGGCTATTACGTTACTACATTTACTCAATTTAGTACATTTACTACTAACGCAAATAGTTTCAAGTTTCTTGTACTTCTTGTTTTCTTCTTAATATTTTTCATTGCACAGGTCGTAAACATTTGGGATATACAAGAAGAATGTTTGCTGCAATCAATTAAAATAAAATTTCCCTTCCTCGGGGTTTTGGGCAAGAAGGTCGAATTCGGAACGTACTGTATACATCCAGGTGAGAAACAGTTGCTAATACCGATACAATTATGAGAAAGTGGTATAAAGCACCCAGGATGTACTTTTTGATGTACCAGGATGTAATTTGCGATCACTTCTTAGATAAACAATAAAATTTATTGTTAAAAGTAAAAATAATAAAATAGAGTAGCAGCCTGTAAATGTCCATAGCTAGCCAGAGGCCTCCTATCAAATATTTGACCGTAATTAGAGCAGGGGAAAGTCCACCAGGAAGCGCCAGTCCACTTCCTGGTGCCCTTAAAATTATTTTTTTTATTTTTACTCACGGACAAGTTTCCTTTATCACCAAGATAGTGGTAAATTTAGCAATTAAAATTGCTTTTAACAATTTAAGAGGGATGATGTAGCCCAGTAATCAGGGCTTTAGACGCGTGTAACCCTTTTCCCTATTATTATTAAAATTGTTTTGATAATTCCATTATAATTGTTAAAATAATATTGTCAATCTCGTAATGTGTAAATGTGGTTTTATCGAATGCAAAGTAGGGAGTTCTTTCTGGTTTTTTCTCCATATTAAGTCCGCCTATATACAAATGTATATGAAGTGTAAATAAATAGATTTCTTGAACATTATAGGGGTAGACAGAGGTCTAGTCTAGACATTTAAGTCCTGAAAATATCTTCGGTGGAAGGTGGGTCGAACCACCTTCCACCGAAGATATTTTCAGGACAACGTAACAGGTGGTGAGCCCGTCGCCGTCTTTGTGTCCAAGCCAACGATATAATTTGTACATAGGTTTTTTGAAAAACCCATTGGTACCGCCACTTGAGGATCCAACTCGGGTCTCTTGACTCGAAATTCCGACCACCCAACCACTCGGCTATCGTGACTTCTTCTTTATGTATTTGTGTATTTAAATTAAGTCTTTACAAATTATCTTTTATCATGTGTAACTGTTTATTTTCCTTACGAAATAAGTAAAGTAAATAAACATGGAGGTGTAATGCGGCAGGTCCGGCTCGCAAGAGAGAAACCACGGATGAGGTTCTGGAACCTTCCACGTCTCGCGGCACTGGAGGACTTCAGCTCCAGGAGGACCCTGGACTCGATGGGTTTAACCGAGACGTTGAACGAGATCCGTGGGTTTAGTGGTTTTTTTTTTCTTCTTCGTGTATTTTTTCAGAACCGGGGCGGATGTCTTGATTCAGCTCTTTCGACTCACTTTTCGTTGAAGCTTATTTGGGACAATGTCAATTATCACGATAGGAATTGGAGTCATGAGATCCGAGTTCGATTCCTAGCTAGGCTCTAGCTAATGGGTTTTTCAAAAACATGAACGATTTATATCGATGGCTTGGACAAGGACGGCGACGGGCTCACCACCTGTTATTTGTGTCTCATATATTGTTCGGTGAAAAGTGGCCTGATGGGTGAAAGATTTAATTATCTCTACCTCTGTCTACCCCAGTATTAGGAATATGCGGGAAAATTTTTATTAACTATAATTATATGCGAGATTTCTTGTAAATGTTGTATTTAAAAAAAAATCAACTGACAGGGACGGGATTTGAACCCAAAAACCTGCCGTACCGTGGCAACGCTCATACCTTGGAGCCACGACGTCCTTCATGCACCATTTGAAAGAATAAATCACTGCTTTTATTTACGCCACTTACTATTATTTTGAGCGATGTAATTTATAAACAAGGAAAACAATTTTAGGGATTTTTGTTGTGTTTCTTTCTTCCCATGAGAGTCGTAACGGGCGATTAAGAGAAAATTCTAGAAAACTAATAACTATAGAGAGATGGCCACAAACATTTTGAGAAATATATCAGAGCAAATTAGGCAGACCAGTGACGCGGAACATAGTGTTAATAGCAATAAGGTGTCTGGTACAGCAATCTCTTGCTGATGGCAAATCCTTCTTTTTTATGAGGCTAATATTCTGCAGTGAACGTTTATTGGTATGCATGTATTTGTATGAACCTGCAGATAATTAGCTCACCTATAACCATAAAGTTGAATGAAACATTTAAAGGCAATGTTAAAATAACAAACTCCGTGGATCATTGGCGTAGACAACAGGTCTTCATGTTGTCGCTAGCTCTGAGGTCCCGGGTTCCTGCCCCGGTCAAGTCGGAAGAAGTTTTACTACATTTTTTGTAGATAGTTTGTGGTACCTTCGTTGTTTCTGATTCCATAATACAAGTACTTAAGCTCCTTACTTTTGGATCAAGGCAATGTATGTGATGTTTTCCCTATCTATATAGATTTGTGATTACACATACATATGCGTTTATTTATTATTATAAGAAAAAAGTCACGATAGCCGAGTGTTTGGGTGATCGGAATTACGAATCAAAAGACCCGAGTTCGATCCCCAGGTGGCGGGCTCGTACCAATGGGTTTTCAAAAACTTATGTACGAATTACATCGTTGGCTTGGACATAAAGGCGGCGACGGGCTCACAACCTTTCACGTTGTCCCGAAAATATCTTCGGTGGAAGGTGGGTCGAAGGGAATTAATTGTCTAGACTAGACCTCTGTCTACCCCTGTATTGGGAATTGCGTGAAGATATCTATTTATTTATTTTATAAAGATATCAGATATCAAAACATTCAAAATTGGACCCATCCAACGACTAAAATTATTGCTTTGACGAATCAAAATTATTGCTTAACGCCGGGAGAGTGACGTAGTCGGAGGCGTTTCGATCCTTTCCTCTATTTTTTCTCTCTTCTCATTTCGCATATTCTTTTGTAAATGTGGGCAATTCACTTGCATCTACTCTATTAATTTGCTAAATTCTGCCACAAAAAACTTCAGCGCTATAAAATGACAAATTTCTTTGCAGAGAATACATCAGATTCAATCGTCCAGAAGTGACAGTGACGTGCTGTGACTACGTGTGCCGCATCGTGCTGGACGGCAAGGGAACGGAGCCGGGTTCGATTCTCGCACCTCCCGGGGACACGTTACAAGCGAGGAGACCGTCTTATTGGCAACTGCAAGAAGATTTCAATACGGAAAGTTGTAAGCATTTCGATCACTTGAAATATTATATTACTAGGAATATTGTTGTTATAGTTGTTTATTGTCATTATTTCAGCTTTAAGTCCACCGCTAAATATCTACCAAAAAAGATTAAAAATATAAATCCTGCAGTGGATTCTTACAGGGCTCTTGAGACACCCAAAAGAAAGGAGAAAAGTGAAGGGAGGGAAGTGAGAGAAAAAAGAAGGCATCAATTTCTTGCACCGTAGCCACATGGAAAAGAATGGAAAGGATTAAAACTATAAAACCGATAAAGCATAATTGACGACCTTTTGAATTAGTGGCCTATACACCGGTTTTTCATAGAATCGCTGTTACTGGGGTCAAGGGTTTGATTCACAGACTGGGATACTTCAATGTAGAAAACAGCTTTTTCTACACTGTCTCAGGTCTGCGTGTTTGTGGTGCCTTCGTAATTTCTGTTTCCAATAATACAAGTGCTTTAGCTGCTAACTTCGGGATTAGAGCAATGTATGTGATGTTGTCCATGTGTATGTATGTATGTATGTAAAATATACAATGAAATATCGATATAACTCAGCGCAATAAGCCCACACCTGATTCTTCTATTACAATCCGATCTATCCAAAAGTTGTCTGGAAGAAATCGCTTTTAGCGATAGGACCGCCATTTGTGTCACCACAATCTTACAAAATTTACTATTGTACAAGAGCGGCTATGGCCTAATGGCTTAGGGTGCGGACTGCGAAACGTGACGTCGCAGGTTCGGGCCCCGCCATTCGACTGTTGGCGTAAACCAACTTTAGACACAGTTAACAGGAATACTAGTAATGTTATTCGCCATTGCTAGTATTCTTTAAAAAAATATATTTTCTGTGTTGGTGTGCAATAAAGAGTATTCTATCTATCTATCTATCTATCTATCTACATTGCCGGCAGCCCTCAGCGACGAGCAGTCTCCTCTGCCGCAAGACTTTGCCGGTGCACTTCTAGAAGCAGGTAAACATGACGCTTTACACTGTAATAGAATAGTCCTGACAGCCGAGTAGTCAATTACTTACTTAACGGCCTTGCCTCTCCCATATGAAGGATTTGCCATAATCGCCTTGATAGGCGAGCGAATTGGCGATCGCAGTACTAGAAACCACGCACCTCAGACGCTGCTACCCATCTTCGGTCTGATTTGCACCTCATTTGTCCATAATATTTAATAGCAGCGTAGAGTCTGGTGTATTTCCTGATCTCATGAAGCAAAGTAAACTAATTCCTTTATTTAAATCTGGTAGTACTTCGGACCCCACTGACTTAAGGCCTATTTCGGTACTACCAACACTTAGTAAAATTTTCGAAAAAATTATTCTTACTCAACTATTGAGATATTTTAATTTAAACAAACTATTACATTACAGTTTGGTTTTACAAGGGGCCGCTCAACAACCGATGCTGGTGTTGAGCTTATTTAGCACATATGTGAGGCTTGGGAGAGATCACAGGATGCTTTGGGTGTTTTTTGTTATCTCTCTAAGGCGTTTGATTGCGTTCATTATAAAACACTTGTCAGGAAATTACACCATTAAGGTATCAGAAATACCGCTCTAGACCTAATTAAATCTTATTTATGTAATAGAATTCCAAGAGTGGTTATTAATGGTGCATATTCCTTTGAAACGACGGTAGCTATGGGCGTACCGCTGTGCTCGATTCTCGGTCCATTTCTTTTTCTCATTTATATTAATGATTTACCTTCTTTACTAGGGAGTAAACACGATATAGTATTATTTGCTTATGATACCTCTATAATATTTAAAATCAAAGGACATATTATACAATTAAACGATATACACGATAGCCGAGTTGTTGGGTGGTCGGAATTTCGAGTCGAGAGACCCGAGTTCGATCCCCAGGTGGCCGTACCAATGAGTTTTCAAAAACTTATGTACGAATTTCATCGTTGGCTTGGACATAAAGGCGGCGACGGGCTCACCACCTGTCACGTTGTCCCGAAAATATCTTCGGTGGAAGGTGGGTCAAAGGGACTTAATTGTCTAGACGTGACCTCTGTCCACTCCTGTATTGTGGTGCGTGAAGATATATATATATATATATATATATATATATATATATATATATATATATATATATATATATATATATATATATATATATATATATATATATATATATAAACGATATATAAAAATATCCATTGGTTCAATGCTAATAATTTGAATTTCAATAGCAATAAGATAAAATGTATGAAATTTTCAACACCTAATGTTAAACATTTGGGTGATACCAGTGTACTAATAAATGGTGAAAAGTTGAGCTTTGTGGATACAGATGTTTTTCTTGGAATAACACTTGTTGCAAAGCTTCAATGGGGCCCCATATGGGGGCCCAACTTGCGAGAAGGCCAAGCTCTGCAGCATATGCTGTAAGAAAAATAAGGTTTTTAACTGATGTACAAACGGCTAGATTTTTTTATTTTACTTAATTCCATAGCATAATGTCATATGGTATTCTGCTATGGGGTCATGCATCTGATGTAGAAACAGTATTTGTTTTACAAAAGAGGGCCATACGAGCTGTATATTGTCTAAATTCCCGAGCATCTTTTAGAGAGAAATTTAAAGAAATGAATATTTTAACACTGGCCTCTCAATACATATATGAAAATTTAATGTATGTGCATAAAAACATTAGTACTTCTAGCAAGACTTCTGATGTGCATAAATTTAGTACTAGGAACAAAGACAAGCTTCTAGCAACGCTTACTAGACTCTATAGAGAAAGTAACTCGTTCTTAGGGCGGTGTATACGCTTCTACAACAAAGTCCCGGTTAAAGTGCAAAGCCTGTCTATTAACAGGTTTAAGAAATTTATTAAAGAAAAACTTTATAAGAAGGGTTATTATAATGTAAATGATTATGTTAATGACAGTAACCCCTGGGAATGAGATAATCGCTCCCGAGCTATTTCTAGAAAATATCACATCACATATATTTTTTACATATTTACATTACATTGTAAAAAATATTGACCAAAAAATAGGATACCTATGGAGTTTTTTTTGCTTGTTTCTTCTCCGTTAGAGGAACCTTATTATAAAACGGTGGTAGATTAAAAATGTCTATCGATAAACTAATGTACATTCTTATGTCGATAGATAAATGATTTGATTATTTTGATCTTACATATTTAGGAGATATGTTAGGAGATAACATCTTTTCTTGGTAATCCCATCATCTATCGGTTGCCATAACGATATTCAAGGCAGTTTCCCATAGTCGCCTCTTACCACACCCACGGGAAGAAAGGGAGTAGTAATATTCTTACGCTATTGCCACACGGAATATTATAAAGATACAGATTTATTTTAAAATTCTATGTGCTACTCGTGACGTCTGCTGAATTCAAGTTTGGTATTTTTAGAGATGGTTATTACGCTGCATGTCAATGACGTCTGTTGATCAATGATTCGGTGATCGCAATTCAAATCTAAAGACCCAATTTCGACTCCTAGGAAGAATGCCAGCAACGCATCTGCTATGCCTCTGGTATTACGGGTGTTCATGGGCGGCGGTAATTACTTACCGTCACGTGAGCCACCTGCTCGTTTGCCTCCCTTCTCTATATAAAAAAAGAATGCACGTTTTTTTATAGAAAAGGGAGGCAAACGTGCAGGTGGCTCACATGATGGTAAGTGATTACAGCCGCCCATAAACACCCGCAATACCAGAGGCATAGCAGATGCGTTACCTTCCTTAGAGTGCCCCCCCCCCATCCCGAAATTGAGGGAGGGGGGTGTGTGGGCCACCGGTTACCTGCACTGACCAGACGAAACGCAGAAGTTTGTTAGACTTCTACTACTCACGCCGGTATTCTGTGAGGTCGTGGTACTTCCCCGGTCAAGCCGGCCCATTCGTGCAACAACAAAAGTTAATGCGTGGCTCTACCACTGTTGCAAGACGTATGAGTTTCTTCATCGAATATGTGTATTTCCGATTTCTATTGTTGTTTGGACTCTAATGATGGCGAAAGACAAACCACCTATAAATTTGTCCCAAATAAGGTTGGGTGAAATATGGATCGACACGACATTTTTTGTTTGAAACACACCAGTGTTGAGAATACGGTTTACTTCTTTGATTATAAAATAAGAATAATATATCATTCGGAAAACTTCACTCATATATTATATTTTTAAGTGCACAAAACCTAAATACAGATTAATTTATACAATAGTATCGACATTGGCTCTAACGATAATATAGTTAATTGACTAAGGCGTTACTTTGCGGAAATTCATTGTAAAGTTGTTATTGAAAAAGTTACTTCGCAACACTCCGCATGCAAATATAAAAAGGTATATGTTACCTGGTCCGAAGAGCGAATCGTAGAGTCTACTCGCTTGAGAATGCCTTGTTTTGAGGCAAACACGTGTCGCGTTTTCGGTGGTAACATATACCTTTTTATATTTGCATGCGGAGTGTTGCGAAGTAACTTTTTCAATAACAACTTTCTAACGATAATAAAAAATATCTTCACACCATTCCCAATACAGGAGTAGACAGAGGTCTTGACAATTAAGTCCTTTCGACCTGACAGATGTCGGCATAACCAAGTCAAAACAAATTCAGACTAAAATAAGAACACACGGACGGGAAGCAGCGTCTCATGTGCAAAATGTCTGTCGATCGCCAATTCGCTAGTCGAGAGTGGCGATTATGGAATCCCTCACACGAGAGAGAGGTCTAAATATATTTCAGTAAAGGAATAAGTAGTGCCATTGTTGTACAAATATTTTATTACATTATTTTTTGTGTGTGTACATAAATAAATAAAAAGAACCACTTTTAATTTATTTCATGCAGGTTTGCAAGGAATATTGGAAAAGGATTTCGTGCTAATGCAAGGCTTGAAGAATGACCTCAATAAAAAACTTTACGAGATGAAATTGAATATGGACGCAGTAAGTTAATACTTTCATAAAATGAAGCTGTTAAAATAAAAGTATTGTTAAAATTTACATGGTCCGTGTGCTTTTTATAAAGAAACATTTTAACCACAAATTTTGTTTATTTTCACGCGGTTTCCGATACTGTGTTAAACAGACATCGATAAAATTTAGTCCTTTTTCGATCCACTTTTCAGTGTAACTTATTTGGCAGCGTGACAGATGATATACATTCATATACATATACTCATGTGTACTCATACAGATAAACATCCATATAATCATACAAACATCCATGACTCGAACACACACATTCATATTCATCATTCAAATGCTTGCCCCTAATGAGATTATTTGGCATACATAGCCTTCATCAGATTGAGGAGCTATCTGAGGTAGCTCTTCACGCAATCCCCAATACAGGGGTAGACAGAGGTCAAGTCCCTTTGACCCACCTTCCACCGAAGATATTTTCGGGACAACGTGACAGGTGGTAAGTTTTTGAAAAACTCATTGGCACAGCCACTTGCGGATCGAACTCGGGTCTCTCGACTCGAAATTCCGACCACCCAACAACTCGGCTATCGTAACTTCTTGACGTAGCTCTAGGTTGAGGAAAAAGTTTCTTCGCATCTTTTAAGAAAATTAACAACATTCTTTAATATAGTTTATTTACGTTTAACTAAAGTATGTGAAACCATTTTGTTCGATAACTTTTTGCTAGCTTGTAAGTAGAGACATCCCATTGCTATAGATTTGGGGCTTCTGATCAAAATACTGAGACAATTGGTTTAGGCAGTCCTCTCGCAGACTTGACGCTGCCTAAAGAATTCTGAAGAGACCGAAACGGGTGGAAATCTGAAGCTGTAAGGTCGGGACTATACCTACCAGCCAAGCTCTCTTAATTTTTGCTGAGTCGGAGATATAGCTCTAGTTTAGTAGCTCTCTTAATTTTTGTAGAGTAATTTATGGAGACATGCGTTATCATGATGAAAAACCACACCCCTTCTGTTGATTAATTCCGGTCGCTTTCTATCAACTTCTTGCTTTAATGTCATCAGTTCTTCTCAGTAGAGTTCAGAATCGATGGTCCTGCCTGATGGTAACACCTCATAATGAATAATGTCCTTCCAATCCCATCACACACAAATCATCACCTTGTTGCGAGTTAACCCAAGTTTCGCCACAGTATGTGAAGTCTGACCGGCCTTTGACCACGACCTTTTTCGCACGATCTTGTCGTATGTGTTCCACTTTTCCTCACCAGTTATTAGCTTCTTCACAAATGGTTCGGTTTAATTACGTCGTAATAAGGAATCAAAAATGAGTACACGGTTCATTTGGTTTCTTTTAAGTGAGCTCGTGAGATACTCAAATATCGAGCTTTTTGTATACCTAGCTTTTTACAAATGCGCCAAAACTGTTTTGTGGTCAATTGCCAGTTCTTCTGCTACGTCGTAACTACTTATATGCCGATATTGCTCCACTTTTTCAAAAATGGCTTCCATTTTATCCGTGCGACGTGCATGTTTGACATCAAAATATCCGGATTTGAAAACGCTTAAACATTTTCCTAATTTTCATTTTGAATTATCTTCTTCAAAATACCAAAACCAGCCAAAATACCATACAAATAGTATAGCCAATGATATATTATTACAAGTTCATACACACTACAATGCGAAAAGACATTTTCCCCAACCTATTATCATATTCTATTATCTATCTTACACTTCCCGGAATGTACCGGGTTCAATTCCCGGTAGGAAGTGTTTCATTGACATCTCGGTACCTTCGTTTCTTTCGATTACATAACACTTTATCTACTTACTTTGGGATCAGAGTAATAATTTCTTTATTGCATTCAGATTTTAGTTACACATTAGAAGCATTTCAGAAGTTTACACCATTATTTTGACAGTAATTACAATTGCAGATTGGGTAGTCCTGATCTCCTATCTAGGTTAGTTATAGCTAGGTTAGATATATATATCCTAAATATAGGTTATATATATATATATATATATATATATATATATATATATATATATATATATATATATATATATATATATATATATATATATATATATATATATAACCTGTATTTAGGAGACTCAGTCCATTCCCCCCTGTTTTGTTGCGACAGATATGTCTGAAATGAGGAATTCAATGAAATGATTATATAAGCATGATTTCTTATCATCTAATATTAATAGAATTATTGTATTTGTGCGTGCGTGCGCGTGTGTGTGTGTGTATGTGTGTTTGTGTGTGTGTGTGTGTGTGTTTTAGTTAAGAGAAAGGAACGTATAGCAGCTTTGCAGTTGTAATGTATGTGGCGCTCTCCCTATGTATACACGTATGCACGTACGCCAGACGGCGAGCGGCTCGTCGAGCGGCGCGCCGCACTCGCCCGAGCACGCGGCGCCGCCCGCCCGCCGCGCGGAACACTACAGCCGCGTCTTGAAGTGAGCATCGCTTTAAGTGTCTGTTACATCTCTTTGCCTCGGCTGAAATAGAAATCACTAATATATCTGCTCTAAAAAAAAGTCATGAGACCCGGTTTCGATCCTCAGGCGGCATGCTTGTATCAATGGGTTTTTCAAAAACTTATGTACAAATTATATCGTTTGCAAAAAGAACGGCGACGAGTTCACCACCTGTCACGGTATACCAAAAATATCATCGGTGGAAGGTGGGTCGAAAGGACTTAATTTTCCAGACTAGACCTGTGTCTATCCCAATATTGGGAATTTCGTGAAGATATTTTTTTAATATATCTTCTAACCTCTCCTATAAACCTGCAATGATTGTCTGAAGCGGTTCGTAACAACAGTTGATTGGCATCTTCGAACCTGCGACATTATTTCGACCGCATCCTAAACCATACTATACTGCTATTTATTGTTCTAGCTGTGGCCAACAAACATACCTAATGGTAAGTAGTGGTCTCCTATATGTGATCACAACGCCAGATTTGTTTTAAGGACGGGAAAGGAATAAGTGAAGAGGATCTCGTCATGTGAATATCTCTACTTCATTGAAAAAGCCTCTGTTTAATTTAACCATAAATGCTCTACTATCTGTAAAGAAACCATGGAAAGAATTCCAGCTTCTTTACCGATAGTGACGAGTACTTTGAACTAGTAATAACTCCGACAGGGTCCACAGTAATCAATCTATAAAACATTGTCAATATACACTAGGAGGATGGGCGTTAATAGCAACGACACAGTTTTTACTAAGGTTGTTATTATCGTACACTATAAATTGTAAACATATGTTTAATGTTCCAAATAAATGAAAAAAAAAAATATCTTCACGCAATTCCCAATACAGGGGTAGACAGAGGTCAAGTCTAGACAATTAAGTCCCTTTGAGCCACCTTCCACCGAAGATATTTTCGGGACAACGTGACAGGTGGTGAGCCCGTCGCCGCCTTTATGTCCAAGCCAACGATGAAATTCGTACATAAGTTTTTGAAAAACTCATTGGTACTGCCACCTGGGGATCGAACTCGGGTCTCTCGACTCGAAATTCCGACCACCCAACAACTCGGCTATCGTGACTTTTCCAAATAAATGCATTTTTTATTTATTTATTTATTTAATATTGTGGAATGCTGATCTAAATAAATATTAATACAAATTTACACATTTCTCACCGACCATCAATATCAGCCTCCATTGTCTAGTGGCGTGTATATCAGCTCTCATGTGTTACCGGCTCTAAGGTCCCGGATTTGATACACGGATAGGTATATATATCAGCTCTCATGTGTTACCGGCTCTAAGGTCCCGGATTTGATACACGGATAGGTATATATCAGCTCTCATGTGTTACCGGCTCTAAGGTCCCGGATTTGATACACGGATAGGTATATATATCAGCTCTCATGTGTTACCGGCTCTAAGGTCCCGGATTTGATACACGGATAGGTATATATATCAGTTTCGCGTGTTACCGGCTCTATGTCCCGGATTTGATACACGGATAGGTATATATATCAGCTCTCATGTTACCGGCTCTATGTCCCGGATTTGATACACGGATAGGTATATATATCAGCTCATGTTACCGGCTCTAAGGTCCAGTTTGATACACGGATAGGTATATATATCGGCTCTCATGTGTTACCGGCCTAAGGTCCCGGACGATACACGGATAGGTATATATCAGTTTCATGTGTTACCGGCTCTAAGGTCCCGGACGGATACACGGATAGGTATATATATCAGCTCATGTGTTACCGGCTCTAAGGTCCCGGATTTGATACGGATAGGTATATATATCAGCTCTCGCGTGTTACCGGCTCTAAGGTCCCGATTTGATACACGATAGGTATATATATCAGCTCTCATGTATTTACCGGCTCTAAGGTCCTGGATTTGATACACGGATAGTATATATATCAGTTTCATGTGTTACCGGCTCTAAGGTCCCGGATTTGGATACACGGATAGGTATATATATCAGCTCATGTTACCGGCTCTAAGGTCCCGGACGGATACACGGATAGGTATATATATCAGTTTCATGTGTTACCGGCTCTAAGGTCCGGATTTGATACACGGATAGGTATATATATATCAGCTCTCGCGTGTTACCGGCTCTAAGGTCCCGGATTTGATACACGGATAGGTATATATCAGCTCTCATGTGTTACCGGCTCTAAGGTCCCGGACGGATACACGGATAGTATATATATCAGTTTCGCGTGTTACCGGCTCTAAGGTCCCGGATTTGATACACGGATAGGTATATATCAGCTCATGTGTTACCGGCTCTAAGGTCCCGGATTTGATACACGGATAGGTATATATATCAGTTTCCTCATGTGTTACCGGCCTCTAAGGTCCCGGATTTGGATACACGGATAGGTATATATATCAGCTCTCATATGTTACCGGCTCTAAGGTCCCGGATTTGATACACGGATAGTATATATATCAGCTCTCATGTGTTACCAGCTCTAAGGTCCCGGATTTGATACACGGATAGGTATATATATATCAGTTTCATGTGTTACCGGCTCTAAGGTCCCGGATTTGATACACGGATAGGTATATATATCAGCTCATGTTACCGGCTCTAAGGTCCAGTTTGATACACGGATAAGGTATATATATCAGCTCATGTTACCGGCTCTAAGGTCGGATTTGATACACGGATAGGTATATATATCAGCTC
The DNA here is from genome assembly GCA_029286605.1 of Sericinus montela. Taxonomy (NCBI): domain Eukaryota; kingdom Metazoa; phylum Arthropoda; class Insecta; order Lepidoptera; family Papilionidae; genus Sericinus; species Sericinus montela. The sequence goes on from JAGSMR010000014.1 coordinate 7,862,160, forward strand.
TCGCGTGTTACCGGCTCTAAGGTCCCGGATTTGATACACGGATAGGTATATATATATCAGCTCATGTTACCGGCTCTAAGGTCCCGGATTTGATACGGATAGGTATATATATATCAGCTCATGTGTTACCGGCTCTAAGGTCCCGGATTTGATACACGGATAGGTATATATATCAGCTCTCATGTGTTACCGGCTCTAAGGTCCCGGATTTGATACACGGATAGGTATATATATCAGCTCTCATGTGTTACCGGCTCCTAAGGTCCCGGATTTGATACGGATAGGTATATATCAGCTCATGTGTTACCGGCTCTAAGGTCCCGGATTTGATACACGGATAGTATATATATCAGCTCTCATGTGTTACCGGCTCCTAAGGTCCCGGATTTGATACACGGATAGGTATATATCAGCTCTCATGTGTTACCGGCTCTAAGGTCCCGGACGGATACACGGATAGGTATATATATCAGGTCTCATGTGTTACCGGCTCTAAGGTCCCGGATTTGATACACGGATAGGTATATATATCAGCTCTCATGTGTTACCGGCTCTAAGGTCCCGGATTTGATACACGGATAGGTATATATATATCAGCTCTCATGTTACCGGCTCTAAGGTCCCGGATTTGATACACGGATAGGTATATATATCAGCTCTCATGTTACCGGCTCTAAGGTCCGGATTTGATACACGGATAGTATATATATCAGCTCATGTGTTACCGGCTCTAAGGTCCCAGTTTGATACACGGATAGGTATATATCAGCTCTCATGTATTTACCGGCTCTAAGGTCCCGGATTTGATACACGGATAGGTATATATATCAGCTCTCATGTGTTACCGGCTCTAAGGTCCCGGATTTGATACACGGATAGGTATATATATCAGCTCTCATGTGTTACCGGCTCTAAGGTCCCGGATTTGATACACGGATAGGTATATATATCAGCTCTCATGTGTTACCGGCTCTAAGGTCCCGGATTTGATACACGGATAGGTATATAAATATTACCACTTTTTATATTGTCTAGAGTTTTGAATGTTTGTGGTACCTTCGTTGCTACCTTTGGTATAAGAACAATGTATGTGACGTTGTCCCTATCTTTCTATGTATTTATTTATTAAGAAAAAAAAAAAGAATAAAAAATCTACTGAAGGTTCGAATCTATCCGTTTACAATCCTGCAATTTCGTATAGGATACAGGTTGGTAATATGTATTTCTATATTTTGCCAGACTGTTCCCTCCTCCAAGTATTTCTGGAACTCCTTCTGGAAGCGGCAGTTCCACACCGTGGCACTCTAGATCCTCAAGGTTATGAAGAGGTTAGTCGTAATTTTATGTACCATCATTGAACAAGTAAAAGTAAAATAAATAATAGTTTAAAAAGAACTAAAAATCATGCTTTTTATAGAAAACCGAACCATGTTGAAGATGATGAATCTGAAAGAAGCGAAAGAAGTATGTAGGGATCGTGACACTTGGCGATCTGTTCTCTCTGGCTACCCCGTCAGGGATTGTGCGTGAAGATAAATATAAATATAAAAAATAGAAAATAGATTTTAATAAATTTAAATTAAGAATAGAGTTAAAAATTTCAATAAATATAAATTAATAATAGTGCGAATATAAAAAATATTTTATTTCTAAAAAAGCGTGGGGTGCTTTTTAAGGTATTATGAAAATGATAATCACTTAACTCATATCTGTCAATAAAATATTTATAAGTATTGACGCCACGCACCCCACGCTTTTTTCAAAATAAAATATTTTTTTTATTCACACTATTATTAATCTATATTTATAGAAATTTTTAACGCTATTCTTATTTAAATTTAATAAAATTTATTTTCTATTTTTTAGTTTGGTTTATAGAAATAAAAAGCGTGTTTTTTAGTTTTTTTTTAAGATTATTTATCTTTTACTTTTTAGTTTTTTATGAAATTAGTGTATGTATCGTGTATGTATGTGTAGTGTATCGGTCCTCGATAAATCTGCAAAGTTCGAACGAGATCTGGCCGTTTAAAGTGGGTTAAAATCGCGCCCAAAGTAGTCTGTTACAAACATACATACAAGTGAGGCTAATATAAAGCGTGTAAAAAGGTCTCGTAGCTTTGGGATTGACCTTTTTTTTGATTGTATACCTACATATAATTATATAATATGTCTCTCTGGAGCGTTGCAAAGTGAAATAGAAACAGCCCTTAAGTTATCATAAACACATAGGTACATAGGAAGTGACAACTTCACATACATTGCTCTGATCCCCAATTCAAGCTTGTTTTATGAAATCTGAAAGAACGAAGGTACCACAAATACCCAGACCTGAGAAAGTGTTTTTTGCATGGCGGACCGGGGACCTTAGAGCTGTCGACACAATGAAAACCGACATGTAAGCCACTCGTCCACAGAGGTCGTTTTTGCCCACTGCTGGACAAAGTCTCTCTTTTAATTATTATTTGAGACAGATTAGAGCAGAGAACGTCGTCCGCTTTAATCCTGCGCTTAAATTTTTTTACGTTTTTCGAACATTCATTCGATTCGATTATTATCAGTGGTAGAGCCACGCATCAGCTTTTGTTGTTGCACGAATGGGCCGGCTCGACCGGGGAAGTACCACGATCTCGCAGAATACCGGCGTGAAGTAGAAGTCTAAAATCGTTAGACTTCTTTGCGTTGACTTCTGCGTTTCGTCTGGTGACGGTCCCCCAAATCTGAGGGGGGGGGGGGGGGGAAGGCGGGAGCACACTAAGGCCGGCAACGCATGTGCTATGCCTCTGGTATTGCGGGTGTTGATGGGCGGCGGGCCTCCCTTTTCTATAAAAAAAAATCAGGTGTCCTCACGCTCGTGGTGAATTCACCACTTAAAATTACTATTAACATTATTAGTAGACGTCCCGGATTGAATGCTTTTGCTTTGTACCCTAGTTCGCCATTCGACGTGGAAATGCAGCCAGCGTTCTTGGTACCATGCCACGTGGAGTTGGGCTCAACGATTATAGTAGCTTTTAGTTAATAATTATTGTAAATGTTAACATAATTTCGTTTCTGTGAATAAAGTAATTAAAAAAAGAAGTTAGCATGCAATTTTCTTGATTTTTAAAGCATATTTGTGCTGCATTTTTATGTGATTAAATTAAAGAGAAAAAAAGTTAAAATTGCAACTGAATCGGGCGGGATTCGAACCCGCGACATTCGCCGATCCGTGTCAGTCGCTCAGCGGTAAGAGCGTCGCCAGGAATCGGCGAAGGTCGCGGGTTCAGTTCAAATTTTAACTTATTTTCTCTTTAATTTAATCACAAAAAAGTTAGTCTTAATATAATTATTTCCCCCCATAAGAATATTCATTTCTTTGTAGGCAACACAGCATAAGACATACATTTCAGTTCAGACATACGCGAGGCAATATCGTTCGATACTTTGATAACAAAAAAAAAAAAATAAAAACAATCGCTTATCGAATCATAATAAATACATTGAAATGGCGAATTAAATTTATCGCAACTTGATATAACTTAGTTACGCAACCGCCCGCGCCCAATTTGACGGCGTGCATTGCTCCGCGTAGCATTAGCGCGACGGAACTTAATTCTCACAGAACGTCGGCCGTTAAGTTATAAAACTTAAATAAAACCGTCTGCACACTCAAAAAGAAAACTAATTAGCTATTAAAAAATACACAAAAAAACGAGTGCGAAGATTTTGTTATTCTAAAAACGAAAAAGTTTCCAAAGCATCGCAAGTGACCGATAATTGTTTTGCGAAATGTTTTCGCCGTTAAAATTCAGAGCTGGCATAAAATCACTGAGGAGGCTATTAGACGCGAGACCTGCGTATATTACGACAAAGTTATGTTACTCCGACGAGTTGCCAGAAGTGCTGAAGTTCTACAGTGAGACACCATGGGACCCCAGCGATAAGTATCCAGTCCTGACAGAAAATGACTACAACAGGTTCTTTAGTGTGAAAACTTTGAGGAGGGAGCCAGCGCTCACGAGAGAGATAAGTACGTTCTCATACTCTATATAACAAGTTTCAATCCACATTTGTTTTACTTTTGATGTCTCTTTTGAGGCGAAAATTTGTATAAAGTTTTGAGGTGGTTGTTTGAATTAGTGGGAGTTAGTATCCTTAAACAGTAACGTTAAAATGTGCTTTTGTTTTATCAAATTCAATTTGTCCTTAAATACAAATATTTTCTCAGATATAGGGGTAACTAGAGAATTATCAAATCCCACTGACTAATGAAAAGCTAGGCTTTACAAATATTTAACATTTAACAGACATTATACAATTCGCTATAAAATATTACATGCAAAAGTTATCGAATGTTATTTAAACCAGTTATGTTAATAAAACGGATTGATAAACATGTCTGGACATTCACTTTTGTGGTTCTTATTAAAATAGATACATTTGCATAAATTTGAATCTTACAGCTTTGAACTTGTATCGGTGACTGGTCAATAGGTTTATTGAGATATAGTTGACAAGCCGGTATCGGCGTTGGCGTGGCACCAAGTGGCCTGAATGTACGCGTAAATATCGATGAAATCTGCAAAGATATTCAAAATAATATTTCATCGCTCGATTCCCAATAGTGTAGACAGAGGTCCAAACAATTATATTCTTTCGACACACCTTTCACCGAAGACATTTATTGGAGACAATGTCACAGGTGGTAAGCCTGTCGCCGTCTTAATGTCCAAGCCAAAGAAATAAATTGTAGACAAGTTTTTGAAAAAGAAACCATTGGTACAAGCCTACCTGGGGATCGAAATCTCGATTCGAGTTCCGATCACCTAACCACTCGATAATAGGGGGAAGGGAATATGAAAAAGAAACCATTGGTACAAGCCTACCTGGGGATCGAAATCTCGATTCGAGTTCCGATCACCTAACCACTCGATAATAGGGGGAAGGGAATATGAAAAAGAAACCATTGGTACAAGCCTACCTGGGGATCGAAATCTCGATTCGAGTTCCGATCACCTAACCACTCGATAATAGGGGGAAGGGAATATGAAAAAGAAACCATTGGTACAAGCCTACCTGGGGATCGATTCGAAATCTCGATTTGAGTTCCGATCACCTAACCACTCGATAATAGGGGAAGGAATATGAAAAACCATTGGTACAAGCCTACCTGGGGATCGAAATCTCGATTCAGTTCCGATCACCCAACCACTCGATAATAGGGGAAGGGAATATGAAAAACCATTGGTACAAGCCTACCTGGGGATCAGAAATCTCGATTCAGTTCCGATCACCTAACCACTCGATAATAGCGGGAAGGGAATATGAAAAAGAAACCATTGGTACAAGCCTACCTGGGGATCGATTCGAAATCTCGATTCGAGTTCCGATCACCTAACCACTCGAAAATAGGGGGAAGGGAATATGAAAAAGAAACCATTGGTACAAGCCTACCTGGGGATCGATTCGAAATCTCGATTCGAGTTCCGATCACCTAACCACTCGAAAATAGGGGGAAGGGAATATGAATGTTTCTGATCGAGTCAATGACATACGAAATTGCGTAAAGATATAAAAAGGTGACTTGTATATCACATAAAAACATTTACCGCCAAAAGCTAAAGTCTGGCTAAACAGCTAGCTAGCTGTTTAGCTAGACTTTAATGTATAAAATAATATATAAAATTACACTATTTGTATGCTTATGGCAGAAAAACTCATAACTACTCGATGGATTTACTTGAAACTTTAGCGGGTTGTTGCATTTTACTGAGTTGTTTGTGTTTGTAACTATGTATCCCGAGGTTTCCTCGAGAATAAGAAAAACACTGCATCCTATATCTATTATTTGTTTTATTAACTGCTTTACTTTTCTTCTTCCTTCCGTGGGTGAGTAGCGTACTTATTGGTTTTCATGGTCAGCTGTAAGGTCCCGGGAACAATGCCTAGCCGGATCAATGTAGAAAACTACGTTTTCTACTTTGTCTCGGATCTTGATGTTTGTATTATTTGTTTCTGATTCGCACGCGTGCTTTTTTTTGGATCAGAGCAATGAATGTTGGTGTTGTCCCTTTCTGTGTATAAAATAGATTGCCATGGTAACTGAATTAATGAATGATAATACTTTTAATCTTGCAATACGAATAGAAAACTGAGAAAACAAAAAACATAAACAATTTAAGATAGCAGGTACAGTTTGGCTTCTTATTGCCTAAAAATAGTACATATAAAATTCTTTCTAGTATTTATTTAATCTTTGAATCTATTTTCAAAGATTACTTTAATAACAGACAACACAAAGTAAATGTAACTAATCACTTTGTTCTAAGTCTTGTATATATTTGTATATGATTAAAAAAAAGTCTATATATTTAAGTATAGAAGTATATTTCTCAGGAAAGAAACATACGTCTTACATACTTTTAAGAGCATAACATTCGAACATTCTCGTCGGAATTCCAAAAATTTATACGAATGTCAAGGTCAAAATGTGACGCAGATAAAACCGTCTTAGTGAAGTTAGTCCGAAATGCAGAAATGTTATAAACAAGTTACCGATCATCGGTTAAACTAAACTAATAATAATTAAACCAGTGGTAATATTGAATATGTATTTTCACGCCATTACCAATACTGGGGTAGATGGAGGTGTAGACAATTAAGTCCTTTCGACCTAGCTTTTACCGAAGACATTTTTTGGGACAACTCGGCAGGTGGTGAGCCTGTCGCCGTCTTTATGTCCAAGCCAACGATATAAATCGTACATAAGTTTCTAAAAAAAAACCATTGGTACGAGCATGGGTCAATTCGAGTTCCGATCACCCAATCACTATCATTAATTTTCTTTTAATACTAAGGTAATCTGAGGTCTAGACAATTTAGTCATTTTAGTCATCCACGCACCTTTCACCGGAGCTTGGACGAGGACGAGTGAAAACCATCTCGGTACATTGTTTATTTTATTCTTAATTGACTCAGGCGTTACTTTGCGGAAATTTATTGTAAAGTTGTTATTCAATCATTACCTCGCACCATTCCGCATGCAAATATAAAAGTTATATGTTACCTGGGCCGAAGAGAAGAAGTGTACCACCCTCCCTCCCACTGATTCGTGCACTAATTCCACTGTATGCACCACCACCGCTACACTCAAACCAGGTAACATATACCACCAACGAAAACTAGACACGTGTTTTGTCTCAAAACAAGGCATTGTCGAGCGAGTAGACTCTACGATGAGCGTCCGCAGAGTCCTACTCAAAGAGTACTCCGCGGGTTGCAGAGGGTGGTGCACTTCTTCTCTTTGGACCGAAGAAGAAGAAACATATACTTTTTATTCGAAGAAACATATACTTTTTATTTTTGTATGCGGAATGATTCGATGTAACGGTTCAATAACAACTTTATTTTATTCTTGTTTGCATTCTAAAGGCACTGTCTAATTTCAATATATTGTCCAAATCGTTGCAGTTTAGAGTTAGTAGAGATATTAATTTTAACGTGTAGTATAATTCATCGGCTTTTTGCCGCGGTTTCGTTCGCGTTGATGTCTTTTAAGACTTGTTAAGATGTAATAATTTTTATAACAAAGAAAATAAATGTATAACATAATTGTAAGTCACCTAAATTTTCTAACTAATAATAAAATTGCAGCGCACGTCATTCTTGATTATTGTTATTTAGTAGTAAAAAAATATTTTCACGCCGTTCCCAATATAGGGGTAGACAGAGATCTAGATAATTAATTCTTTTCGACCCACCATCCATCGAAATATTTTTCGGACTTCGTGACAGGTGGTGAACTCGTCGCCGTCTTAATGTCCAAGTCAAAGATATAATTCGTTTTTATTTAAATTTTAACATTGGTTTAAAAAAAAACATCGGTACGAGCCTGCCACTTGGGGATCGAACTCGGGTCTCTTGACTCGAACTCCACCCACCCAATCACTCGGCTATCGTGACTATATTTACCCTATATATCGTGACTTTAGTTACCCGAGAGAATGAGTTAATCGCTAAAGCTATTTCAAGAAAATAAAATTATGATGCTGGAATTAATATACAAATAAACACATTGTGACATACATAGCATCAATCCCAAAAGTACTTAATTAATACAATCGTAAATAACGATGGTACCATAACACCCAGACCTGAGATCCAGAAAATGTGGTTAAGGTGAAAAAGTTATGTAATTAAAGGTGAAAAAATGTATGTAAGAAAAAGTTGCAACGGGTAAATAGCAGATAAATTTGCCTGGGATTTTATACAACTAATGCGTATTAAATTAAACATAAAAAAGTTTTTAATATTTCATCTGACACAGGCGGTATTCGAACCCGCGACCATCGCCGATCCGTGGCAACGCTCTTACCTCCGAACCACCGTGTCTTACAGGCATCAGTTGAAATTTTAAATCTGTATTCTCTTTTCTTTACTTATGCCTTATTTTGGGCATGGTGTAATGTTAATAATTTTAAAAACTTTTTTCTCTTTAATTTAATCACATAAAAGTTCAGCATAATATTTATGATATGATAATATAATATATATGTTTTAAAAATCAAACAAATTGCGTAACCAATGCGTATTTACGGTAAAATGAAAACTTATTTGGTTTGTGCGTAGTTTAACGTCTGTTTAAAAAATACAAATCAATCGTGTCGTGACTAATGTTTTAAGATACAATTAGTTTATAATGACTTACATTTTCATGAGTTATAAAAAGTCGTTTTACTAAAAAACTCGATTCGACTGTTATCACACTAATTTGCAATTCAAAGTTAATAAAATTTGTGTGAAAAACAACTATACGCTGTGTATTAAAAAAAATTGAGACGATTTCAACCTTAGAATTGATTGATTTTAGAATAGCTTGATTCTTTTTAAGCCTCCTAATAGTCAAGTGTTTAATTTAAGCCTTTCTATGAAGATACAGATTCTGAGCCTTTTGCATATATACTTATTTAAGTGTTTTTTATACTGGGGTGAAAACCCAGCTAATATTTTTTTTATTTATTCCTTACAGAATCAATAGCCGTTTATACTTTTGTTTATCTTTATCCATTTTCCCAGAACCAACAATTAAGTCCTGTCCCACCAATGCTTTTTTGAGACAATGTGACAGGTGATGAGCGCCTCGCCGTCTTAGTGTCCAAGTGAACGGTTTAATAAAAATATCTTCACGCAATTCCCAATACAGGGGTAGACACAGGTCTAGTCTAGACAATTAAGTCTCTTCGACTCACCTTCCACCGAAGATATTTTCAGGACAACTTGACAGGTGGTGAGCCCGTCGCCGTCTTTATGTCCAAGCCAACGATATAATTCGTAATATACATAAGTTTATATTTGTACAGATAAATATTCCAATATACATATCAAAATCCATGACCTGAGTACAAACATTCATAGTCAACATACAAATATTTGTACCAAGCGGGACTCGAACCCACAAGCAACCCTTAGCTTCGAAGGAAGGGTCACTACCATCTAGGCTATCGGGTGCTCTTGTACTATTTATTCGAACTACATTTCTCTTCATTTATTAAATATGAATCTTTTATGGGCAGTTGTACTATACAACTGCCCATATAAGATACATATTTTTCATTTTCATATGTAAAATGTCACTGATAAACGTAGAAAACAGAGTACGTATAAATATTATTGTAGAGAAGATGTAAAAAGAGAAACATCAGTAAAACAAAAACTACAAAACTAGCTTTGATTTTTACAAAAAAAAAGTGATATCTAAACATATATAAATAAGAATATCTGACTATATAACAATATATATCTAACAATACGTATTCTGTAATTGTTATCAAATTAAAGATATTTTTTAATGATTTAGTTACTAATTACTAATTTAGTTACTTTGGAATCAGAGAATTGTATGTGATGTTGTGTTTATCTATGTATTATTATTATTACAAATAACTTCAAATGCATTCTACAGATGTGTTTGCATCTACAAGGACTGCGAAAGAATGGTGCATAGCCCGCACTTACACTGACTCCTTACCTTTACTTATCTAATTTCTTATTTTGCTAGTTTGCACAGATTAAACAGCATGATTTGACAACTCTAATTCTTTAGCCGATTTTATAAAAGGAGGAGAATCTCAATTGTTATTATATTTATATATTATTTTTTATTTAAAGACTTTATTGTTTCACCTTAAAAAAAAGTAACAAAGGGCGGACTTAATGCTTATTGGCATTCTCTGCGAGTCAACCCGTGGCATGGCAAAATATAGTGCATAAGCATCAATAAAAAAATAAAGGTACTAATTTAGAACAAATTGTAAATAAATAAAAATAAATATTATAATATAAAATACATATCATATGAAATACAATAAATATACTACATATATACATATACCATATACATGCATACGGAAAAAAGTACTAAATATTAAAATTGTCATTCTTGCCATATAAGGACTAAAAACTCCGTCATATATCAACCGATTCCGAAAGTTCTTTTTTGCTTAATGCTTCCCAATATGGCCCCAATGTCATTAAGCCAGCAAATGCACACAGATAGGACAACGTCGCATACATTGCTCTGCATTAAAAGTAAGTAGCTTTAGCATTTGTGTTATGCAATCAGAAACATAGTAGATACAACAAACACCCAGACCCGAGATAATGTAGAAAAAGTGCAAACATTTTGAGTATTTGCGCTCTTTTTTAATATAAGTTACATCTCGGGATCAATTATTATTTTATTATTTTTTATAACCCGGAATCTTGGAACTGGCGACACCATGAAAACCAGTATGTACGCCACTCGTCCACGGAAGTCGATAAAATAATATATAAATAATATATAAATATAATATAATAATATTATTTATATATTATTTTGGCGACTTCCGTGGACGTGTGGCGTACATACTGGTTTTCATGATGTCGCCAGTTCTAAGATTCCGGGTTCGATTCCCGCTCGGGTCTGTGTAGAAAAGCACTTTTTCTACATTCCCTCGGTTCTGGGTGTTTGTGGTACCTTCGTTGTTTCTGATTCCATAATGCAAGTGCCTAAGCTGCTTACATTGGGATCACGTCAATGTATGTGATGTTGATCTGATATAGATCAGGTCAACGTCTATCATCTAATAACTAAGTACATACCTAAGTAAGTACTTAGTTATTATCTATGTATGTATTTATTTATCATCTATGGATGTATTTATTTTTTTTATGTTAAATTATTATTCTCCAAATTTATGTAAGTACAAGACAAATTATTAATGGACGTGGGATTTTTTGTTATTAATTTCACTTCAAATGTTATTCATTATACAGAGACAAGGTCACACGGACAGACGATAGCGATGTTATAGACAGTGACTGCGAATTTTATAATTTTTATGTAATATTAGATAAGAGAATAAACGAAGATCGAACGCCGGAATGCCACGTTGTTTCATCACTCATTAATATAATTCATTGAGACAATAGAGGAAATCTCTGGCTGGAAACACTGTTGATATTAATCAAATTAATAAAAAAAAAAGTATTACCTATTCGATCACGACTTATATATCCTGATGTATCAAAATATTCATTGTTTTTAACGGAAATGATTTTAATTTTTTTTCTGAACAGAACAGGAGAGTTTATCTGCCATGTGTATTATTTTTAAACAGAATTTTAAATTTGAACTACAATGGATATTGGTGTATATAGTATTGTCATAATTGTTACATCATTCCAAATGAAAGGTGCTTCAATTACATTTTTACAATATCGCTGTTTTATTACGATGTAATTTTTATTGAAGTATAAAAGATTTAAGCTATTCTAAACTTTTTATTATAAAATTAACAAAAAAATACAATATTTAAATAATACAATAATGTGTTATAAATTTTTTGTTCGCTTTAGCAGGACAATTGTGTTTTTTTTTTTATTATTACGATGTATTGTTAAACATATTGTCTTTCACATTGCTTAGTATCAGAATTTGGGATGGGTAAATTAGAAATATCTAGAAGTTTATGCTATTCCCAATACAGGATTAAACAGAGGTCTAGACAGTGAAGTCTTTTCGACCCACTTTCCACAGAAGACATTTTTGGGCTAATGTGACGAGTGGTAAGCCCGTCTCCGTCTTTATGTGTTGGTAGTTTTAAAAAATAACGATCGAACGTTGTAAGGTTCATTTTAACTGTTATAAACTAATTGAATACTTACGATTTAACAATCGTTTAGACAACTCTAAAACAAATAAAATAAATACCTTAACGCCATTCCCAATAATGGGGTAGACAGAGGTTTAGACAATTAAGTCCTTTCGACCCACCTTTCAGCGAACACTTTTTTTGTGATTACTTGATAGGTGGTGAGCTCGTCGCCGTTTTTAAGTGCAAGCCGGCAATATAAATTTTACATAATTTTTAAAAAAACTCACTGGTACGAGCCTTGGAGATCGAACTTGGGTCTCTTGACTTGAATTCCGATCACCCAACCACTCGGTTACTGTGACATTGTTGTCACTTGGTGGAATTTCATGTTTAAATCAAATCAAATTCGCTTTTACTTTTTCCGCAGTTAAATTAATTTTTTTTATAGAAAAGGGAGGCAAACGAGTAGGTAGCTCACGTGATGGTAAGTGATTACCGCCGCCTACGAACACCCGCAATACCAGAGGCATAGCAGATGCGTTGCCTTCCTTAGAGAGGGGGGTGTGTGGGCCACCGGTTACCTGCACTCACCCGACGAAACGCAGAAGTTTGTAGGACTTCTACTTCGCGCCTGTATTATGTGAGGTCGTGGTACTTCCCCGGTCGAGCCGGCCCATTCGTGCGACAACAAAAGCTGATGCGTAGCTCTACCACGGTTAATTTGTGGAATTAGTAAAAGTTGATCGTGTCTTTAGAATGATATTCAATTTAAGAATAACATTTGTCTTCATCAGCGACGTTGGCCTACAAAGTGGGCAAGCAAGTGATCTCCCTCGCGGAAGGCATGCCTAATGAGGACACGTTCCCGTTCAGCCAGCTGCACTTACAGTTGAAGGATGGAGGGGAGCTGGTGTTGGAAGGGAAGGAGTTAGCCAATGCACTGCAGTACATGCCTTCACAGGGGTAAGTTTACTTATATTTAAAAATAAAAAATATCCTCATGCAATTCCCAATATAGGGGTAGACAGAGGTTTAGACAATTAAGTCCTTTCGACCCACCTTTCAGCGAACACTTTTTTTGTGACAACTTGATAGGTGGTGAGCTCGTCGCCGTTTTTAAGTGCAAGCCGGCAATATAAATTTTACATAAGTTTTAAAAAAACTCACTGGTACGAGCCTTGGAGATCGAACTTGGGTCTTGACTTGAATTCCGATCACCCAACCACTCGGTTACTGTGAAATTGTTGTCACTTGGTGGAATTTCATGTTTAAATCAAATCAAATTAGCTTTTACTTATTCCGCAGTTAAATTAATTTTTTTTATAGAAAAGGGAGGCAAACGAGTAGGTAGCTCACGTGATGGTAAGTGATTACCGCCGCCTACGAACACCCGCAATAGCAGAGGCATAGCAGATGCGTTGCCTTCCTTAGAGAGGGGGGTGTGTGGGCCACCGGTTACCTGCACTCACCCGACGAAACGCAGAAGTTTGTAGGACTTCTACTTCGCGCCTGTATTATGTGAGGTCGTGGTACTTCCCCGGTCGAGCCGGCCCATTCGTGCGACAACAAAAGCTGATGCGTAGCTCTACCACGGTTAATTTGTGGAATTAGTAAAAGTTGATCGTGTCTTTAGAATGATATTCAATTTAAGAATAACATTTGTCTTCATCAGCGACGTTGGCCTACAAAGTGGGCAAGCAAGTGATCTCCCTCGCGGAAGGCATGCCCAATGAGGACACGTTCCCGTTCAGCCAGCTGCACTTACAGTTGAAGGATGGAGGGGAGCTGGTGTTGGAAGGGAAGGAGTTAGCCAATGCACTGCAGTACATGCCTTCACAGGGGTAAGTTTACTTATATTTAAAAAATAAAAAAAATATCCTCATGCAATTCCCAATATAGGGGTAGACAGAGGCCTAGTCTAGACTGTTAAGTCCCTTTGACCCACCTTCCACCGAGGATATTTTCGGGACAACGTGACAGGTGGTGAGCCCGTCGCCGTCTTCATGTCCAAGCCAACGATATAATTCGTACATAAGTTTTTTGAAAACTCATTGGTACTGCCACCTGGGGATCGAACTCGTGTCTCTCGACTCGAAATTCCGACCACCCAACAACTCGGCTATCGTGACTTATTTACTTTATTAGTCTACTTATATTTTTTATTTATTTATCTTCACGCACAATCCCTGACGAGATGACCAGAGAGAATAGGTCGCCAAGTGTTACGATCCTTTTATAGCTCTATCGCTTCTTTCAGAGTCATAATTTTTTAATACATGTACGTCTAGGTATCTGAGTACTCTTGGCACTCTCCTCTTCTAGCAATTTGCTCACATGGACTTCAAGTTAGTCTCGGCCTACCTTTCAATATTAACTTTCGCACTATATATTTTTTCAAACCTTCCAAATTGCGAATCTCTTCGTTCCGTTTTCGGTCGGCCAAGGTGACACTGCCGCCGTTTAAGGAAGATTCTCTTCCTCTCACAGTCCATTATTATACTTTTGTCTTGTCGCTATTTCCCGTACTATAGTAGACAGAGGTTCTTCGTCCCACTTTAACGATTTCTGTATGAGACGGGTACAGACCAGTTTTCGTGTTGGCGCTAGAATCCGAAACCTCAGAGGTTTTCGGATTCGATTCTCGAACGGGATTTTCGATAGAAAACCACATGTTCTACATTGTCGTTTGGAAATAAAGACACCGCCGGCCTCACTATCTGTCAGGTTGTCCCAAAAACTCCGGTAGAAAAGTGGGTCGAATGGGCTGAATAGTCTGTATCTCTGGCTACCCCTGATAGATAGCTAGATAGATACAACATCACGACACTGCTCTGAATTGAACAGCGTACGCACTTGTATCAGACAACGAATGCACCACAAACACCCATACCCGAGAAAATAATTCCGCACACCTGTCCGGGAATCGAACCCAGACCTGGCGGCACGAAAACCGCACGCCCACGGTGGACGGTGAACGAATGCGCGCGTAACTAGGCACCCGGCTCTCGTGTCGGAGCTGAAGCGCTTCCAGCGCGAGCTGCACCGCTGCAGCGGCGAGCGCGACGTGCTGGTGTCCTGCGGCGCGCAGCACGCGCTGTACCAGTGCGCCGACATGCTGCTGGACGGCGGCGACCCCGTCGCGCTCAGTCAGTTCTCGTACACCGGCGCTTTCAGCGTGGTGAGTTGTGCCGAGGGGAGTTTCCAGCGCTTTCATAGCTGAAGGTGACGTCATAGCACGCCGACATCGACTCCGCGATGCGACGGTCGCAACGTTGTTATATTAATATATAACTATAAATATTGTCCCGAAAATATCTTCGGTGGAAGGTGGGTCAAAGGGACTCAATTGTCTAGACTTGACCTCTGTCTACCCCTGTATTGGGAATTGCCTGAAGATATTTATTTATATTTAAAAATAAAAAAATATCCTCATGCAATTCCCAATATAGGGGTAGACAGAGGCCTAGTCTAGACTGTTAAGTCCCTTTGACCCACCTTCCACCGAGGATATTTTCGGGACAACGTGACAGGTGGTGAGCCCGTCGCCGTCTTCATGTCCAAGCCAACGATATAATTCGTACATAAGTTTTTTGAAAACTCATTGGTACTGCCACCTGGGGATCGAACTCGTGTCTCTCGACTCGAAATTCCGACCACCCAACAACTCGGCTATCGTGACGTATTTACTTTATTAGTCTACTTATATTTTTTATTTATTTATCTTCACGCACAATCCCTGACGAGATGACCAGAGAGAATAGGTCGCCAAGTGTTACGATCCTTTTATAGCTCTATCGCTTCTTTCAGAGTCATAATTTTTTAATACATGTACGTCTAGGTATCTGAGTACTCTTGGCACTCTCCTCTTCTAGCAATTTGCTCACATGGACTTCAAGTTAGTCTCGGCCTACCTTTCAATATTAACTTTCGCACTATATATTTTTTCAAACCTTCCAAATTGCGAATCTCTTCGTTCCGTTTTCGGTCGGCCAAGGTGACACTGCCGCCGTTTAAGGAAGATTCTCTTCCTCTCACAGTCCATTATTATACTTTTGTCTTGTCGCTATTTCCCGTACTATAGTAGACAGAGGTTCTTCGTCCCACTTTAACGATTTCTGTATGAGACGGGTACAGACCAGTTTTCGTGTTGGCGCTAGAATCCGAAACCTCAGAGGTTTTCGGATTCGATTCTCGAACGGGATTTTCGATAGAAAACCACATGTTCTACATTGTCGTTTGGAAATAAAGACACCGCCGGCCTCACTATCTGTCAGGTTGTCCCAAAAACTCCGGTAGAAAAGTGGGTCGAATGGGCTGAATAGTCTGTATCTCTGGCTACCCCTGATAGATAGCTAGATAGATACAACATCACGACACTGCTCTGAATTGAACAGCGTACGCACTTGTATCAGACAACGAATGCACCACAAACACCCATACCCGAGAAAATAATTCCGCACACCTGTCCGGGAATCGAACCCAGACCTGGCGGCACGAAAACCGCACGCCCACGGTGGACGGTGAACGAATGCGCGCGTAACTAGGCACCCGGCTCTCGTGTCGGAGCTGAAGCGCTTCCAGCGCGAGCTGCACCGCTGCAGCGGCGAGCGCGACGTGCTGGTGTCCTGCGGCGCGCAGCACGCGCTGTACCAGTGCGCCGACATGCTGCTGGACGGCGGCGACCCCGTCGCGCTCAGTCAGTTCTCGTACACCGGCGCTTTCAGCGTGGTGAGTTGTGCCGAGGGGAGTTTCCAGCGCTTTCATAGCTGAAGTTGACGTCATAGCACGCCGACATCGACTCCGCGATGCGACGGTCGCAACGTTGTTATATTAATATATAACTATAAATATTGTCCCGAAAATATCTTCGGTGGAAGGTGGGTCAAAGGGACTCAATTGTCTAGACTTGACCTCTGTCTACCCCTGTATTGGGAATTGCCTGAAGATATTTATTTATATTTATTTTATAACTATAAATATGTTCACGCGATTCCCAATCCAGGGGTAGATAGAGGTCTAGTCTAGATAGTTAAATCCCTTCGAACCACCTTCTACGGAAGATATTTTCAGGATAACGTGACAGGTGGTGAGCCCGTAGCCGTCTTTATGTCCAAGCCAAAGATATAAATCGTACATAATTTTTGAAAACCCCCTTTGGTACGTGCCTGCCATCTGGGGATCGAACTCGGGTCTCTTGACTCGTAATTCCGATCACCCAACCACTCGCCTATCGTGACTATAAATTAGTTATATTTCATTGTTCCAACACTATTTATTTATTTGTTGATTTTTTTTATATAAAAGGGAGGCAAACAGCAGGTGGCTCACGTGATGGTAAGTGATTACCGCCGCCTATGAACACCCGCAATACCAGAGGCTTAGCAGATGCGTTGCCGGCCTTAGAGTGCCCCCCCCCAATTCTGGAGGGTGGGAGGGAGGGGGGTGTGGGCCTCTGGTTTCCTGCACTCACCAGACGAAACGCAAAAGTTTGTTAGACTTCTACTTCACGCCGGTAGTCTGTGAGGTCGTGGTACTTCCCCGGTCGAGCCGGCCCATTCGTGCAACAACAAAAGCTGATGCGTGGCTCTACCACTGTAAAATTCTTTATTGAGGCACCTTATAATAAGGGCTAAATTTTATTTTGTTCTTCGTGAACGAATAAATACTTTAACTGTTTCTTTCGAAGTGTCTACATTTCTATCGCGTTCTTGATTAAATATGTTTGTTTGTCATTATAAACAATAAATGAATAATATGGATACGGACAACATCACTTACATTGCTCTGATCCCAAAGGAAATAGATAAAGCTTTGGAATCGGAAACAAGGAAGATCAACAAACACTAAGACGCGAGAAAATTAAAAAAAAGTGGTTCTCCGCATTAATCAATCCGGGAATCGAACCCAGGCGATGCCTTGAAAACCGATTTGTTGTCCACCGAGGTCATCACAATAATACGATTGTCTGATATAATGAAGTGATCAAAACCAGCAGTCGGCGTTCCCACTATTGGGAAAAGGCCGTTACTCAAATATTTGGGAGAAATATTTGGAAATAGGCCAGTGGAATTGAGGGAATATTTGGAAATAGGCCAGGGGAACGTCTTCCATGATACACAATATTGGCGAGCTTCATACGTCCGCGAAACTTTTTAATTTTTCATTCATTGCTTTTTTAAAATACATAAATTAGTATATTATTAAAACATTATATTAATGAAATGTATCGGTTTAGTTTACTTAGATATTTGCATGTAAGTTTGTTATAAATACACACCACCTGTCTGTCACAGGTTGTCTGGAAGAGATCGCTCTTTAGCGACAAGACCGCCTTATTGTACTCTATTTCTTAAGTTTTATTTTTTTTATTTCATTTTTGTTATGATTATTGTGGTGTACAATAAAGTATATACATACATACATACATAAATAAATAAAATAGACAGTTTACACAAAAGAGCTTTAACTTTAGACTAAACGAAATAAAACTGATATCATTCTTTCACAGTTGAAACCATATGACCCCGAAATCATCTCAATCCCCGAGGACGATGACGGCATAGTACCTGAGACCCTGGAGGCAGTACTCGAAAGTAGACTAGCGAGGGGACTTAAAATGCCGAAATTTCTGTACGTGGTTCCCACGGGCAGCAATCCCACTGGAGTCATTATAACAGAAGAAAGGAAGAAGAAGATATATGAATTGGCATGCCAATACGACTTTCTGATTATCGAAGATGATCCGTATATGTTCCTGAATTATTCCGGGGTAAGTTGAGAAGTACAATAACATTTTGTTAAAAAATCTTCACACTATTCTCAATAGAGATTATAAAATGAATCTTTAAAATAGAAGTCTATATAATCAAGTCCAATCGACCAAAATTTTTTTTGGACTAGTGCTGAGCCTGTCGGCGTCTTTCATGGCCAAGCCAAAATAATATAAATAGTACATTAGTTTTGAAAAAACGTAACGTTTTGGTACGAGTTACTATCAGGGGATCGAACTCGGGTCTCTTTCCTCGAATTCCGATCACCCATCTTGAGTCTATGGTGACTTCACATCTATTAGAAGCTCGTTAGTGGCCACTTGTGGAAACATCACAGTTCTTTTAATTCGAAGCATATATGTCAGTACAGGTAGTAAACTTGGGAAGGAGATTTTTTCCCCAGGAAACAAACACCTGCTACCCTAACAGATGACAGCTGTAGTGTCAGCATTCCGATTATTTAGCTTTTTTATATTCATGCATTTTATATTCATGCAATACAAGCAAAAGGCAAAGATCTAGTCAATTTAGTCCTTTCAACCCACCTTACACCGAAGCTAACGTGACAGGTGGCGAGATAGTCTCACATCACGTCACATTACACTGGACACTAGATACACAAGTTCAAGCCAACGATATAAATCGTACATAGGTTTTTGGTAAACTCATTGGCACGAGCATAGGTACCTATTGACGATCGAACTCGGGTCTCTTCGAATTCAGATCACCCAACCATTCGGCTATCGTAACTTTTTCAGACTTTTCAACTTTGATTACACTTAGTACTCTGCTCAATAACAAATTAGATTTTGAGCATTAAATTATGGTGAAAACGCCATCAAAGTTTGCTAAATCTAAATTTATTTGAAAATTTCTAACAGAGTACTGTACTCTGTTAGAAATTTTCTAATAAATTCACGCCACGATAGCCGAGTGGTTGGGTGATCGGAATTCGTGTCAAGAGACCAGAGTTTGATCCCCAGGTGGCAGGCTCGTGCCGTTGGCTTGGACATAGAGGTGACGATGGGCTCACTACCTGTCACGTTATTCCAAAAATATCTTCGTTGGAAGGTGGGTCGAAAGTGGGAGTTAATTGTCTAGACCTTTGTCTACCCATGTATAAGGTATGTCGGGACGATATTTTTTTAACAAAGTATCAGCGGAGCACTGGTAAAGACACTACGATCGTTCATTCATATCATTGTCATAGTGGACTTGATTGCTGAGCAATTCCGATAGCCTATCGATCCCGGGAAAAATTTTCAATTAAAAAGTTTAAAAGATAATTCGTAAACCCAGCCGACTCAGATCAGCGTATTATTAGACTGGACCTCTATAAATTTGAAGCCGGAATATTTGTACTTATATTAAAGAAATGAAAAAAAAAAGGTAAAAATTTTCCAAAAACATCTTTGGTCGAAGATATATTTCGTGAATATGTGTTTTATACATAATTTGATTTATAAACCAATGAAAATAAAAAAAAATCAAGTGACTCGGACCGGAATCGAACCCGCAACTAACGCCAACACCTTTTGGGATGTGTTAGCACAACTTGAGCATGATTAGAGAAGCCATATTTAGCCTTTTTTTCAACTGACGTATGGTGAGTTAATAGTAAATGTTATCAATTTTTTTACATAGCAATAAACAACAATTAGCGACCGGTGCACCCCCGGTCATGTTGAGTCAATAATGTCTTCGGTCGAAGGTAGATCGAGAGGACTTAATTTTCTAGACCTCGGTCAACCCCAGTATTTGTGAATGCGTGAAGATATTTGAAGAAGCAACGAGATTAGATTCCAGAAATATGTGATCTGAATTGATAGTTCAAATCAAATTTACGCGGACGTTCCATTATATCAGAGGAAATGTAATTATTGCATAATTTACATAACTAATTATTCAGGGCAGTGGTAATATTTTAAACACTGACATATGTACTGGTATGCTGCGTGAACTTTCACCAACGGTGGTAAGTAACTATCCAATTGTTTAATGTAGTTGATAACAAATATTGTTTAATATTTTAGGTGAAAAGCTAATAAAAAAAGTATTGACTTTAAAAGTAATGAGAGTTTGCTTCATGATATTATTGATAAATAAATATCTTTACGCTATCACCAATACAGGGGTAAACAGAGGTCTAGATAATTAAGTCGTTTCGACCCATTTCTCCACCGCATATAGTTTTGGGACAACGTGACTGGTGACCCGTCGCCGTCTTAATGTCCAAGACAACGATATAATTCGTTAAAAAGTTTTTGAAAAACACCCATTGGTACGAGCCTGGCACCTGTGAATTGAACTTGGGTATTTGGACTGGAATTCCGACAACCCAACCAATCGGCTAACGGGACTTAATAATAAATAAATAAAATTGTATGTACACCTTCCTTACGAGAGAGGTCTACGTCCTACTGAGGCTCTTTCACAGGCTCTTATGCAAGTATGTATGGAGACACCTGAGTTTTGCTAACCATCGGTGCCGCCTAACGTAAGCTTTACGCGATATCCACGATTAAGAAATGATTTAAATCTTTTTTTTCCTAAACAGCATATAACTTCCTTGCAAAATAATTATAGGAATTTGAAGAAAAAAACGATCTACTCTAAAAACGCAAATGTTAATTAATTTGTCAATTTTTCTCAGACTATGTTATAACTATTTTCTTTTAAGTTTTTCCACTATAAAAGATAATTGTCTTACACGACTGTTAAATTGTAATAAGGATAAAATATAATAATGTTTAATAATAACAGATACAAAAGTAGTATCATATTAAGTTTGTAATTTTATTTTTAGTTTATACAAAATTAAAAGTCAGTTAAACAAAATACAATGAAAACGTTAATTAAATCAGGAATGTCTAGAACAGGTGAATGAAATTGTATACTTGGGGAGTGCGTTTAGCCGGGATGGAAGATGTGATTTAGATGTGGACAGGCGTGACCGACGGCCGACCGAAAGCGAAACGAAGAGATTCGCAATATGACAGATTTGAAAGATGACCTTGTCACAAAAATGGATAAGGGCGTGCTTCGATGGTTTGGGCACGTTGAGCGAATGAGTGAAGACCGAATGGTGAAGAAAATATATAGCGCGAAAGTTAATATTAAAAGGTGTCGAGGTAGACCGAGACTAACTTTCGAAAACCATGTGAGCAAATTGCTCGAAGAGGGGAGGGTCAAGAGTACTCGGATACCTAGACGTGCATGTATGAAGAAGATGATGAATCTGAAAGAAGCGAAAGAAGTATGTAGGGATCGTGACACATGGCGATCTGTTTTCTCTGGCTACCCCGTCAGGGATTGTGCGTGAAGATAAGTAAGTAAGTAAGTAAAACGTAAATTTACTGCTTGCAATAAGTAAAATTAAACGATATTTTTTTTGTTAAATTAATATTTAAAGTGGTCATCGGTTAGGACTGTGTTGTACACACATACATCGAGACATCTGTTGTTAGAAGTTCATCTATCAAAGCAAGGTTATCTCCAAATGTTCTTAGCTATTTATCATGTAATACGCGTAAAAGATATCGTATAATGTATAAAAAATGACTCACTACGGGAAAACTACTTTAACAACGTAAACAAAATAAAACTAGATAATAAAAACGCATTATTTAATGGCGTAGAGAATAATTTACATCTTGTAATTATATCGTTGGCTTGGACATGATCACGGCGATGGGCTCACCACCTGTCCCGTTGTCCCGAAAATATCTTCGGTGGAAGGTGGGTCGAAGGGACTTTATTGTCTGGACTAGACTTTTGTCTTCCCTTGTATTGGGAATTGCGTGAAGATATTGATTTATTTATTTTGTGAGTTATGTAAATTGTTGAAATGCAGATAATTATCTCAAAAAACACCGTATCAAAATTCAGCAGATCGGTGTTTAGTAGCAGTGTCTAAGGTATTGCGATCGCCAATCCACATTTCAAGCATGGCCATGACGGCAAACTCTCCCAATGAGAGAGGCTGATGTCTAGCACTGGACTATTACAGGCTGTTACGATGATGAGTTCTAATTACAATAACAAATTTGTCGAAAATACATGGTGATATCGCCTTACTAAAATATGCCATTTTACTTGGAAGCTATTCTTCCTGTAAGTATCCTAGCGGGTGACTAAGGGATGTACTAATACCAATCGACAGGTTGCGGGATAACCATCTCCAAAAAACCAGATAAGAGAGATAAACAGACCTTTGACAGTAGCAAGGTCTAAGGTGCGAGATATCTAATAGTGGCCAAAAAACCCATTGGTAGCTCAACTGGCTTACCTAACTGTGGTAGAGCCTCGCATTAGCTTTTGTTGTTGCATGAATGGACCGGCTCGACCGGGGAAGTACCACGACCTCACAGAATACCGGCGTGCAGTAGAAGTCTAACAAACTTCTGCGCTTCGTCCAGTGAGTGCCGGTAACCGGAGGCCCATATACCCGCCCCCTCCCCCAATTTTGGGGGAGGGGGGCACTCTAAGGTTGGCAACGCATCTGATTTGCCTCCGGTATTGCGGGTGTTCATGGGCGGCGATAATCACTTACCATCACGTGAGCCGCCTGCTCGTTTGCCTCCCTTTTTCTATAAAAAAACAACCTCCTGGGGATCGAACTCGTTTCGAGTCTGATCTCGACTCGAACTCCGACCACCCAACCGCTCGGCCATCGCGACTCTCGTGGACAGGAGCGCACGCCGTCGTTCCTGTCGATGGACGCGTGCGGGCGCGTGCTGCGGCTGGACTCCGCGTCCAAGGCTTTGAGCGCGGGACTGCGCATCGGCTGGCTGACCGCGCCGCCCGCCATCATCGCGCGCGCCGAGCTGCACTCGCAGGCCGAGCTGCTGCATCCCGCCACTCTCTCGCAGGTACCGCTTGAAGAGTTTTCTTTTACAGAAGAGGGAGGCAAAAGATTTAATCTGTCTACATATGTATCGGGAACAGCGTTACGGTGTTAAAAAAATACAGATTTCCCGGCTAGTGTAGCAGGCAGGGTGCAGTATACATACATACACAGATAGAGACAACTTTAATTTGAGGTAATGTAAAGAAATCTTTAGTGCTTAGGTCAGGACTGTATGGAAAATGGCCAAGAATTTCTACTTTTTTCAGCTTCAAATACTCAATCGTTTAATGAGCGCTGTGTGAGTTTACGTTGTCTTGGTACTGGATGATGCGTCGCTTTGGGTTTGTTTTTTTTTTTTTATTTCGGCGATGACATGTTGTTAACAAACTGTGGTATGAGGTGTGGTACTCTGCAACAATCGTTCTATGATCAGCAATAGTCGCAACTTGACCAGTTTTTCCAACGAACATGGCCACCTTTTTCTTTGAAGTGCTTTGAGTACGAACCACTTTAAACAATAGCATTAATGAAATGTCAACACATTCGAATATAGAACAGTTCCAAATTCAAAATTGCTGGAAAGTATGGAAATGAACGAAATTAAAAGGCATGCCTCAATAAATAAATATCTTCAAGCAATTCCCAATACTGGGGTAGACGGAGGTCTAGTCTAGACAATTATGATAATAATCTAGACAAGGCATGCCTGGTATACGGGAATAAAACTCGGGATCTCACAGCTCGCGACACAACGACAACCGGAGTGAATGCCATTCGTCCACGTTGGTCAGTCTCAACAGAAGTGTCGACTGCTGTCTGTCGCGCCAGGTGATGATCCTGCGGCTGCTGGCGGACCGCGCGCAGCTCGCGGCGCACGTGCGGCGCACGCGCGCGTTCTACCGGCGGCGGCGCGACGCGCTGGCCCGCGCGCTGTGCGCGCTGCGCGGGCTGGCGCGCTGGGCGCCGCCGCGCGCCGGCCTGTTCTACTGGCTGCGCGTGTGCGGCGTGCCCGACGTGCGCGGCGCGGTCAGTGCCCCCCGCTCCCACTGCGCACTGCTCTACTGCCCCCGCCCCGCTCCCACTGCGCACTGCTCTACTGCCCCCGCCCCGCTCCCACTGCGCACTGCTCTACTGCACTGTTCTACTGCCCCCACCCCGCTCCCACTGCACTGCTCTACTGCCCCTGCCCCGCTCCCACTGCGCACTGCTCTACTGCGCACTGTTCTACTGCCCCCACCCCGCTCCCACTGCGCACTGCTCTACTGCCCCCGCCCCGCTCCCACTGCACTGCTCTACTGCCCCCGCCCCGCTCCTGCGCACTGCTCTACTGCCCCCGCCCCGCTCCCACTGCGCACTGCTCTACTGCGCACTGTTCTACTGCCCCCACCCCGCTCCCACTGCACTGCTCTACTGCCCCCGCCCCGCTCCCACTGCGCACTGCTCTACTGCCCCCGCCCCGCTCCCACTGCGCACTGCTCTACTGCCCCCGCCCCGCTCCCACTGCGCACTGCTCTACTGCCCCCGCCCCGCTCCCACTGCGCACTGCTCTGCCCCGCCCCGCTCCCACTGCGCACTGCTCTACTGCCCCCGCCCCGCTCCCACTGCGCACTGCTCTACTGCGCACTGTTCTACTGCCCCCACCCCGCTCCCACTGCGCACTGCTCTACTGCCCCCGCCCCGCTCCTGCGCACTGCTCTGCGCACTGTTCTACTGCCCCCACCCCGCTCCCACTGCACTGTTCTACTGCCCCCACCCCGCTCCCACTGCGCACTGCTCTACTGCGCACTGTTCTACTGAACCCCTCGGGGTTCAAACATAAATGTTACAGTAGCAGAGCCACGCATCAGCTTTTGCTTTTGCATGAATGTGCCGGCTCGACCGGGAAAGTGCCGCGACCTCACAGAATACCGGCGTGAAGCAGAAGTCTAACAAACTTCTGCGTTTCGTCTGGTGAGTGCAGGTAACCAGAGGCCCATACACACCCCTCCCCCAATTCTGGGGAAGGGGAGCATCTGCAATGCCCTGGTATTGCGGGTGTTCATGGGCGGCGGTAATCACTTACCATCACGTGAGCCACCTGCTCGTTTGCCTCCCTGTTCCATAAAAAAAAAATCTTAATTCGTCAGCAAAAGACGGCGACGGGCTTACCACCTATCACGTTGTCCCGAAAATATCCTCAAAACGGTGGGTCCACAGGACTCAACTGTCTACGACCTCCGTCTACCCCTGTATTGGGGATCGCGTGAAGATATTATATCTTCATCCGCCTTGCAGCTGTTCCAGCGCGCTTTCGAGAGCGGCCTACTGCTGGTCCCCGGCCAAGCCTTCCAGTGCGACAGCGACGCGCCCAGCCCGTTCGTGCGGCTGGCCTTCAGCCGGCTGCCCGAGCGCGACATGGCGCCGGCCGCCGAGCTGCTCGCGCGGCTCGTGCGCGACGAGCGGCTCGCCCAGCGCCGAGCGGCTCGCCACTGAACGGTAGGACCGTACTCGCAAAGTAGAGTGGTGTATCTTCGTAGTTGTAGTATAGTCATTGAGTTAGTCATTTAGTTTAAAATTATATTTAAAATAACATACTGTTTATGTCAATTTAGCTTGCTTTGTTATTATGTAATGATATTTTCCATTATGGTATACCAATAATAATAGTTTAAGGATCCTCTTTGAAATAGTTTAAAACATTAGTTTTCAGCGTCATCTATTGGCAGAAAAATTGAATGAAAATATGAATGTTTTAATTTGTATTGATGTTTACTATTTTTATGATCTGAATTAAAATGGTTTATAACATTAGTTTTCAGCGTCATCTATTGGCGATTTATAAGGAAAAAAATTTATATATGGAAACAAATATTTATTATTAATGTTCTATTTGTATAAATGATTACTATTTTTATGATCTATATTGAAACGGTTTATAAGATTAGTTTTCAGCGTCATCTATTGGCGATTAACAGACAAATTTATGTATGGAAAAAAATGTAAAAGTTTTTATTTGGGATAATGATTATGATTAATTGACATACAATGAGAATAATAGAAGATGTGGAGATTTTATTCCGTTGCTCTCTAGAAATTAACCTGTTTTAATAATAGACCGAGCAACATATAATCGTGGTCGGTTTTATATGAAAGTTCATAAATTTAGTTTCGCGCCATCTGTCCAGAGCTACGAGAACTATTAAGAACTGTTCGCCCTCGCAACCTATGTAGACTGTCAAACCGACGTATTTTTTAGTTTTAAGTTTAACGTTTTGTTATTTTTTCTAAACTTCGCGAAACAAAGTTTATATAATTAAAATGCAATCAGTTCACCATATATATTATATGAGATGAAAAATTAATATGGGACTAAAAAAAATATGATATGGATCTACTCAACGCTAGATGGCGCTAGTACCTCGACAATTTATTAATTTGTATGATGATACTTATTTCTCATTTGTTATGATAGCTTAATCACTATAAATACTTCTACAAGTATTTATAGTGATTTCCTGATCATTATGATTACTTGGGCCTTTTCGTACTGTGAGTGTAGTAAAAGGCAACTAAAGAAAGTCTTGAAAATAAATCATATTGTCTACCGACAGATGGCGGGGTAACTATTCCCAAAAATACCTGACCAAAATTCAGTAGACCGGTGTCTGAATTAGGTATACAATGTCTGGTACGGTCGCCAATCCGTCTGCCAAGCGTGGCGATTAAAGCAAATGTTTGCGGGAGATGCACACACACATACTAAATACCACATTTTATGGGCTTGAAGTAATTCTTTCCATAAATATGTTTACGTTACTATTAGTTTTAAAATTTCTTAATTGCGCTTTAGCAGGAGTTGCAATTAATTAACTTTTTTAGGATCAAAATGTAAATAGCGCATCAATTCTTTTAGATATAACACGTAACTTGTTAATTGTAATTTACATTTAAATATTATAATATAAATTAAAGAATAATGTGTTTTATTTTTCTTTTTATTTCTGAAAATACATATTTTGGCTACGGCTTGAGCCTCAGGAGGAAGACTCGAAGGAACAATTTATTTCTTTTAAACTTATGTACGAATGGACTCCACAGAGACAGGCTTATCGCCTGTAAAGTTCTCCCAAAAAGGGCATACCTTGTGAAATGTGGGTTGTAATAAATAAATTATCTAGACCTCTAACCCAATATTGGGAATGCATGAATATGATAAAAAAATTAAACAATAGAATTTGGCTTATAAACTATTGCATAAAATATGAGAGAAATATGTAGTTTTATATAAGCCTTAAATACAATAAAAAGTATTTACTTTTACGTTACTAACATCGACAAGCTCATCAACTGTCACGTTGTCCCAAAAATGTCTTCAGTAAAAGCTGGGCCGGAATTAATTGTCTAGACCTCTGTCTACTGTGTGGAATGACGTACAGACATAGATGTCGCAACGTCGCTCCACCACCGTGACTGGAAGTAGAGAGTGAGAAAAACTTGACGTTGAGCAGTATGGCGATGCTGTGACCAGACGGTGATGCAGTCTAAAGGGTTCCATTCGTTTCTGTTTTTGTTTTAAAATAATACGCAGGTGGTAAGGGCTGAAGTAGCCACATATCATTAGGTGCACGGTTAGTTATAAATAAATAAATAAATATCTTCACGCAATTCCCAATACAGGGGTAGACAGAGGTCTAGTCTAGACAATTAAGTCCCTTCGACCCACCTTCCACCGAAGATATTTCCGGGACAACGTGGCAGGTGGTGAGCCCGTCGCCGCCTTTTTGTCCAAGCCAACGATATAATTCGTACATAAGTTTCTTTTTGAAAAACCCATTGGTACGAGCCTGCCACCTGGGGATCGAACTCGGGTCTCTCAACTCGAAATTCCGACCACCCAACCACTCGGCTATCGTGACTTATTAGTTCCGGTTACGGTTAGTTCGTCTTTCAATCAACTCTCATAAAGAGCCTTCACTGGCTGCCATAGTTATGAAGTAGCATCGTGGACTTCAATGGATAAGTAACTGGACATCATTCCACGACCTCCGTGGACGAGTGGCGTATACTCCAGTTTTCAAGGTGTCGCCGGCTCTGAGGTCCCGAGCTCGATTCCCGGTCGGGACAATACAGAAGCACTTTTTTCAACATTTTCTGTCATTTTCTTTGTTTCTGATTCGATAAAACATGAGTTTAGGATACGTGATATATACGTGATGTCCTTATCTATGTATCTCTGTATGTATTAAAGTCTGCAGCATTTCTGTCCAATAGAAAGCGTATCCAGGCAGCGAGCCTTCAACGGCAATTCAAAGCACATCCTCAATATCTGGTTAGTTAGCCTTCGTCGTTAGAATACTATTGCCGGTACAGAGCACTTACAAATAGACACGTGTCTTTTACTCCATTAAATTTTATAAAGGTATAGTTAACTTTCCCGGGTAGCGTTGATGTAATAAAAAAATTGTGTGACTTGTAAGTCACGATAGCCAAGTGGTTGTGTGATCGGAATTCTAGACAAGAGACCCGAGTTCGATCAAGGCTTGTAAGTATATTTTTTTCCAAAAAACTTACGTACGATTTATATCGTTGGCTTATAGTTGAAGACGGCGACGGGCTCACCACCGGTCACGTTGTCCCAAAAAATTTCGTCGGTGGAAAGCGGGCCGAAAAGACTTAATTGTCTAGACCTCTGTCTCCCCTGTATTGGGAATGGCGTGAACATTTATTATGAGTTTACTTGGCGTGTAGGTTCTTCGTAAGAATGTCCTCTTCCGTGGCTATAAGAGGAAGCTAAGAGAAAAGTCTTGAAATGTTAATGGTACCAGACTAAGTTGTAAGTTGTCTGATACTGCGATCGCCAATCAGGTGGCGAATATGATATACAAGAGGTGCACTAATGTTATAAATAAGTAAAGTGTAGCCTTCGCTGTGGTGTTTCATAACATAAGCGCTTTGGTTCCTTACTTTGGGATCAGAGCAATGTATACATACCTATTTAAAAATTACACACATAGATAGCTATGTATGTAATTTTTAAATAGGTAGTCTCTAAAGCTGTCGCCCAATTTCTGCATAAATTAGGTACCGATGTACACTCTAAATATTTTCTTTACAGTCTATCAATAATCTACTGCTGAAAATCGGCCTTCCCTAAAATTTCCCACAGAGAACGATGCTTAGCCACTGGCATCCATCGACTTCTTGCTATATTTTGCAAGTCTACACTGTCTCATATAGGGGTCATCCTACAGTGTAGGACGTTTGATAAAAAGAGGTTGACATTCGAGAACCTCTTTCACATTGCCAATACAGAGAAACTTCAAGCACAGCTCTTTCCATAGCACGCCGAGCAAAATTGAGCTTTCTTATGAGATACATCCAGCGGAAAAAAATGTCCTGCAATATATAAAAAAAAATATGATGTTGACAAGAAGACGAGTAACACATATCAAAAGCTAGCTGCTTTTGCACTGTAAATCTAATGCACTGTACTTTAGAATAGAAATAGCAGAGATAAGGGAGAGTGTAGATGTAAGCCAGACGACTACTACGCAGAAAAGAGTCTACCACCTTTAAAAGCTAGAGGAATGGGAAATACAAATAGAGTATATTTAACTTAAAATACACCTCCATATTGTAGTCTCTACAAACTCTATATTGTATGTTGGCCTGTGCACACTTTCTCATTATTAGCGCAAAGAGTTGTTTTATTCCGACGTCGGTGAGTTAGCTCACAATTTCCCATTTACCTCTTCAAGTTCTTGCTTATCACTTAATTTTTAATCGTAGTTCATTACTACAAGAGCTATTTTTCTCTAGCAAAATTATCTTACAAAATCACACAGTGTATGAAGAGGCGTTTTGTTTAAAATTGAGTTTTATACCTTTGAAATACAGTTTTAGTTGGTAGAGCGTGGTGTTGTGAAGGAATGAAAGCTGTTTAAGCGAGCAATTGCTCGGAATTAAGGAAATAAGCAGTTTTAATTGGCGCGCGATTATTCTAGAACGATTCGCGAGCGACAGAGCGGAGTCCACTCGCGTCGACAGATTACGTAGTAATGAGTTTAAAATTGGGTTTAATGAATGTTCAGAATTGGTACGAGACAGACTTAATGAGGTTTGCACACTTTCGGTTGTTTTTTTTTTCATTAAAAATGATTGTTAACGTCGTCATGCTATTCTCAATACTGGGGTAGACGGAGATTAAGACAATTAAGTCGTTTCGATCCACCTTCCATCGAAGATATTTGGGATAACGTGACAGGTGATGAGCTCGTCGCCACCTTAATGTGATAAAATTCGTACTGAAGTTTTTAAAAAACCCACCTGGGGATCGAACTCGACCTCTTGACTTGAATTCCGATCACACAATCTTTTTTTCATTAAAGTTCCGCTCTGTTCCCACACTGTCCGAGGCAAACGTAGCAAGAGGCCGGCAACGCATCTGCTATGCCTCTGGTATTGCGGCTGTTCATGGGCGGCGGTAATCACTTAGTATCACGTGAGTCACCTGCTCGTTTACCTCCCTTAAGATGCTGGTTATCTGGTATTGCGATAGCCGTTCCGATTACAAAGCTTTGCAATTCCCAATACAAGGGTAGACAGAGGTCTAGTCTAGACAATTGAGTCCCTTTGACCCACCTACCACCGAAGATATTTTCGGGACAACGTGACAGGTGGTGACTCCGTCGCCGCCTTTATGTCCACGCCATCGACATAATTCGTACATAGGTTTTTGAAAACCCATTAGTACGAGCCTGCCACCTGGAGAACGAACTCGGGTCTCTAGACTAAAAATTCCGATCGCCCAACCAATCGGCTATCGTGACTTCTTAAGCTTAAGCAAAGCTAGGCGATTATGGCAAAATACTCACGGCAGACTTGCACTTTTACAGGCCGTTATGTATGCATATTTATCTTAGTTTTCATATAGTATTTTGAATACTAAATAAATAAATACGTATTATACTCACATATACTCTGACAATAAAGTTCGAACCATGACCAAAGTACCACAGACACACATAAATGTAGAGAAAGCATTTTTTACGTAGACCCCGGGAATCCAAAAAAATATCTTCCCTCCAGAGGTCTATTCCACTATAGGGGTACAGTATAGGCTCTCCACCTTTAACGTTATCCCAAAAATGTTTTTGGTGAACGGTGATTCGGAAGCACTCAATTGTCAGGATCTCTGTCTAACTCAGTATTGAAAATAGCGTGAAGATATTTTTTAATTATGTTGATATGTATGGTATGCTTGCAGTAACATACTGATAGCATTTCAGAAGAAACGTTTAACTTCCATACAGAGTATTGAAGTTAAACAGAGATTGCGTGGCTGCCAAAATCGTATGCTGGCTTTGATTGACGGTGGATGGAAGGATTCGCCATTTCTCAGAGGTTTTGATAAAGGGACATGGTTAAAAGTTGTGATATGATATAGTGATTATATGTGTTTAACAATCAATATAATAATGGTAAATTTAAAAATCTAAATTCGCTATATGTATAGTTAACAATATAAATACTTCGTTAGGAAAGGGAAAACAACTCACACATTGCTCTGATCCCATAGTAATCAGCTAGAGAACTTATGTTATGGAATCGGAAACAACAAAGGCACCACAAACGCCCAGACCCAGATAAGGTAGAAAAAGTTACATTGCTCTGATAACAAAGTAAGTAGCTAAAGCACTTATGGAAACAGAAACAACGATGGTAAAGAGAACACCGAACCAGAGATAATGTGGAAAAAGTGGTTTTCTACATTGATCCTTTCGGAAATCGAACCCGGAACCTCAAAGATGTCGACTCCTTGAAAATCGGTGTACCTACCGAGGTCGTCAACATGTCTCCTTTACTGTTTGTTTTTTCTATTATTGTATAAGATTTAAACATATTTCTTAATGCAATTATAACCTTTGATAATGCCATAAAAGCGAAACCGGTCAGGTATTTTAATAGAAATAAATGTGGAATAAATAAAAGTGAATTTTAATGTGTTTAAAGATGAAGTTCCACTAAGAGGTAACAATCGTGAGTATTCAATAAATTATGTAAGATTGTTTATGTAATTTTAATTAGATTTTTATGTTTATTATGTCTTATATGGATTGTGGATCCGAATTAAAGGCATTCTTATTGTTATAAATTCTATGGTATGACGCTTTATTTTACATTCGCTTTAAAGAAGCGACAAAGCGCAAAATTCTAATTATTCGTCGTAAGCTCGTGTAATAAGCCGCGTGCTCTTCAGTGAAGTTGTATCAAAACATCTTAATCCCAGGATTGTTGAGTTTCAAGGTTCGTCGCATGTTTTCAAACAAACATAATCTCCAACGACAATACACCTCTCGAGATTTTGCGCAAACTACTTATGAAGCAAAAAATTTTTTGTGTGAAAACTAACGCCTTTTAACAATGCTCTTTATATTTACAAAATTGTTTCACACATTACTGTATTATAATTTATTCGGAAATGTCCTTTATTACAATGCAGTTAAGATCGTTTATTATTAATGTGTACGTAAAACTAAAATTGTAAAAGATATTTGGCGGTTTTACACAAAACATATTTTGAAGTTAGTACAATCAAAATAATACACATATATATATATATTTCTATCTAGGCTCTATTGCTATGTGATAAAGTTGGTTTTTGTTAGTTTTATAGTTTATCGTTAATTTAGTATTGTTATAGATCACAGTCGCTTGCCGCACGTGTTTGAAAGGAATACTCGAAAGAAATATCAGGAAAACAAGATACATTACACAAAGAGTTTTTAAGCCGCTAACCGAAACGTACATTTATTTTCTAATATTTTACTTTTAAAATAAGTTCGCTGTTATAGATAGGACAGATACAGAAATAATAGTTCTTGTCTCACCGGTCTGTTTAGGTTTCATATGGTTGAAGGTATAATAGTTATCTCTGTATCTGTAACTATAAATAAATCTCTCCACGCAATTCCCAATACAGGGGTACACAGACAGTCAAGTCTAAACAATGAAGTCCCTTTGACCCACCTTCCACCGAAGATATTTGCGGGACGACGTGACAGGTGGTGAGCCAGATGCCATCTTTATGTCCAAGCCGACGATATAATTCGTATATAAGTCTTTGAAAACCCATTTGTACGAGCCTGCCATCTGGGGATCGAACTCGGGTCTTTTGACTCGAAATTCCGACCATCCAATCGGCTATCGAGACTATCATGTCACTAACGCTGAAAATGAATCGAGACTCTAAATGCTATGCTTCGCACATATGTCTGTATGAATTTATTTGGTACAACGTGAGAAATGGTGATACTGCCATCGTCAATCTACCGATACAAGTGCTTCGACAAATTAGCCTTCTACAAATATAACTACCTCCATAAATCATTAAGTAATTTACTGAGTTGGTGAAATTCAGGGTTTTGTTATCTGTTAAAGGGAATTTTATTCACAAAATTACAACAAATGGTTTAATTAAAATAACAGGAATGAAATTAAGAAACAGTGGCGCTGGAGAGGCTGATGGGGGTGGAAATGGAAAACTTAATGCTATTAACGGCGTTCATTCTTTGTGACGGTGTTCGTCGTAAGTCTTTTGTTGAAGCGTTTGTTAAACCAATTTGAGTTTACTGGTTTACTTAATACCAGGCTAAAATTACAGTCAACTAACAATAGTAATATAGTTTTAATTTAAATTGTTGCTAATTGGACTACAAACTAATTAAATTGATAATTTAATATCTGATTGAAATAAATTATTTCTAATTTACTAACCTAAAACAAAGACATTATCTCTTGCTGTTACTAAGCCATCGGTTAGAGCACTGTGTTCTATTAAGTTTTTAACACGATTTAAAAGAAAAGTAGATTCTTATAAACATAATTTGGTATATTTTCACGCCGTCCCATTACTGGGTAGAGAGAGGTCCAGACAATTAAGTCCTTTCAACAATCTTTCATCGAACACATATTTTTGGTATAACACGACTGGTGGTGAGCCTGTCGTCGTATTTATGTCCAAGCCAACGATATAAATCGTACATAAAATTGTGAAAAAAAAAACTCATTAAAGTACCTTAGTAGTTTTAACTATTTAGTTTCCTAGTTTGTGTATGTACTGCACAAAATTAAAAAAAAATCGTGTGGTAACAGTGTAAGAATATTACCACTTCCTTTCTTCTCGTGGGTGTCATAAGAGACGACTAAGGGAAATAGCCTTGAATAATGTTATGGCACCCGATAGATGACGGGATAACCATCTCTAAAAATATCAAACTAAAATAA
Organism: Sericinus montela; assembly: GCA_029286605.1. Classification (NCBI taxonomy): domain Eukaryota; kingdom Metazoa; phylum Arthropoda; class Insecta; order Lepidoptera; family Papilionidae; genus Sericinus; species Sericinus montela. The sequence goes on from JAGSMR010000014.1 coordinate 7,897,160, forward strand.
TCAGACCAAAATGGGCAGCAGCGTTTGAGGTGCGACTGGTCTTCTACTGCGATCGCCAATCCGCCTGCCAAGCGTGGCGATTATCGCAAAATCGTCCCTATGGGAGAAGCATATGCCTCTCCCATACCAATGTCCTGCAGTACAGTTTAACTATCTCTTATGTTTTTTAATTTTAAGTATTTCTTTTCCTGCGCTACACTTAATTTATATTATTTTCCTATCTCGATTCGTTTGCAATAAGTTCGCCTATTGCATATGTTTACTTTTTTGTTTCGTTATTTATATTAATATCTTTTAATTGTGTACAATAAAATATATTTTACTCAATCATTCAAACAATGTCGGTTTTTTTTATATAAAAAAGGTGGCAAACGAGCAGGTGGCTCTCGTGGTGGTAAGTGATCACCGCCGCCCATGAACACCTGCATTACCAGAGTAATGCAGGTGTTCATGGGACGCAGATGCATTGCCGGCCTTTGAGAAAGGTATAGGCTTTCTTCTTGAAGGTCCCTAAGTTGTATCGGTCCAAAAAATCCGGTGACGGCAGGACATTCCATAAGCTAGCATAAAGCAAGTTCGTGGCACAAAATTCCGCGAAAAAAGCACTGTGCCAAAGCATCACGGTGGTGTAGATGGAATTGTTGCTTATGCTGTGAGGTTCGAGATATCATGTTGTGATTACGGTTATCCTCTTTATGTAAGAAACTTTATGATGTGCAGGAGTGTGATCCACGTCATGTGCAAGAGTTTATATTTTCACCCGTATACACAAAATCTTTTCCTTCACCGCTTATTTCTTGTACCATTTTAAAAGGCAAAGGATGCTGGCTGCATTTTCTTTATTACTTCCTCGATGCAACGCGCCGATGCATTAGTTGTCTGATCACCCATTTCCATTCCAATAAACGAATAAATGACATGTAGAAATTATTTCCTCGCTAAATATTGTTTTACTATTTCTTTGATATGAAAATACTAAGCAGACAATTTAAAATACTGTTCGAAATATGATATAATAGTAATTATAAATGAATATCCTTACGCATAACGCAAAAACTAGACAGAGGTCTTGTTTTTTGTATTATGCGTAAATATAATCAAAGTTTGCCACCCATTTTTGACCGAATCTTATTTGGGACAGCGTGGCATGTCAGGCTCACTACCCGTCACGTTGTCCCGAAAATATCTTTGGTGGAAGGTGGGTCAAAGGAACATTAATGTCTAGACTAGACCTCTGTCTACCCCTGTATTGGGAATTGCGTGAAGATATTTGTTTATTATTTTTATTTATAAATATTGTTTTACTATTTCTTTGATATGAAAATAGAGAATAGACAATTTAAAATACAGTTCATGAAGTAACGAAATATGATAAATAGTAATTATAAATGAATATCGTTACGCATAACGCAAAAACTAGACAGAGATCTGGTTTTTTGCATTATGCGTAATCAAGTTTTTCCACCTATTTTTGACCGAATCTTATTTGGGACAGCGTGGCATGTCGGCGACGGGCTCACCACCTGTCACGTTGTCCCGAAAATATCTTCGGTGGAAGGTGGGTCAAAGAAACCTTATTGTCTAGACTAGACCTCTGTCTACCCCTGTATTGGGAATGGCGTGAAGATCTTTATTTATTTTATTTACAATACAAATTAAATGTAACTAATCATTTTGTTCTAAATCTATAGATTTGTATATGATATGGGAATTGCGTGAAGATATTTGTTTATAATTTTTAATATAAATACTGTTTTACATTTCTATGATATGAAAATACAGAGCAGACAATTTAAAATACAGTTAATGAAATAACGAAATATGATAAAATAGTAATTATAAATGAGTGTCTTTAGGTACAATGCCAAAACTAGACAGAGATCTAGACAATCAAGTTTTTCCACCGATTTTGACCGCATCTTATTTGGGACAACGTGACAGTAGGATACGCTTACACATATTTACACAGATAGTTACTTTTATATAAACATACATGACTTTAGTATTAAAATCCATATTCATCATACAAATACAGTTTGCCCCTATCGGGATTCGAACCTTAGCTTCGAAGGCAGGACAACTACCAACTCGGCTATCGACTATCATAAAAATGTAATTTCTTTTAAAAGCGTACAACTTTAGACAGTAATCAAATCATCACTATTTCATTATTTATGGTCTTTAAAAATTTTGCTACAACACAGCCCCGTCATTAGAGAGGATTGGACATAACCTTCACGCTTGGCAAGCGGCTTGGCTTGACCGCAGTACCAGAAACATCGCTACTTAGACGATGCTATTCATCAGAAGTCTGTGATCTGGCATTTTTAGAGATGTTTATGTCGATGTTATCGCCGGGATATCTGCTGATAGTGTGCCATTTTCCAAACCTTTTCCTATCGATAACCACGGGAAGGAAAATGATGGTAAATTCTTTTGCTGACTTACAAAGATGCTAGTGTGAAAAAACTTGGTCCGAAGAGAAGAAGTGCACCGCCCTCCCTCCCAGAGATGCGTGCACTAGTTCTGCCGGATTCCTTACCATCAATACTATGGCACTACAGTGTACATTAGGTAACATAAATACATACATAGATAGGGACAACATCACACGTGCCTCTGGTCCCAAAGTAAGTAGCTTGAGCACTTGTATTATGGAATCAGAATCAACCTACCACAAACACCCAGACACGAGAAAACGAACAAAAAGAAATTTTTTATATTGACCCGACCGGGAATCGATCTGGGACCTCCGAGCTGACACCACAAAACCTTTGTGTGTGCCACTCTTCGATTCTAGTCGAGAGACCCGAGTTCAACCCCTTACTAATATTAAATATATTATTTATATCGTTGGATTGAACATAAAGCATAAAGACGGCGACGGGCTCACCACCTGTCACGTTGTCCCGAAAATATCTTCGGTGGAAGGTGGGTCAAAGGAACATTAATGTCTAGACTAGACCTCTGTCTACCCCTGTATTGGGAATTGCGTGAAGATATTTTTATTACACCATCTTTCTCTCATCGAGCGAAGCTCTCTCATACCGTTAATTTATTCACTAAAAACTACAGGATTTTTTCATAAGACTTCCTACTGCAACACTTCACATCTCTACCGCTAATCATACCATTAAAAACGTAATACCGCACCACGGTTCGCGCGTCCTAAAGCTTCTTTCAATAGTGGATTATGTCGCAGTAATTTGAAGCAATCATGTGATTAATACCTCCTGCTTTATTATTTAACAGTTTCTATCGTAAGGTAACACTGAGATAAATGTTATTTTCAAATACATTGCTTGGTTTGTATAAAACGTGCAGGATTGTTACAGTATAAAAACATCAATGCAAATATTCGTTGAAGGACTACGTGAGTGATAATCGTTAAGGAATAATGGCATATTTCACGGTATAATGAGTTCCGAAAATATGCTATAAATGATACACAGGGTGTTCTACTGACGCTTTTATATTTGACACCTACTAATATCATATTCTTTATAAATAAATAATTTCCTAAATAAATAAGAACAACTTTACATACTTTGCTCTATCCCAAAGTAAGTAGCTTGAGCACTTGTATTATGGAATCAGAATCAACCTACCACAAACACCCAGACACGAGAAAACGAACAAAAAGAAATTTTTTATATTGACCCGACCGGGAATCGATCTGGGACCTCCGAGCTGACACCACAAAACCTTTGTGTGTGCCACTCTTCGATTCTAGTCGAGAGACCCGAGTTCAACCCCTTACTAATATTAAATATATTATTTATATCGTTGGATTGAACATAAAGCATAAAGACGGCGACGGGCTCACAACATCACGTTGTCCCAAAAATCCCTTCTATGGAAGATGGTTCGAAAGTACTACACTTTCTAGATCTCTGTTTTCCCTGTATTGGGAATAGCGTAAAGATATTTTTTATTACACCATCTTTCTCTCATCGAGCGAAGCTCTCTCATACCGTTAATTTATTCACTAAAAACTACAGGATTTTTTCATAAGACTTCCTACTGCAACACTTCACATCTCTACCGCTAATCATACCATTAAAAACGTAATACCGCATGCAGTTCGCGTCCCTAAAGCTTCTTTCAATAGTGGATTATGTCGCAGTAATTTGAAGCAATCATGTGATTAATACCTCCTGCTTTATTATTTAACAGTTTCTATCGTAAGGTAACACTGAGATAAATGTTATTTTCAAATACATTGCTTGGTTTGTATAAAACGTGCAGGATTGTTACAGTATAAAAACATCAATGCAAATATTCGTTGAAGGACTACGTGAGTGATAATCGTTAAGGAATAATGGCATATTTCACGGTATAATGAGTTCCGAAAATATGCTATAAATGATACACAGGATGTTCTACTGACGCTTTTATATTTGACACCTACTAATATCATATTCTTTATAAATAAATAATTTCCTAAATAAATAAGAACAACTTTACATACTTTGCTCTATCCCAAAAGTAAGTGCACCTGTTTTTACAGTGGTAGAGCCACACATCAGCTTTTGTTGTTGCATAAATGGGCCGGCTCGACCGAGGTAGTACCACGACCTCACAGAATACCGGCGTGAAGTAGAAGTCTAATAAACTTCTGCGTTTCGTCTGGTGAGTGCAGGTAACCGGTGGCCCACACACCCCCCCTTCCCCCAATTCGGGGGGGGGGGGACTCTAAGAGAGGCAAGGCATCTGCTATGCCTCTGGTACTGAGGGTGTTCATGGGCGGCGGTAATCACTTGCCATCACGTGAGCCACGTGCTCGTTTGCCTCCCTTTTCTATAAAAAAAAAACCTGTATCTTTACGCATTTTCCTATACAGGGGTAGTCAGAGGTATAGACAATTTAGAACTTTCTATCCGTATTTCACTGGAATATATCTTGGGACAACGGGACAGGTGGTGAGCCTGTCACCGTCTTAATATCCAATCCATCCAAAAATATATAAATCGTAAATCAGCATCGAAGTTAAAATTAACTTATGTTATAGAATCGCAAAACTTCTTCAAAAACTCAGACCCGAAGCAATTTAGAAAAAGTGTTTTATACATTAACCCGACCGGGAATCGAATCCGGGTTGTCAGAGCTGTTAAATGAAACAATAGTTCGTTTGTTGCGCCTTCGTTCCTAAATCACTAAAAATCTACCTAATTCAATTGATCCTAAATCACTAAAAATCTACCTAATTCAATTGATCCTAAATCACTAAAAATCTACCTAATTCAATTGATCCTAAATCACTAAAAATCTACCTAATTCAATTGATCCTAAATCACTAAAAATCTACCTAATTCAATTGATCCTAAATCACTAAAAATCTACCTAATTCAATTGATCCTAAATCACTAAAAATCTACCTAATTCAAATTGATCAGTGTTATATTATAATTTTATATTTTATTAGGGTTAGTAATTTCTCTATAACTTTATATCAGATTTACATAATTTACCATTTTCTTATTAAATCTAACGAATACAAAATCAAGATTAAGTTAATATAACTATAATATAATTAAACGGAAGCTCGTTATTTTAGTTGAGCTTCCACTTTAGAGTCCTAAACTAACAAGCAGAGGACGCAACTAATGAGACGGGATCACGGGCTAAGTAAATCACTGATAATCTTGGTAACTTCACATTCCAATTAAGGTTTAATATAAATTACGTATCGTCAAAGTAAAATAAATAAATAAATATAAATATCCTTCGCAATCTACGCAATTCCCAATGCAGGGGTAGAGAGAGGTCTAGTCTAGACAATTATGGGTGGTCGGAATTACGATTCAAGAAACCCGAGTACGTTCCGACCCCTGGTGGTTGCCTCGTACCAATGGGTATTTCAAAAACTTGTGTACGAATCATATTGTTGGCTTCTACATGAAGACGGCGACGGGCTCACCACCCGTCACGTTGTCCCGAAAATATCTTCGGTGGAAGGTGGGTCGAAATGAGGAAACGTGTAGACCTCTGTCTATCCCAGTATACCTGAAGATGTAGAAAAGTTTAGTGAAATCTCCATTTTTAACTAAATCTTATTTTAGTTGGTTCGGTTTGGGTCAATGTAGAAAAGCCTTTTTCTGCATTTTCTTTTCTTCTTCGTTGTTTCAGTGTAACACAAGTGCTTAAGTTACTTACTTTGGCATCGGAGCAATGTATGTGATGTTGTCCCTATCTATATGTTTTTTTTATAGAAAAGGGAGGCAAATGAGCAGGTGGCTCACGTGATGGTAAGTGATTACCGCCGCCCATGAACACCCGCAAAACCAGAGGCATAGCAGATGCGTTGCCGGCCTTAGAGTGCCCCCCCCCCGCCCCTAGAATGGGGGGAGGGGGGTGGTGTGGGCCTCCGTTTACCTGCACTCGAACGAAACGCAGAAGTTTTTTTTTTTATAGAAAGGGGAGGCAAAAAAACAGGTGGCTCACGTGATGGTAAGTGATTACCGCCGCCCATGAACACCCGCAAAACCAGAGGCATAGCAGATGCGTTGCCGGCCTTAGAGTGCTCCCTCCCCAGAATAGGGGAGGGGGGTGTGGGCCACCGGTTACCTGCACTCACCAGACGAAACGCAGAAGTTTGTTGTTGACTTCTACTTCACGCCCGTATTCTGTGAGGTCGTGGTACTTCCCCGGTCGAGCCGGCCCAGTCATGCAACAACAAAAGCTGATGCGTGGCTCTACCACCGTTCAAATCAATGTATGTAATATATATGTATATGTTACTTGCGACCACCCTGTACGTTCAGGCAGCGGACATGGTGCGACAATAGTCGCGCGTTAAAGCGATAATAATCGCGGCGTGCGAAAGTCCCACGTGGGGATTATTGCATTAGCTATTAACGTTTGTATGTTTGAGCTCTTTTATCATACCATAGAATGATACCGCAGAATGGAATTTGCAGTTATAACTTTAGTTATTATCTTACTTATAATGTAACATACATTGTTAAACATTGTTAAAGTCCACTCGAAATAGCCTTAGTCTTATATCGAAGATATTAATGTATGAATATACCTACACGCAATTCCCAATACAGGGGAATAATAATAAGCTTTTTGAAAAACCCATTGGTACGAGCCTGCCACCTGATGATCGAACTCGGGTCTCTTGTCTCGAAATTCCGACCACCCAACCACTCTGCTATCGTGACAGTAAATTAAAATTAATATAAAGACGACCTCCGTGGACGAGTAGCGTAAACACCGGTTTTCAAGGTGTCGCTATCTCGAGGTCCCGGGTTCGATTTCCGGTCGGGTCAATGTAGAAAAAAACAGTTTTTCTACATTTTCCCGGGTCTGGGTGTTTGTGGTGTCTTCGTTGTTTCCGATTCCCATACCTCAAGTGCTTTAGCATCTTGCATTGGGATCGGAGTAATGGTGTGATGTTGTCCCTATCTATATGTTTTTTTTATAGAAAAGGGAGGCAAATGAGCAGGTGGCTCACGTGATGGTAAGTGATTACCGCCGCCCATGAACACCCGCAAAACCAGAGGCATAGCAGATGTGTTGCCTCCTTAGAGTGCTCCCTCCCCAGAATAGGGGAGGGGGTGGGCCACCGGTTACCTGCACTCACCAGACGAAACGCAGAAGTTTTTTTTTTTATAGAAAGGGGAGGCAAAAAAACAGGTGGCTCACGTGATGGTAAGTGATTACCGCCGCCCATGAACACCCGCAATACCAGAGGCTTAGCAGATGTGTTGCCTCCCTTAGAGTGCTCCCTCCCCCAGAATAGGGGGAGGGGGGTGTGGGCCACCGGTTACCTGCACTCACCAGACGAAACGCAGAAGTTTGTTGTTGACTTCTACTTCACGCCCGTATTCTGTGAGGTCGTGGTACTTCCCCGGTCGAGCCGGCCCAGTCATGCAACAACAAAAGCTGATGCGTGGCTCTACCACCGTTCAAATCAATGTATGTAATATATATGTATATGTTACTTGCGACCACCCTGTACGTTCAGGCAGCGGACATAGTGCGACAATAGTCGCGCGTTAAAGCGTGTAATCGCGGCGTGCGAAAGTCCCACGTGGGGATTATTGCATTAGCTATTAACGTTTGTATGTTTGAGCTCTTTTATCATACCATAGAATGATACCGCAGAATGGAATTTGCAGTTATAACTTTAGTTATTATCTTACTTATAATGTAACATACATTGTTAAACATTGTTAAAGTCCACTCGAAATAGCCTTAGTCTTATATCGAAGATATTAATGTATGAATATACCTACACGCAATTCCCAATACAGGGGAATAATAATAAGCTTTTTGAAAAACCCATTGGTACGAGCCTGCCACCTGATGATCGAACTCGGGTCTCTTGTCTCGAAATTCCGACCACCCAACCACTCTGCTATCGTGACAGTAAATTAAAATTAATATAAAGACGACCTCCGTGGACGAGTAGCGTAAACACCGGTTTTCAAGGTGTCGCTATCTCGAGGTCCCGGGTTCGATTTCCGGTCGGGTCAATGTAGAAAAAAACAGTTTTTCTACATTTTCCCGGGTCTGGGTGTTTGTGGTGTCTTCGTTGTTTCCGATTCCCATACCTCAAGTGCTTTAGCATCTTGCATTGGGATCGGAGTAATGGTGTGATGTTGTCCCTATCTATATATGTATTTATTATAAAAAAAAAAGATCTGTATGTAGATATTTTTTCCCCGTGGGCGGCGCATGCGGCGAATTCTGACCTTAAAGCTTTCCTAAGGGAAAATACAAAAAGATAAGGGAAAAAGAATATAGTTATGGCAAACGACAGATGGCGGGATAACCATCTCTAAAATTATCAGACGGAAGATGGGCAGCAGCGTCTTAGGTGCGAGTGGTCTGGTATTGCGATCGCCAATGCGCGATGCCATGCGTGGCGATTATGCCAAATCCTCCCTATGGGAGGCCTATGTCGTGCAGTGGACTTTAACAAGCCGATATGTATGTATTTATGTATGTAAGTTTCTGAAAAAACCCATTGCTACGAGCCTCTTGGAACGAACTCGGGTCTTGACTCGAATCCTCTCTCGATCACAATTGACTCGAATCGATCACTCAATTAGGGGTTATCGTCACTCTACCAGAATAAAGGTAAATACTACCCATCTTCTTACGCCAATAACTACACCGGGCACATTTTTTAACAGTTATGTAATAATTTTTTTTACATTACTTGTTTGTTTGTTATTCTCAATAAAGTCACGATTGCCGAGTGGTTGGGTGGTCGGAATATCGAGTCAAGAGACCAGAGTTCGATCCCCAGGTGGCAGGCACTTACTAATGGGTTTTACAAAAACTTATGTACAAATTGTATCGTAGGCTTGGACATTAAGACGGCGACGGGCTCACCACCTGTCATTTGTCCCTAAAATATTCACTCTTGCTTGCTCGATCGCTTGAGCTTTAACTCGTCATAGACCTCCGAGGACAAGTGGCGTACACGCCGGTTTTCAAGGTTTCGCCATGTCTAAGGCACCGTTTTCGATTCCCGGACGGGTCAATGTGGTAAAACCACTTTTGCCCACATTTTCTCGGATCAGGATGTTTATAATGCCTTCGTTGTTTCTGATTTCATAACACGAGTGCATTTGCCACTTACTTTGGGATCAGAGGAATGTATGTGATTTTATCCCTGTCTATGTATGTATTTGTAAAAAAAACTGACATACTTCGTGTACTGAACTGAAAAAATATTTTTAAACGTTATTTTTTTTAGTATCTTACATTTTTACATTCCGACGTAACAAACTAAACATTAACATAACCCCGATGGCCGCAATTGGTCAGTTACTCCGAGTGTCGTCTCATCCCGCAAGGATGTGGATTCAATTTGGTCGCGTAATAATGGAGAAATGATCGCTTGATACGTCCGCATCTCAGAGAAATACTTCAATGTTTAACCTATAGAGATGCGCACTTCATAGTCGTTATTTATTATCGACATTCCTGCTGATTTTAACGCGGCAACGCATCCGCTATTCCTCCGGTATTGCAGATGTTCATGAGCGGCGGTAATCACTTACCATCACGTGTGCCACCTTTGCGTGAAGATATTTATTTATATTTATTTATTATTATGTAATTTGTTGTCTAATCATTATTTCTATTTTCATTCACGTTATGTCTATCATCTTACAAGTCGAATATGCTGAGATCCCTTTATTAAACTATGCTAAAGTTCAATCGAGTTTAACATTGAAAGTTGATTGTTAATCTTACACAATAATATAAATAGCGACCACAGCTGAGTGGTTGGGTAATCGGAATTTTGAGACAAGAGACCTGAGTTCGATCTCCAGGTGGTAGGCACGTACCAATGAATTACAAATGGATTTTTAAAAAATATTATGTACGAATTATATCGTTGGATTGGACATATAGGCGGCGACGGGCTCACTACCAGTCACGTTGTCTCGAAAATATCTTCGGTGGAAGGTGGGTCAAAGGGACTTAATTGTCTAGACTGGACCTTTGTCTACCCTTAATTGGGACTTGCGTGAAGATATGTACTTATTTTATTTATAATACAAATAGAGACTTCAATATAAGTCCTTAGTACTAACAAAGTCGATTTCACAGAAGAAACGTCGCAACCACTAGGAACGTCGTTAAAATATCGATAACTTAACAACAACTCTAGCTGGTCGGGGGTGAGAGCTTGAAATTGGAGGAAAACTTTCGTAAGGGGAAATGAAATGGGATTGATAAAAATTGGAACCAAGCCGCCTGCGCAGGGTCGGACTCGGAAAGTTATAAAATAATCGAAGTCAAATGAAAAAAAAGGCACGATAGCCGAGTGGTAGGGTTGTCGGCGAGTCAAGAGACCAAAATACAACCCTAGATGACACTGTAGTACCAATGGCTTTTCAAGAAGTTCTTGGATATAAAAGGCTGATGAGCTGAGGCGTCAAGGACACTACCTTTCACGATTTTTCAAAAAATATCTTCGTTGAAAGGGGGATCGATAGAGCTTAATTATGTAGACTTTGTCTACCCCAATATTAGGAACAGAGTCAAGATATTAATTTATATTCCGAAATAATCAAATGATAATTTGCTTTAATTACCTTTAAAGGGAAATAATTACTACACACATCGCGACAGTACGCCAGAGGTTAAAGTTCGAATCTCGCTCATGTTATTAGATTTTAATTATACATTATACATGTTTTACTTAATTTAAATAAAAACCTTTCACAATGAACTTGGTAAAGCCGCAGCTCTTTGAGCTTTTTACAGGTGTATAGTGGAAATATGTCCCTAGGCTTCTCAGTTTGCCTTTAATTTAAGCCATGAATGATCTGCTCCAAATACTTCCATAGATAGATAGGTGTATTATCGTCGTATGTATTATCAGGTGATCCAGAAGGGAAGGAAGCTATAGTTCATTTCCCTTCCTCCCTTCCACCTCGACTTCAACTCTCAATATCGATATGAGTTGAATTTCTTGTCATTAATCGGTGTTTCCGATTCCATAACACGCGTGCCTCAGGTACTTTGGTATCAGAGCAATGTATGTGATGTTGTCCCTAACTATGTATGTATAAAATTCCAGACAAAATACGATCATAGACCTAACTGACAATGATTTATCTGCTAACCATTGGTAAATTGAGTTGATTTTGAATACGACGGTTAGCTTTAGTCAAACTAAGTGGCCAAGCACTTGGAAAAAGGTCGCAATGGAACGCGAATATTCGTTATTTAAATACGACGACCTCCGTGGACGAGTGGTATAAACATCGGTTTTCTAGGTGTCGCCATCTCGAGGTCCCGGGTTTGATTTCCGGATGGGTCAATGTACAAAAAAAAAAACACTTTTTCTAGTGTCTAGGTGTTTGTGGTGGCTTCGTTGTTTCCGATTCCCATACCTCAATTGCTTTAGCTTCTTACATTGGGATCAGAAAAATGTATGTGATGTTGTCCCTATCTATATACGTATTTAAAAAATATTAATTAAATTCAAAGAGCAGTGTGTTGTACAGTGTACTGTTGAACACCTCATTTTCGTCTTACATATGCGACATTTGAGTTCTTCATTATTTGAGATAAAGCCACCCATTGTGCTACCATTAAATGTAATTTATATCTAAGTTAAACTCTCCGGCATATTTTTGGTGTGCAACAAAGTAGAGTATACTTTGTTGCACACATATATAAATACTTTCTCTCTTTCTCTCTCTTAATAAACATTTTAGCATAATTTTAAATCCACGTTTTTTAATATTTTATTTATATATATATATATATATATATATATATATATATATATATATATATATATATATATATATATATATATATATATATATATATATATATATATATATATATATATATATATATATATATATATATATATATATATATATATATATATATATATATATATATATATATATATATATATATATTCATTGTGAGAATTTTTATTAAATTAAAAATGTTTAAAGAAGTAGATTTCAATATTTTTTAAACTTTAAATAACATATTCAGATTTTATATATGACATGAATTTAAAGATCTCCTTAGAGCAAACATTATCATTAGAATCGTCTCTGAATCGGACCCTGTCACTCGAGGGCTCGAAATTCACTTAGCTTCGTTTGTCGAAGCTTTTCGCCTCTTGAAACTTTTCAATAGCCCGGAATCGAATTCAGGCACCTTTCTTCCCCCTCCCCGCATCATTGCACCCCACACCTCACACACCTACAGTCAAGTGCATGTAACTTATGTACGGCGTATGCTTAAAACATTGTGCGTGAAGAAAATCGTTGGTGAAGCCTGGTTTTTATAGAAAAAAACTAAAAATCAAAATGCTATAAAGACTGAACCAAAATCTTTAATAACGTTTTCTTGAAAAGCGTTCTTTAAAGCGTTTTTTAAACAAAAAAAAAATATCTGTCTTTACGTAATTCTCAATACGGGTAGACCGAGGTCTAGTCTAGACAATTAACTCCCTTCGACCCAACTTCCACCGAAGATAATTTAGGGACAACGTGACAGGACAGGACGATATAATTCGTACATAAGTTTTGAAAACCCATTGGTACGAGCCTGCAACCTGGGGATCGAACTTGGGTCTCTTGACTCGAAATTCCGACCACCCTACCACTCGGTTATGGTGACTTTTTTTAATAAGGTGTAGAATTTACATATACAAGGTATAGAACAATAGGTGTTTTTTAATAAATTAATTTAGGGATTTTTTAATAAACCCGCAATTATTTTCAAACATTCCTCAAAATAGAGAAATATGCTGAAGCTTTCTCATAATCTCTAAAAATTCTTCTAATCTTTTTAGCATTTTATATTAAATTAATTAATAATATTACTTATTAAATAGTAAATCGAGCAGTAGGGTGATCGAAAGGTGGGACGAAAGAACTTAATTGTCTTGTCCTCCGTCTACCCCATTATTAGGAATGGCGTGAAGATACTTTTTTACTTATTTGTGACGCAAGTTGTATTGCGTGGCATAGACGTAAGTACATATCACCCCTTTCCTCCCATGGGTGTCGTAAGATGGAAGATTATGGCGTTGCTACGGCTTTAGATTTATGGGATTTGATTGCAAAATTAGCTAACTGTCCACCTAATGGTAAATGACTACAGCAGCCAATCATTTCAAAATCAAAAGAAGTAAGATGCAACACCCCCTAGAACTACTTCGGATCTTTGCACCAAAACCGGAGCATAATAGATACATTGCTATGTGGTGGCAGAAATAGGTGAGAGTGTGGCTTCCAATCAAAGGAATCTACTCCGCACAACTAACAGTCAGTATGTAAATGATAGATTCCGTGAGTTATTATTAAAATATATCAAGAAAATATTTCTTCACGCATTTTTCTTTACTGTGGTTATCAGATGTCTAGACATTAAGTCCTTCCGACACACTTTTCACCGAAGACATTTTTTAGAACAACGTGACAGGTGATGAGTCTATTACCGTCTTTCTGTCCAAGCCAACGATATAAATCATACATAAGTTTCGAAAAAAACCTATTGGTCTGAGCCTACCATATAGGGATCGAACTCGAGTCTCTTGACTCGAATTCCGATCACCCAGACACTCGGATCGTGGCCAACTATTTAAAATGTTTTAAAAAAAATTGTAACTACTCGGCAATAACATTATATCCATTTGTATCAGACACAGACCCAGTACAAAGCAGACGAATACAATGGACTGCACCAGAATTATCCAAATCCATCTAATGGTCATTTCGGTGGCAGTTCTCTTGCTTAATCTTATTGTGTTAGAATAAGAAAGACATATTTCTTGAGGGCAAATCTGGGACAGTCTTTTATATTGCATACATACATACAATCATAAATAACGGCCTGTTAAAGTCCACTGCAGGTCATAGGACTCTCCAACGGAGAGGATTTGCCATAATCGCCACGCTTGGCATGCGGATTGGCGATCGCAGTACCAGATCATTCGCACCTTAGACGCTGTGGCCTCTCTTCGGTCTGATTACTTTGGTCTGATATTTCTTAGAGATAGCTATCCCGCCATCTATCGGTTGCCATAGCGACATTCGAGACTGTTTCTTTATTGTCCATTTGTTTTATCTATAGTAATGAATAATATACATAAAGACGGCAATGGGCTCACCACCTGTCATGATGTCCTTAAAATATCTTTGGTGTAAGGTGAGTCGAAACGACTTAATTGTCTAGATCATTGTCTATTCCTGTATTGGGAAAGGCGTGAAGATATTTATCTATTATTGTTTTATAGTAATGGAACATCGAGGTCGTCTGTAAGAGTCATTTTTGGCTTACTAGGTGACTTCAATCGCTGTACTTGACTTAAATAAACTTTATTATAATTAGAATAACCGAGTGGTCGAGTAATCAGTATCGTGGTCGAGAGACCCGAGCTATATCCCCAGATGGCAAGCTCTTCAGAAGGAGTTTTCTATACTTATATACGATTTATATCATTGGCTTGGACATAAAGACGGCGACAGATTCACCACCTATCCAGTTGTCACCAAAAATTTTCTTCGGTTCGCAAGGACTTAATTGTCTGGATCTGTGTTTACCCCAATGTTAAGAATAAAAATAAAACTAAATATTAAGTCCAGGGTAACTCAGTCAAGGTAGAAACAAAAAGCACATTAGCTAATAAAGCAAAAAAGGGAACTGTTTCTTTCTCTTTGTATAGGTATGAGAATTCAAATTACACTCCATTGGGATGTATATTATTTGATTGATTCACTTCGATGGTTTGGGCACGTTGAGCAAAAGAGTGAAAACCGAATGGTGAAGAAAATATACAGCGCAATAGTTAACAATAAATAGATCGAGGTAAACCCAGACAACATTTGAGGATCATGTGAGCAAATTGCTAATAGAGGAGAGAGTAAATAAATAATGATGTGGCATGTAACTTACACTTGGCGATCTGTTCTCTCTCGCAACCCCTAAATTTAAGATTAAGACTAATATAAAAAAAAATTGAAAAGTCACGATAGCCGAGTGATTAAGTGGTCGAAATTTCGAGTCAATAGACCCGAGTTCGATCCCCAGGTGGTTCGAAGCATTGGGTTTTTTCAAAAACGTATATACGAATTATATCGTTGGCGTGGACATAAAGACGGCGACAGGCTCACTTTGTCCCGAAAATATCTTCGGTGGAAGGTGGGTCGAAGGGACTTAATTGTCAAGACTAGACCTCTGTCTACGCCTGTATTGGGAATTGCGTGAAGATATTTACTTATTTAAGACAAATTAAAAAAAATATAAGCAGCGAGTGTGTGTACTGTATTGTAGTTAGTAAAGCATCGTCACCCTAACTTCACACTTAGAAACAGTAACACAATACGCTTGATATGTCGTATAAAACCGAATTCTTTCTCCATTGTGGTCCCACCAGCGGTCAACTGCTCGATTTCATTCACGTGAAGTTCTGCGAAGCGTCGATATTGAAGCATTAAGTAGTTTGTGTAAAAGGATTTTGTTCGGCCCGGCACTCGAAACCACAATGCGTTTGTTCAGAGGCGTTAATCGTAAGCTGCCCATTGCTTGTGGGTGTAGAATTATTCTTTTTAAAGTATTTAACATACATTGTTAATATAAACTTAATAATATAAACTATTATGAGGAGAGCCTTAAAATAATTAATAAATAACTTCACGCAATTCCCAATACAGGGGTAGATAGAGGTCAAGTCTAGACAATTAAGTCCCTATGACCCTCCTTCCACCGAAGATATTTCCGGGACAACGTGACAGGTGGTTAGCCCGTCGCCGTCTTTATGTCCAAGCCAATGATATAATTCGTACTTACTTATCTTCACGCACAATCCCTGACGGGGTAGCCAGAGAGAACAGATCGCCAAGTGTCACTATCCCTACATACCTCTTTCGCTTCTTTCAGATTCATCATCTTCTTCATACATGCACGTCTAGGTATCCGAGTACTCTTGACCCTCCCCTCGTATATATAATTCGTACTTAGGTTTTTGAAAAACCCATTGGTACGAGCCTGCCACCTGGGGGTCGAACTCGGGTCTCTCGACTCGAAATTGCGACCACCCAACCACCCGGCTATCGTGACTTGGGTGATGGGGAGAGCCTTGGACATGCTTGGCTACTGACAGAGATTGTGCTAATTTTTTAATAAATAGCACTGCATAAACTAAGGTGCTGTATTTCGCAGTGCTATCGCCAATCCGTTTGTCAAGCATGGCGATGATAGCAATCCTTTCTTTAAGGAAGAGGCCTATGTCCTGCAATGGAATTTAAAAGTACTTTAAAAGTTAAAAACAAAGATACACAATTTTTTTATGAGCACATTAGTTATGCTGAACTTATTTTTGTTATTAAATGAAAGATAAAATGTTTTTTAAAGTTACAACTGAAATTTTAAAAACATTTTAAAAAATTTCAAGTGAAAGATGGTGTCTTAAATAAAACCATTTTCCAATTTTATCGCGCTTTTAAAATCGCGGATTGTAAAGCATACGAAACGTCGGGAAATAACAATAATATAAATATATCTTCACGCAATTACCAATACAGGGGTAAACAGACGTCAATTCTAGACAATTAAGTCCCTTTGACCCACCTTCCACCGAAGATATTTTCGGGACAACATGACAGGTGGTGAGCCCATCGCCGTCTTTATGTCCAAGCCAACGATGAAATTCGTACATAAGTTTTTGAAAAACTCATTGGTACTGCCACCTGGGGATCGAACTTGGGTCTCTCGACTCGAAATTCCGACCACACAACAACTCGGCTATCGTGACTTGTTGGGAAATAAAAATTGTTTTTTAAAACTAATTAAAAACGCGATTAAATCCGAAAATCAGCATAATACAAGAAATCATTATGAAAGATGATGGTGCGTGTCCCGCCCGCATCAGTTTGAAATTTTAAAAACTTTTTCTCTTTAATTTTATACCAAAAAAAGTTAAAAAAACTTAAAAAGTTATGTGCCAAATGGTCCAGGAGCGGTCTTTTTCAGACAACATTAATGCTAACGAAAAATTTTCTAAATTACGATGTGTTCTACTAGACAAAAATATAAATAAATTGTGATCCTAAATAAGTCGAATTCGACTTATTTGCCTAAATAAGTCGAATTATTTTTTGACGTATACTAATAGAAAAATGTTCTTAAGTCATAGCATGGTGTACTTGCATGTATCAAGCTAGACAAACAACAATATGATATTTCATTGCACAAAGGCTGCCGAAACTTGCCCTTTTGTATTTACTTACATTTAGTCGATTCTTTTAAGGCTTGGAAACTTAATAGCTTGTCATTGTACTATTGATTTGTTACGTACAATTTAAATTTCCTGAAGCAATAGCCGATAGTGGTTGGGCGACAGCCGAGTGGTGGGGAGATCGGAATTCGAGTCAAGGGACCTGAGTTCGATCCCCAAGGCTCGTACTAATGTCCAAAAAATATCTTCGTTGTGTCGAAAGGACTTAATTGTATAGACCCCTGTCTACCTGTATTAGAAATTGCGTGGAGATATTTTTTCTGAAGGAAAATTTACATTTTCTTCTACGTAAAATATGTGATTACTTACGAATAAGAAGCTAAAAGTAGGACCCGTTAATGTAGTTGGTTAGTTTCTTCGAAGGTAATGGTTGGGGATTCGAATCACGCTGGGAAAAAACCTTTTGTATGACGAATATGAATGCTTTTACTCGAGTCATAGAAATTTGGCTATTTATCAATTAAAAAAAATTAGGACCCTAGTTCGATCCCCAGGTGGCAGTACCAATGAGTTTTTCAAAAACTTATGTACGAATTTCGTCGTTGGCTTGGACATAAAGGCGGCGACGGGCTTACCACCTGTCACGTTGTCCCGAAAATATCTTCGGTGGAAGGTGGGTCAAAGGGACTTAATTGTCTAGACTTAACCTCTGTCTACCCCTGTATTGGGAATGGCGTGAATATATTTATTTATATTTATTTATATTTATTCATTTGAAATTATAGTATTCCGAGACCATTGATCGTTCAACCAAGAGGCAGCCAGAAGACATCTCCAAACAACTGAAAACTAAGGAGTTTAAGCTTCAAGCGAAGAGAAAGATATCTTCAATACTGTAATGCATTCTTGGGGAAGATAGAGTTCTAAAATTATGTCCTTTCGACCTAACTTCCACCGGGGACATGTTTTGGGAGAACGTGTCAGGCGGTGAGCCCGTCGCCGTCTTTATGTCCAAACCAACGGTGGAAATCATACATAAGTTGAAAAACCTACTGATACGTGCTTACCACCTGGAGATTGAACTCGAGTCTCTTGATTCGAATTCCGATCACCCAACCATACGTACTAATTGTTGCATACTATTCTCTTAATGACTATAACAACTCTTTTGACTTCACCATCTGTCCAGTTCTACAAAACAAATTTCTGTAAATACGTGCTGTATTTAATTAAGTAACATTTACGAATAAAAATTAAATTATTCGTAAAACATGTCGACGACAAATAAATTTCTTGTTCCATTAAGCTCAGACCGAGCCTGCCCCAATTAAAACTAAAAAATAAAAAACTCAATTCTGTTCCACGGAACATATTGGGTGAACGCCTCACACAAATGCTGCTTTTTGCGTTTTTTGCCACTTCACTATTTTACATTACGATTAGGGGATAATAAACTTTATTGGTATCCGTTAAAGATTCTCCAAAACGCATCGGTATGTTTGTACAGCATCAATGTATACGTTTTGTATTATTTTCTTTTTCATTGTATTACATCGTTTATCCATCGCTAACGAGTCAGCGGGGTGGCTGTGCGAGCGAGAGGTACGC
Source organism: Sericinus montela (assembly GCA_029286605.1). NCBI lineage: Eukaryota > Metazoa > Arthropoda > Insecta > Lepidoptera > Papilionidae > Sericinus > Sericinus montela. The sequence continues at coordinate 7,916,460 of JAGSMR010000014.1, forward strand.
GTGCGAGAGGGACGCGTGTATGATAGAATGGTTTGTTTTGTTGCATTGTGGTTTCACGATCACTGCTTCTCAAATTTAAATTGGTTTTCTTTTTTACAAAAATGGCGGGTTTTTTTCGAGGGTCGTTTAATGGTAACGTGGCAGTTCAGACAGTTTGTAATATGTTTCAATGTAAATCTATTTTCTTACACCTTTAGATAATTTGGATTTGGGTAAACAGAGGTCTAGACAGTTCAGTCACACGTTTTATCAGTTTATTTGACATAACGTGACAGGTGGTGAGCCCATCGCCGTCTTTATGTCCAAACCAACGGTGGAAATCATACATAAGTTGAAAAACCTACTGATACGTGCTTACCACCTGGAGATTGAACTCGAGTCTCTTGATTCGAATTCCGATCACCCAACCATACGTACTAATTGTTGCATACTATTCTCTTAATGACTATAACAACTCTTTTGACTTCACCATCTGTCCAGTTCTACAAAACAAATTTCTGTAAATACGTGCTGTATTTAATTAAGTAACATTTACGAATAAAAATTAAATTATTCGTAAAACATGTCGACGACAAATAAATTTCTTGTTCCATTAAGCTCAGACCGAGCCTGCCCCAATTAAAACTAAAAATAAAAACTCAATTCTGTTCCACGGAACATATTGGGTGAACGCCTCACACAAATGCTGCTTTTTGCGTTTTTTGCCACTTCACTATTTTACATTACGATTAGGGGATAATAAACTTTATTGGTATCCGTTAAAGATTCTCCAAAACGCATCGGTATGTTTGTACAGCATCAATGTATACGTTTTGTATTATTTTCTTTTTCATTGTATTACATCGTTTATCCATCGCTAACGAGTCAGCGGGGTGGCTGTGCGAGCGAGAGGTACGCGTGCGAGAGGGACGCGTGTATGATAGAATGGTTTGTTTTGTTGCATTGTGGTTTCACGATCACTGCTTCTCAAATTTAAATTGGTTTTCTTTTTTACAAAAATGGCGGGTTTTTTTCGAGGGTCGTTTAATGGTAACGTGGCAGTTCAGACAGTTTGTAATATGTTTCAATGTAAATCTATTTTCTTACACCTTTAGATAATTTGGATTTGGGTAAACAGAGGTCTAGACAGTTCAGTCACACGTTTTATCAGTTTATTTGACATAACGTGACAGGTGGTGAGTCTGAACCTACGATACTATTTACTTGCATAGATAAAATATTCAAATATATTTTAAAATTATCATCATACAAAAGTTTGCTATTTTAATTTAATTTACTTAAAATATTTTCACCATTCATATTTTCAGCATATCCCAATACAGGGGTAGACAGAGGTCTAGTCTAGACAATTAAATCCATTTGACCCATCTTCCACCGAAGATAACTTCGGGACAACCGTCGCCGTCTTGGGGCTTGGAAATACCAAGCCAACGATTTCACTCGTACATAAGTTTTTTATTGAAAAACCCATAGCGAACCTATGGGTTTTTCACCTATGGGTTTAGTCTGCCACCTGTGGATCGAACTCGGGTCTCTTGACTCGAAATAACGACCACCCAATCGCTCGACTATCGTGACTTTTAAATTAAATTTACTATTAAATAAAAAGCTTACAGATACATGACAAATTTAATTTCATGCTTGAAACATCCACAACAATTAATTTTAAAGAGTTTACAAGTTATACTAAAAGATGACATCAGGCTGACCACCCGTCAAATTATTCCAAAATAAGCTCCATTGAACTGTGGGTCAAAAGGACTAAATTGTCCAGACACCTGTTTACTCCAATATTGCAATATGCGTGATTATAACAAAAAAAATTAAAAACAAGTAAACCTAAAACAACTTACAATTCCATTGACAGTTTAGGAACAGCTGAACTTTGAACAATTACACAAAAAGTGTGTTACGAGGGGCGCTTCCATTGTAGCCATTCTTGTCCGTCTGTAACAGTGCTCTAATGACATGTATATTAGGACTCTACAGATTATGTATTGTGTGACAACACTGTACGGTTTGTGAAGTGGTTTATACATTTTTTGGTACAAATATAATGGATTCAGTACATTTCGAAGTATCTGAATGTACTGAACCCATTATATGTCAATGCTCGAAGTATATTTCACACTATATTCGTGAAGTCAGGATAGCCGAGTAGTTGGGTGATCGGAATTAGAGTCAAGAGACCCGAGTTCGTTCCCCTGGTGATAGGTTCGTATCAATGTGTTTTTTCAGAAAATTATTTACGATTTATATTGTTGACTTGAAAAAGACAGCGACGGGCTCATCACGTGTCACGTTATCTAGACCTCGTCTACCCCTGTGTTGGGACTGGCGTAACGATATTTATTTTCAGTACATTTCGAAAAGCGTTACATTAGTACACAAGCTTTTGCAATAACATAACTTATTATTCCTGTTAACTTAGACAACTTATTTTAAATGTACGTCTTTAAAGTGGTGTACGCAAGAGCGTTGACTTCGAGTTGCGAAGTCCAAACTCTTACCCATCACGAGAGAGATAACTCAGTAATGTTTTGAGGGATGCTGTTTCTGCCCTCGGAGATGCTTATCGACGTTAATTGATACCTACACTAATATACTTTACGACGACCTCCGTGGACGAGTGGTGTAAACACCGGTTCTCATGGTGTCGCCATCTCTGAGGTCCCAGGTACGATTCCCGGACGAGATATTGTAGAAGAACCACTTTTTCTGCTTTGCTCGCCTTTAGTAGCTTATTTTGGAATCAGAACTATTTATGTTATGTTGACACTATCTATGTATGTATTTATTTACTACAAAAGTTATTTAATAAAGTAATAAATTTCTTCACGCAATTCCTAATACCGGGAAATACAGAGGTCTAGTCTAGACAATTAAGTCCCTTTGACCCACCTTCCACCGAAGATATGCATATGAGGACCCGATAGTTGAGTTAGTAGTCACCATGGCTTTGAAGCTAATAGGTAGCAAGTTCGGAGCCTGCTATGGGCAAACTTTAGTGTGATCAGTGTCGAGTCATGGCTGTTTATATATGAATGTTTTTATGAATATTTATCTAAGTAAATATATATGTATGTATGTAAGTAAATGTGTATGTATATATATTATCCTTAGCTTAGAGATCAAGATGATATGCCCTCCACCTGTCACGTACCATAAGATCTGGTGAAACAAGAATCGAGTAGACTAAGACAGTCTTGTTGTGTGCTTGTTTATGCAGTTTTTTTACGTTCACGACCTTTTCTTATACCGTTGGTATTAGGAACTCGATTAAGACGGTAGTTAAAGGCTTAGAATAAATTATTTTAGTCTTTTCCATTCACATTTAGCCATCAGAATACAAAACGTAGATAAGTTTCGAAATACGCTAATTACTTCCGGTTACTCGCTACTTCAAATTCAACCAAATTAGAAATAATATACGATGAAACAAGCACGATATTCCGAGTGGTTCACGATATTAAGTGGTTGAGTGATCGGAATTCTTTTCAAGAGTCCTGAGTTCGATCCTCAAGTGGTAGGCACGTACCCATGATTTTTTTTTAACAAAACCTTATGTACGATTTATATCGTTGGCTTGGAAATACGAGTATAGACTGTGACGGGATCACCGTCACAGATCACGTTGTCCCAAAGTTCTTCGGTGAAAGGAAGCTTTCGACCGTACATGTTTTTTTTAAATGACCTAAAAGAGGATACCTACGGAGTTTCTTTCGCCTGTTTCTTCTCCGTCAGAGGAACCTCATTACGAAACGCAATTCCCAATTCAGGGGTAGACAGAGGTCTAGTCTAGACAATTAAGTTCCTACGACCCACCTTCCACCGAAGATATTTTCGGGACAACGTGACAGGTAGTGAACCCGTCGCCGTCTTTCTGTCTTTTAGAAAAACCCATTGGTACGAGCGCGCCACCTGGGGATCGAACTCGGGTCTCTTGACTCGAAATTCCGACCACCCAACCACTCGGCTATTGTGACTTAATTCATTACGAAACGGTGGTCAAATAACTCTCTCACTCAACTTATGTCAATGAATAAATGATTTGAATTTGATTTGTTCAAAACCCTGTCTACCCCAGTATTGTGAATGGCGTGAAGATATTTTTGCATTGTACTTAACAATGCAGATGTCGCAACAGCGGTCTCGTTACCTGAAAATCATCGCTCCGAATGGAATTAAATGCCGTTTCCCAAACATAGCTCTATTTGAACGTTATCAGGACGATCAAATTGTTGGATGCCGAGCAATTTGCCGAACGAACGGGCCCTTTGAGTGCACGGGACCTCACTAATCGCCCTGTTAGATAAAATCACTCGGATCGGGTAGCCATGGTTAATAAATTCAAGAGAACTTTTTTTTAAAGAAAAGTCACGATAGCTGAGTGGTTGGGTGATCGGAATTTCGAGTCAAGAGACCCGAGTTCGATCCCCAGATGGCAGGCCCGTACTGATGGGTTTTTTCCAAAGCTTATGTAGGAATTTGTCGTTGGCTTGGACATAAAGACGGCGACGGGCTCACCACCGGTCACGTTGTCCCGAAAATTTCATCGGTGGACTTAATTGTTTAGACTACACCTCTGTCTACCCCTGTATTGGGATTGACGTGATGAATTTTTTTTTTAAATTTCAACTGACACGGGTGGGATTCGAACCCGCGACTTTTTCCGTACCGTGTCTTAATAGTTGTCTTCTTAAACGAAAATCGCATTTTATCTATATCTATATAAATGTGTAGCATCTGGAAACTGTGAATTATTAATGTATACTAAAAACAGAAGAATATAGTCTAAAACGTGGTCCCGCGTTCGATTCCCGGTCGGGTCAATGTAGAAACACTTTTTATATTTTCTCGACTCTGAGTGTTTGTGGTATCTTCGTTGTTTCTGATTATATTTCATAATATAAGTGCTTAAGCTTCTTACTTTGGGATCAGAGCAATGTATGTTTTTTGTTAATTGAAAATACACTCCTCACAGAATATCGGCGTGAAGTAGAAGTCTAACAAACTTCAGCGTTTCGTCTGGTGAGTGCAGGTAACCGGTGGCCCACATACCCAATGGAGGCAACGCATCTGCTAAGCCTCTGGTATTGCGGGTGTTCATGGGCAGCGGTAATCACTTACCATTACGTGAGCCACCTGCTCGTTTGCCTCCATTTTCTTTAAAAAAATATTCACAAAAGTTATCTTCTGTTCTAATACAATATGGTGTATTGATGATACAGATATTGTCCCTATCTAGACATCTAAGTATGTAAAATTTGTGAAGGATTGGTGAAGTTACAATAGCCGAGTGGTTAGGTGTTCGGAATTTCGAGTCAAGAGACTCGTGTTCGATCCCTAGGTAGCAGGGTCGTACCAATGGCTGTTTCAAAACTTATGTACGAATTATATCGTTTGCTTGGACTTCAAGACGGCGACTGGCTCACCACCTGTCACGTTATCCCGAGAAATGTTTTCGGTAAAAGACTAGACCGCTGTCTTATTTATTTATTATGGATTTGTCCTAGTAAAACCGAAACGATGTTAACCCTAGACTGCTCCCTTTGTAAGTAACATAATAAAGTAACGTAGCGCGGCCGACTGCGCCGCCGATTGTTGAAAATTTCAATTTATTTCGCTAAATTCTATTAAGAGCTGGAGGAGGTTAAACAAAGGTCGGGCTTCACCGAAATCTCTTTAAAGCGAATGGTGCGAATTGGGTGTAATTGATTTTCATTACGTGGTGCGATTTAGTTTTATAGGAAACAAGTTGGTGACGTGACAGTCTAGTTAATAGTGAACCTATTGAGTGGTCGGAATTGCGAGTGAAGAGACCCGAATTCGATCCCCAGGTGGCAAGCTCGTACCAATGGTGTTTTAAATGGTGTTTTCCGAAGGGCTCTTGTTTCCATAAATATTCCATCGGTTTTAGAGCCTTGTGGAATATTTAGGGAGGATGGTAAGAGACCCGACGGCTTGACTTTAGTCCCTTGGGAGAGAGGCAAAGCTCTTGTGTGGGACGCAACTTGCGTCGATACATTAGTGGCCTCTCATATCAAGGGTACTTCGATAAGGGCCGGGGCCGCATCAGAGGCAGCTGAATCGGGTAAATGGCGTAAATATGAATCTTTGAAAGGAGACTATATATTTGTTCCATTTGCCGTAGAGACAATCGGTCCGTGGGGTCCCCGCGCGATGCAGTTTCTAAAGGAATTGTATCCGCGACTTATCGTTGCCGCTGGTGACAAGAGGGCTGGTTCTTTTCTCGCTCAACGGTTAAGTCTAGCCATTCAACGTGGAAATGCAGCCAGCGTTCTTGGTACCATGCCACGAGGAGTAGGGCTCTACGATTATAATAGTTTTTAGTTAATAAGTATTGTAAATATTAACATAATTTTTTCTGTAAATAAATATTTATGTAATTTCCAAAAAAACTTGTGTTCGAATTATATCGTTGGCTTGGACATAAAGACGGCGACGGGCTCACCACCTGTCACGTTGTCCCGAAAACATTTTCGGTGGAAGGTGGGTCAAAGGGACCTCTGTCTACCCCTGTATTGGGAATTGCGTGAAGATATTTATTTATTTTTATTTTAAGGTTTGTGGCTTCAATACCGCTAGGAGCAAATACTTGTGTGTTGAACTTTATAAGTAGAAATATATCTATATAAGCATATTGGACCAGTGTCCAATAATTTTACACAAATATATTTTTACTTTGGCGGCGTTAGGCTCACCGCCTGTTAATTTGTGCCAAATGTGAAATGTGACTCATTGTGACACCTTTCACAGGTGAGTCGAAAGGTTTTCGACTCACCTGTGAAAGGTGAGTCGAAAAGACTAAATCGTCTGGACCCATTTCTACCCCAGTATTGGAAATATACGTGAAGATACATAAGATAAAACAAGCCCACTGAAAGAATGAAACTTCGTCCCGGAATTAAATTCATTTTCCCACGGTATTATTTAACTTCCCTCTATAAAATGTTCTTTGTGCCCCTATATGGATCACCACCAAAACGTATCAATCAATATCTGTAAACAAAATTCATGCTTCCGATGTGATTTGCCGATGAGGAAAAACCACAGGAAACGTGTAGTTCATCTTTTATGTAGGCTTATTTTCCAATAACTCCAAATGCATATCGATAAAGATGCAGGAGATACACTTCTAGATGTGTATTGTACCATATCTCTGTCTCCCAGTGCTGAGATAATCAGAAGTGTGGACAATTTTCTATCTTTTCGATGTACATTATCATTCGTATCATAAAGATCTTATTTGATACAACGTGATAGGTGGCAAGTATGTTTCTTAGTTTAGTCAATGATAAAAATCATTCATGAATTTCGAAGAAACTCATTTGAATCAGCCGGAATTCCAAATACGAATCCATCCCAAGCAATCGTTTATCATGTATCAATATTAGTCTACCGCGAAAAAATATCATAATCTTTTTAAATAAAATTCTTACATCGAATTTTAAGTTTGAGCTTATAAAAATAAATAAATGTCTTCTCGCAACTCCCAATACACGGGAAGATGGAAGTCTAGTCTAGACAATTAAGTTCCTTCAACCCACCTTCCACCGAAGATATTTTTGGGACAACGTGACAGGTGATGAGTCCGTCGCCGTCTGTATGTCCAAGCCAAAGATATTATTCGTACATAAGTTTATGAAAAGCCCATTGGTACGAGCCTGCCTGCGATCGCACTCGGGTCTCTTGACTAGAATTTCCGACCACCCAACCACTCGGCTATCGTGACTTTTCGAGTTTAACTCAATAAAACTTCACGAATAAGCTCTCCCTGCAGTTTATACGCTTGATATTGGATGTTAATCTAAAAACCTTTATGAATCATATTAAATTTCAAATCTAATTCGTGTATAAATTCTCGTTGCGTTTAATTTGCTAGTTCTGAACAGTTTGCCTGCCCCGGGACACGATCACAATAACAGTATTAGAGAGAGGCACAACACACTGACACGCCCTCGTAGGAGAGATGCCTCCCGCTGTCTGGTCCCTGGAAAGTTCGTCAAGGGGTTCTGTAGACTAACAACATTTTGTGGTACGTATTAGAAGTTATGGAAACTTGTCTCTATCTGTGTAATATTTTATTGAACTGTAAACAAAAAGTCACGATAGCCGAGTTGTTGGGTGGTCGGAATTTCGAGTCGAGAGACCCGAGTTCGATCCCCAGGTGGCAGTACCAATGAGTTTTTCAAAAAACTTATGTACGAATTTCATCGTTGGCTTGGACATAAAGACGGCTACGGGCTCACCACCTGTCACGTTGTCCCGAAAATATCTTCGGTGGAAGGTGGGTCAAAGGGACTTAATTGTCTAGACTTGACCTCTGTCTACCCCTGTATTGGGAATTGCGTGAAGATTGCGTGAACTGTAAACATTTGAGAATGACTAAGTATTATACGGGAGCGATATTAATAGTTTAATAGTCACGGTAGCCGAATGGTTTGGTTATCGGAATTTGAGTCAAGGTCTCTTCGAACTTCAGGTCTCTTAGTTGTTTTCTATTCCATACCATAAGTGCTTACATTGTAATTAGAGCAATCTGTGTGATGTTGCCTGTTGTATGTATTTAATACATACACAGAAAACATCCACAACATCTCAATTACAGTTACAATTTTCAAACAGAACCCCGATTTGAGTTACAACAAAAGATTCAGCTGCGATCGCGGCATCCCGCGGCGCAAACAACGGCGTGTACATGTCTAATGACACGTTCTGGCGCGACATGTTGCGAAAAATCTGATCCAGCGAGGTCGCACCAATTGGCGATTGTGTTTCCACTCACAAACGCTGCAATTCCTGATGCAGACGTAATTACAGTGTGCGTTACATTGGTTATGAAGCCACATGCTTTGGAGTAGTCGTTTGTGAGATCAATTTATTGTGATTGATTGAATGGAATACACATAACATATAGAGTTATAAATATGGTTTCTACATAAAGACCCGAATACTCATGATAGCCGAGTGGTTGGGTAGTCGGGATTTCGAGTCCAGAGACCCGAGTTGGATCGTCTGGTGGCAAGCTCGTACTAATGGATTTTTCAAAAATTTATGGACGAATTATATCGTTGGCTTGGACATAAAGAATGTTGTCCCGAAAATATCATCGGTGGAAGGTGGGTCAAATGGACTTAATTGTCTAGACTAGACCTCTGTAGCGTGAAGATAAATAGCGTGAAGATTTTTTTTATGTGAAGACGGCGATAGGCTCACCACCTGTTACGTTGTCGCAAAATAAGCTCTGGAAATGTGGGTCGAAAGCATTGAATTATATCTACCTCCGGCTACAACTGCATGGGGAAATGTGTGAAGATAAAAGAAACGATAAATAATAAATAAATAAATACATACATAGGATACCTACAGCAACACAATTATTGCTCTGATCCTAAAGTAAGTAGCTAAAACACTCGTGATGAAGAATCGGAAACTACGAAGGTACCATAAAAACATACCTGAGACACTGTAGAATCAATAAATATATAAATACCTTCACGCAATTCCCAATACAAAGACAGACAGACAGAGGTCTAGTCAAGACATTTAAGTCCCTTTGACCCACCTTCCACCGAAGATATTTTCGGGACAACGTGACAGGTGGTGAGCCCGTGATCAGAACTCGAGTCAAGAGACCCGCGTTCGATCTCAACCATGGCTCGAACCAATAGGTTTTTTTAAAACTTATGCACTATTTATATCATTGGCTTGGACGTAAAATCGGCGACAGGCTCACCAACACATTCTCCCTAAATTTCTTCGTTGAAAGGTGGGTCGAAAGGACTTAATTGTCTAAACCTCTGTCTACCCCAATATTGGGTATGGCGTGAAAATATGTTTAAGAGTACCTAAGTAGTTCTTGTATAGTGGTCATGAAATATAGCAGTATGTATGATCTTTACAACAAACGGTCAGGAATCGAACAGATAGCCGTCATGCGCCAAACGCACGATTTCATTCGATTAGCGACAGAGAAACATTGTAGAAGACTTGTAGTGCTATGGAGAGGGCATCTTATTATATATTTTTTTATATTATTGATTTTCATATTATAAGTACAATGTCAAAGTATTTAATAATTGTAGGTTCAAATTCCTATACGGGCAAACATTTCTATAACGAATATGAATGTTTGTACTCGATGTCAATAATATCTTAAAATGTATGAGTAAATGTATAAATTTATAACTATATAGTACCGTTAGTTTGGACGATAATAAGGAAATTTGCTCTCAACCTCTCACGTTATCCGAAATGTGCTCCAGTGCAGTATGGTTGGACTAAATTATCAAGAACTCAGTTCTTATTATTGAGCTTTTAGGAGTTGCAATTCGAGTCAACAGACCCAAGATCACTACCCAGTTGGCAGATTTTTTCAAAAGTTATGTAAGATTTATATCGCTGTCTTGGACGTAAAGACGGTGTCAGACTCACCTGTCATGCTGTCCCAAATAATATTTTCGACGAAAGGTGCGTAGAAAGCTCTTATTTGTCTACACGTATATATGTCCACCAAAGTATTTGGAATGGCGTGATGATATTTTAAGGTTTTCGTGTATGTCACAGTCACGATAGACGAGTGGGTGGATGTTCGGAATTTCGAGTCAAGAGACCCGAGTTCGATCCCCAGGTGGCAGGCCAGTACCAATGGGTTTTTCAAAAACTTATGTACAAATTTTATCGTTGGCTTGGTCATAAAGGCGGCGACGGGCTCACCACCTGTCACGTTGTCCCGAAAATATCTTCGGTGGAAGGAGGGTCAAAGGGACTTAATTGTGTAGATTAGACCTCTGTCTTTATTTTTATGGAAAAGGGAGGCTAACGAGCAGGTGGCTCACGTGATGGTAAGTGATTATCGCCGCCCATGAACACCCGCAATACCAGAGGCATAGCAGATGCGTTGCCGGCCTTTGAGAAAGGTGTGGGCTTCCGTTTACCTGCACTCACCAAACGAAACGCAGAAGTTCGTTAAACTTCTACTTCACGCCGGTATTCTGTGAGGTCATGGTACTTCCCCCGTCGAGCCGGCCCATGCATGCAACAACAAAAGCTGATGCGTGGCTCTACCACTAAATCAAACTAGTATTGGGAATTGCGTGAAGATATTTATTTGTTTTATTTATTTACACAACTATTTGGTGTTTTCTCTGTCTCTCCAATAGTTTTCTCTGTTCAACGCTAAGTGATGTAAAATGACAAAAATCGCTCGCCGAATCACCGGCGTTTTTTAATAATTGTTTTACGCTCTAACAAATGAGTTTGAAATTGGATCTGGCTCCGAGCGCTTACAAAAATGGATGCTTAATGCGATTAGTGTGACAAAGATGGAAGCATTGATGGAAAGAGAGCATTGACTTAAATACTAGGGACTGCTCAATTTGTGTGAAAAATCCGGACAATGGTTCTCTTGTATAAAAATGGAAAAGAAAATATCTTTAATCTATTCTTAATAGGGGTAGACAGAGTTCTGGAGAATTCCTAGTCCTTTAGGCCCACCTTTTACTGAAGACATTTGTTTTGAGATATTACATAGTGGGACATTTACATATATTTACATAGACTGTATAATAAAATATTATAAAAACAAAAGTAACGAGTAAATTGTTGAATTGGCATTTTTTGTGAGGAATGAAAATAAATAATAAGCAAAATAAATGTGACATTTTGTTATATATTACGATACAATATATGAGAGATTGGGTGTTAGTTGGTTCACAAAAACACTTTCGAAAGATACCTTTACCTTATTATTATTAACTGATTACTACAACAATAATGTAAGAGTCATCCACTATAAAAGTGATAACATACTTTTTTTATTTTTATAAAATATGAACCTGTTATTGGCAATAAGTATAATTTTAAGATTTTTTGTTATATTTTTAATGTGCTGTTGGTTCTATGATATTAAATAAATTAAATAAATAAATAAATTTTTAATTGGTTTTAAATTTCAGCATTAATTATCACAATATTTTCTATTTAATGTAATTTCTTCAAATTTAGGTATATTTAACCAAACAAAATATAAAAGCACAGTCCGCTTTTTTTTAATACAAATGGGCCAACTTACAGAATTACTAAAATTGAGATGTTTTGTGCTCTTAACTGGGAATTGTTTCGAGTTATTTGTTGATGTGATTTGTAATAATTTTATACGAAATGTATAAAAAAGATAACAGTTCATGTATAATAGAATTGTCCTAAATCTTGTTCGTATTTTGGTAATACATGATTCATCTTTAGCATTAGTTCCGCGTTTTGTTCTTAAATATTTTATAAATAAATAAATATCTCCACGCCATTCACAATAAGGGAGTAGAGAGAAGTCTAGACAATTAAGTCGTTTCGACCCACCTTCCACCGAAGATATTTTTGGGACAAAATTACAGGCGGTGACCCCGTCGCCGTCTCAATGTCCAAGCGAACGATATAATTCGTACATAAATTTTTGAAATAACCCATGGGTATGTGCCTGCCACCTGAATACTCTTGTCAGTCTTGAAAGACTTTCTTCTTCTAGAACTAGAATGTTATTAAATAACAGTCTATACTGTGCAATTTTTATTGCATATAAGTTAAATAAGCATATAAGTATGTTTAATTTTATGTTACAAAATTAAAAGATTTTTTTTAAATTTCAACTGTCACGCGCGGGATCCGAACTAGCGACCTATGCCGTACCGTAGCGTTTTCTCTTTAATTTAATTACGGTCTTTTTTTAATGCATCCTGAAAACTATGCAGATTTTCGTTTTTTTTTTTCATAGATTCATAGGCAAACATGCAGTAGTTTCTCCTTACTAAGTGGTTACCGATATCCGCAACACCAGAGAAGCAGGTGCGTTGCAGGTCTTCAAGGAAAGAATGAGCTCTCTTCTTGAAGGCCTCTAAGTATCCGACCTATCATGGTCGGAAATACCGCCAGCTACATTAACGATTCTTGTGAGTGCCGGAAAATTCCTTAAAATGCTATGGTACATTGCCATCACTCAAAAATGGTGCTTCTTATATTTATAATAAATAAATAAGTTTCTTCTCGCGATTCCCAATACAGGGGTATTTTCGGACATTTTCGGGACAACATGATAGGTGGTGAGCCCATCGCCGTTTTTATGTCCAAACGATATAATTCTTACATAAGTTTTTGAAAAACCCATAGGTACGAGCCTGCCAAATGGGGGTCGAACTCGGGTCTCTTGACTCGAAATTCCGACCAACCTACCACTCGGCTATCGCGACTTTAATCGTGATCAAAAATAGTGCTTATTATATTTAAGATTTATTATTCAATTTAAGATTTAGTTAGGATGTAAATATAATTTCGGTTTCGAATGTGAGGAGCACTGAGTGCACTTGAGATGGTAGAGTGGTGACTTTCAAAGCGAAAACAAGAGCAAGAACGTGAGGAAAGAAAAATGAAAAGGAAGATGAAGTCAAGAAGTGGCAGGAAACACACGAGTAACATGAGCCATCATTGTACCTATTGATTGTTTTAATAAAGTGAATAACTAACTATGGGGTTGTTTTACTTCAGTCTCGCAACCAATAGTTCGTGACAATACTTGAATGCATGCCTAGGTAATATATTTAGTAGCAGTCCGCCCGGACTCGCCTTTTTTTATTTCCTTCACTGCCAAACATATTATGGATACTGATCATCGAATTTAAGGCGCGAATGTAAGGATTTTATGCCTTCACTTAAGTATTATAATAAAAAAACAATTGACAATATAACACATTATTTAGTCTCAAACAGGCCTAGGAATGAGATCAAATCAATCTCGAGAATAAGGCGGGAAAAGATAAATGGCTGGAATCAAACACATGAGTGCAACAAACAAACTTTCATCCACTGCACAGTAATACAGTAAGAAGTGAATTAAATAAAAATGTCTGGACATCGTTAGCCAGTTGCAAACGAAGAGCAAATCACTTTAAGGTGAAGCGATTCCTTGGAAATAAATTGTGAAGGCAGCGACTAATCGGATCGCCGCCCGCCCGCCCTGAGCAGCGCCAGTAATCGCCGGGCGGGGCGACACCGTGCCGCCTTAATAGGCTTTTTATTGTTTTATATTGCTCTCGGACGGCAAGGCCTGTTACAGATTCTTACAAACTCGTTTGGTAAACATTAACTCCGATAATTTGAGCATTTTGTACTATTCCAGCATAAGAAAGAATGAAGTTTTCGTCTACTATAGTTGTGGTGGCTACTGTCTCCACAATAGAAGCTCGTTAGAGGCAAGCTATCGAACTTCTGTCGATTATAAGCATATATATGAGTACTGATAGCGCACCGGTTTGGGAGATGTCCTGACCAGGTCAAAAACATCCGCCTTTGAGGGCTACTAGCTACCCTTTTCTGTAGTCGTGGTATCTTCGAACTGTAGACTCATTGCCTGATTCGGTCATCAGTATCTTGACTGTGAGCTTTTTGGTTCACTTCATAAAGAGGCGTAAATGAAAAAAATCGAAAAGGTAATGACCCAGTTGCTTTAACTCAGCAATTTTGAACAGATTAGGTCATGCTCTTTTAGCGTTAGAGTGTCTCACCTAATTACGAAGAAAGAGGGCGTCTAAGATTTCTATGATTTGGAATATTCTTATTGTTTTCATTCTTTCTACTTAATTGTCTAGACAGATGTCTAGTCTAGACAATTAAGTCCACCTTCCACCGAAGACATTTTCGGGACTCCGTTACAGGTGGTGAACCCGTCGCCGTCTTTATGTCCAAGCCAACGATCGTACATAAGTTTTTTGAAAAACCCATTGGTACGAGCCTGCCACCTGGGGATCGAACTCGGGTCTCACAACTCGAAATTCCGACCACCCAACCACTCGGCTACCGTGACTCTTAAGTATTCTATGATTTGGAATATTCATATTGTTTTCATTTAGTGATCCCGCTTAATCCTGAGTTGAGTTATTAAATACTTTATATAGACCTGTGACTAGAACATATTAAAAGGGCAGAAAAGACAGTCGCGAAGGAGCAAAGCATCAATATACGACGTGATATGTGCACGTAAGTGTTGTTCCCGCATTGGCCTATACAGCCGGCATTGCGTCTCCATTAAAACTGTTTGAATCTCAAAAAAAAGAAACTTCACTCCATTTCCAATACAGGAGTAGAAAGGGGTCAAGACAATTGAGTCCTTTCGACCCACCTTCCACCGAAGAAATTTTTTGGGACATCGTGTTGTTGGTGAGCACGCCGCCGTCTTTTATGTTCAAGTCATTGATATAAATCGTACATAAGTTTTTGAAAAAACTCATTGGCACGAGCCTCTCTTTACTATCTATCAGGTAGTAGACCTGAAGATCGAAATCGGATGTCTTTGACTAGAATTCCGATCACCCAACCACTCGGCTATCCTGACTTCTATCCTCGTCTTTTTTAGTTTTGTGAAAAAACTTTTTAATAAAACAATCGCTAGCTCTGAAAGCAGAAACTCTACCCAGGACATCAGGCTTTTTGTTATAGAATTATTAAATAAACAGTGACCTATTCTACGATACTCATAACATCGCTGTAATCCCTAAACAACGTGACACACACTCCAAACTAACTTGAAGTGGTTACTGACAAAACTTAATCCCTCCTACAATACATTAATGGTCACAAATATAAAAATATTTGTCAAACATTTTTGTAAATAGCAAATCCATACATCTTTACAAACACTCGAGCATTCTTCAAATCATTTCTACACAGAACGAAATACTTTCATTCAACTATTTGAAGAGTTTGAATGAATTGTGGATTGTATAGTTTAATCCCTTTACGAAATATTTGTGTTATGTTCCTTATTCAGAAGTAAAGTAAAAAAAATATCTTCACGCCATTCTCAACAGAGGGTTAGACTATTAAGTCCTTTCGACCCACCTTCCACCGAAGTTATTTTTGTGACAACGTGACAGGTTGGGAGTCCATCACCGTCTTCATGTCCAAGCTATATAAGTTTACATACATATAAGTTTTTTGAAAAAACCCATTGGTACGAACCTGCCCAGGTGGCACATACCTACTCGGGGTTCGAACTCTCTTGACTCGAAGTCCAATCACCTAACCACTTGGCTATCGTGACTTTTTTAAGAAGTAAGGTTAAATCTATTTAAAACTATATAAGATTAGATGACTTCACTCACATTACTGTGTGGTTGCAGCATAAGCACATACGAGCCCCTTTCTTCCCGTGGGTGTCGAAGAGGCGACTAAGGGAAAAGCCGTGGTAATATCACTGCATGCCGAAAGCGGTATAACCGTGTCGAAAAATTTCAAACCAAACTCCAAACCAGTGACGGGCAGCAGCATTTATGGTGGGAAATGTTTGGTCCTGCGATCGCCAAGTACTGGTCGCTGATACTGAAATCCGCCGAGCATGGCGATTGTAGCAAACCCTCCGAAAGAGAAGAGGCCCATGACGTGTTATGGACTTTTACATGTAATAAATATAAAATATCGTGATATTTTAGAACTTGCACCATTACGTAACGAAGTTCCGTAATGAACGATTTTAACGTTTTTTTACGTTTTAGACAACGCACGAATACGAAATCCGAATTGAGTTATAAAATAAATAAATAAACATCTGACCCTGACGGTTGGTCAGAGAGAGATTAACGCCAAGAGTTTTTTTTTTATAGAAAAGGGAGGCAAACAAGCAGGTGGCTCGCGTGATGGTGATTACCGCCGCCCATGAACATCCGCAATACCAGAGGCATAGTAGATGCATTGCCTGCCTTTGAGAAAAGTATAGGCTCTTTTCTTGAAGGTCCCTAAGTCGTATCGGTCCGAAAAAACCGCTGACGGCAGCACATTCCATAAAGTGCAAGTGCGTGGCAGAAAATGCCGCGAAAAACGCACTGTGGTAGAATGCCAACCATCAAGATGGTGTTGATGGAATTTTTGACTATGGCGTAAGGTAAGATGGTGAAATTCAGCGGCTGGGATTAATCCAAACAATTCATGTTATATTAGTTTCTTAACGAGGTAAAATAAAACAATTAGTGGACTGTCAATAACATCTATTCTGATTAGTGTGAAATCTACGCGGGCGTGCCTCTAGATGGCGTACTTTCTCCTCTTTTATTTTCTATTTTCAGTTATTTGGTAACGCGTGAATCATCTAATCAAACTTCTATCTCTACGCAGACGACCTGCAGCTGTATCGACATTTTTCAGTGGATGAAACTGATGAGGCTGTAGAGTAGTCATAGTAAATAGACCACAGTCTCATCGTTAATCCTGTCAAATCACAGGGTGTAATAGTAGGCAGTAGATATCGTAGAATAAAAGAATCGTAGAGTAAAGTAGATTTTACTACTTTACCTTAGCCTTATATTATTATTATTATTACTATTTTCGTTGGCTTGGACATAAAGACGATAGGCGACGGGCTCACCCCCTGTCACGTTTTCCCTAAAATATCTTCGGTAGATGGTGGGTCAAAGGGACTTAATTGTCTAGACTAGACCTCTGTCTACCCCTGTATTGGGAATTGCGTGAAGATATTTATTTATTTAGTAACTTAATCTTGTTTATGCCTCCATGAGATTCCTATAACTTATTCTGACACTGTCAAAAATTTGTTCGTTTCTATTGATAAGTATTTTCCTAGTCTGCGCATGTCGTCGATGTTACTTGAAAAGTCCATTTTACCATACATTCGCTGAGGCACCTCCAATGTCTTCCTCTTTAAAACTAAAACTTCTCTTGCGATTACATTAATTCAACCCATACTTGATTACGCTGTTACTTATTATCTAGATGATACAGACGAATTATCTAGGAGCTAAATAAGCTTGAGACTTTGCAAAATCTGCCTATCCGTTTTATCTTTAGACTTAAAAAGTATGTCCCTCAATTTCACAAAGATCTCAAGTGGCTGTCTCCTACATAAAATCCTAAACAACCCCTCCTCTCCTTCCTACCTAAGAGACCTTTTTTCCTTCGTTCATTCTCCATGCAGATCCCACATTAGAACTCTCCTTCACTGTCCTGTCCACAACTACAATTTTTATGCATATTCCTTTTCTGTCCATTCAGTCAGATTGTGGAATGCACTGCCATTCTTCTGTCTTTTAAGAAACATTTCAAGGTGTACTACTTGGCGTTATCTTAATCTCATGAATTAGAATAGAATAGAATAGAATAACTTTATTTGCGCATAAACAACAGCATTTTACAATAAAAAAAACAGTACAACTTACTTAAACAAAACATTACACAGGTTATTTCATAAATAAAAAATAAAAATACATTTTATACAGCAGCATATACACAAAAAGGCCCTCACTCAGCATTAGCTGCAAATACAGCACTGATTTTCAGTGAGTCCTTGGAGTGTACTTCGGACACTAATTTCAGCATGAAATACATGATTATACATTGAAAAAAATATAACACAATATTCACACTTCTTTATAAAGCATTCTTGGAATAAATTTGAATTAAAAAAAAATCTTATATAAGTACATAGGTTTTTTCTACTTGCTATAATCATTATTACTACGCAGTTTAATCACATGAAATAAAATATCAGATCGATCCTCTATTGGCAATTATTTCCTTCAAAACTACTACAGCGTCTATAAAAAAAATATTGAATAAGAATGAATGATAAATTAGTAAACAGTATGAGCAAATTAATTGTCGCCAAAAAATTTTATTACGTCACACTCATTTCTAATAAGACAAGCTGCAGAGCCGGTTTTATTATTAATATATCCATATATATGTCATATGTATTTATCTATGTATTGCATGTACGTATATGTTTATATATTCTGTAAACTGCGTACATATAATATACACTCAAATAATATATACATATTATTTGAGTGTATATTATATGTACGCACTAAGTTTGCTTGTTGTATTACTTTTTCCTTGTGGGTCTGCTGGAAGCGCAAACTCTGTTTAATTGTTATATTTGACATTTTGTGTGTATATAAATTTACAAATATAAATAATATAATAGAAGAATATGTAACTTATGAAACTTATTTTATTCAATAAGAAGATGACGTCAAACAGCTCCTAGTGTTAATGTTTTTTGCGCAGTCGGATTACAGTTTTTTAAACTTTTTACTACCATTTCCTTAACCTTTCTTTCAGACTTCCGATCAATATCTTCCAGCAGACATAATACTGTGATCAATTTGTCAATATTGCAACATAAAAAAGAAACATTTAACAATTAGCTAGAAGCTCTTATCCACTACACGTAAAAAAACGTGAAAAAAAAGTACAAAAACGTTCCGAAAACTCCGGTAAGTAATCAACGGCTTGCCTAAAATCACCAGTTTATACGTAAATATATCAGTGGCAATTCTAAAAGCACTCAAAATGCCTTTCTAATATTTTTTTTTACTTGAAATAACCTCAAAATTAACATCTCTAATAAGCTAATATTAAAATAAGCCAGTTAACAAAGATCTTCCGTGTAGTTCTGAAAGTGTAAAGCAATTTTAAAATGTTTCTTTTGAAAGTAGGGATCAAGTTAGTTTGGTAGACCATTTTTCAAATCCACTTCAGATTGGGCAGGTATTAATTTGAGTAGGTGTTATTATGATCCCTTGTGATGGATTGGATGAGTAAGCGAATACTTGCTTGGGCCCTTTTATAAGCTGATTATTGGTTAAAAACGTTTCTTGTAAAATTGCTACATTTGAAAGTCTAATATAATCACCTTCGCTTGCTGCACTGTGATGATTGATATCAATTGACGACCCCCGTGGACGAGTTGTATGTACATCGGTTTTTATAGTGTCTCCAGCTGAGGTCCCGGGTTCGATTCTGAGTCGGTTAAATTTATAAAGCCACTTTTTCTACATTGTCTCGGGTATGGGTGTTTGTTTTTGATATCATAACACTTGGCACCCAACCACTCGGCTATCGTGACTTTAAAAAGGCACGATAGCTGAGTGGTTGGGTGGTCGGAATTTCGAGTCGAGAGACCCGAGTTAGATCCCCAAGTGGCAGGCTCGTACCAATGGGTTTTACAAACACTCATGTACGAATTGTATCGCCAATATCATGTCCAAGGGAGAGATGGGGAGAGCCCCATAATAGTTTTTATTATAAAGTTTATATTAACAAAGTATGTTAAATATTTTAAAAAACAAAGTAAAAAAAAAATACTAATAAAGCTTACGATTAACGCCTCGGAACAAACTCTTTGTAGTTTCGAGTGCCGGGGCGAACAAAATCCTTTTACACATACTACTTAATGCTTCACGTCACGATAAGAGTCACGATAGCCGAGTGGTTGGGTGGTCGGAATTTCGAGTCAAGAGAACCGAGTTCGATCCCCAAGTGGCAGGCTCGTACCAATGGGTTTTTCAAAAACATATGTACGAATTATATCGTTGGCTTGGACATAAAGTGGCGATGGGTTCACCACCTGTCACGTTGTCCCGAAAATATCTTCAGTGGAAGGTGAGTGGAAGGGACTTACTTGTCTAGACTAGACCTCTAATTACCCCTGTATTGGGAATTGCGTGAAGATAAATAAAAAATAACGCTCGTACTTTAGCCACATACTTTAGAATTAGTTCAATGTTGTTGTCTAAATCTATGTGTGTATTTATATACTTAACAAGTCACGATAGCAAAGTGGTTCGGTGATCGGAATTCGAATCAAGAGAACCGAGTTAGAACCCCAGGTGTAGAACCCCTCGTACCAATGGTTTTTTTTTCGTACCAAAACATATGTTTACTTCATATTGTTGGCTTGGACATAAAGATAGTGACAGGCTCCCCAATCCCGGTGTAGCGTTGACACGTTGTCTTCGGTAGAACGTGGGTCGAAAGGACTTAATTGTCTCTGTATATGTCTGTCTCTGTAATGGAGTGAAAAATAAATATCTTCACGCAATTCCCAATACAGGGGTAGACAGAGGTCCAGTCCAATTAGGTCCCCTCGACCCACCCTCCACCGAAGACATTTTCGGGACAACGTGACAGGTGGTGAGCCCGTTGCCGCCTTTATATCCAAGCCAACGATGTAAATCGTACATAAGTTTTTTGAAAAACCCATTGGTACGAGCCTGCCACCTGGGGATCGAACTCGGGTCTCTCGACTCGAAGTTCCGACCACCCAACCACTCGGCTATCGTGATCCATAAATAATAAATACATACATTCATACTAATAAATTATAGACACATATTTTATTAATGGAGTGAAGGTTAAAGAAAAATTAAATGTGAAGCATATTATACTTATATTTTTTTTATCAACCGGATCACAAAAGACTGTCATTGGATAACATTGTTTCGGACGATCCAGAATTTTTATTTGTTCTTTTCTTATTCTTTTAATAATATTTATATGTATGTATGTATCCAAAGGTTGTCTGGAAGAAATCGCTTTATGAAATGTGGTATAATTTCTGTGTTGGGGTGCAATAAAGAGTATTCTATCTATCTATGTTACAAATAGCTCGAGAATCCAAATACAATGATATTGTTATACAATGATATAAGTAACGTCGAAGCTTTAACCTTAAATATAATTCAAAAAAATATGTGTCTGTAATTTATTAGTATGTATTTATGTATTTATTATTTATGGATCCAGAATCATAACAAGCACTACCTACTACGTTTTTAAAAGTGAAATTCTTCCGGGAGCGCTTTGGGTAAAATGACAATATCAAATTTGTAAATTTGTACAGCATATAAGCCATGATGAGCTTTTTGTACCAAATGAATGCAATATTTAAAAACATCAAACAAATTGAATGTTTTAAAAAGTAAAGTCAAAATAGCTTAGTGATTGCATGATCGGATTTTGAGTCAAGAGACCCATGATCGTTACTCAGGTGGCAGGCTCGTTCCATTGGGTTTCTTCAAAAACGTGTGTACGATTTATATAATTGGTTTAGACGGACGAAACAGGCTCACCTCCTGTCACTCTGCCCCAAAAAATAGTCTGCGATGGAAGGTGATATGAAAGGACTTAAATGTCTAGACCTATGTCTGCCCCAGAAAAATAATTTGAAGGTCAACTTGTGACACAAGAAGACAAAACAACGACATATCCTTTCCCCCGAAATTATAATTGATATGTCGTGGATGTCAGGATTCGTGAACAAATTATCGCCTGTCAGATCTTGAAAGATAAACAAAAATATCGAAAGTGGTTTCTTTTTGCTGTTGGATTACTAGATAAACTTCACTTGGCGGCGTTCCGTTGCAATTTTTTTTCATAATGGAACACGAGCCGAAAATATTTTACTGATCTTTAAATAGTAATATTTTTTTGATCATTGGATTGATGCATAGGTGCGTCCACCACACTCCCAGCATTTTACGCCAGTACCACATTTCAAAGGCATCCATGTTTCCGAAGCGTAAATTGTAATAATATTACTTCAAAATATTTGTAGGGATTTGGCATAAGGTATGGTATGGTATCTATGGGAAACAAGAATATAGAATATAGAAAGTCAAGGAAATTTAGCTACTTATAGATATAGTGGAAGAAACTTCTTGAAAAATACTCGAACAAATTCACTAGGCTAGTGACGTCAGCAGCCTCTAAGATGGGAGGTGTCTGGCACTGCGTTCGCCAATCCGCTTGCCAAGCATGCTAATTCTGCCTATGTTCTGCTGTGGGGTTTTACAAGCCGTTATTTATGTAAATTTAATTAAATATATTGTATTGTATGAAAATTATTATTGTTATTAAAATATGTTCTTTATGATAAATTGAATTTCAGTTTTATTTTTAAACAAGAAGATCTATTTTTTTCAAGGAAAGTAATGTAATATTTCTCTTCTCTTTACGAGCCAAAGTATGTTCTTACATACATTCTGCTACTACCATTATCTTTGATGAGTTTCTCATAAAACCTTAACGAGAAATTGTTTAATTATATAAACAATAAGCAATTCTAATTTAACATGAGAGTATCATCTGATAAGTCACTTATTTTCTTCAAAATTAACTTTTTTAACAATTAAATTTTTCGAGATGGTTATCCCGCCATTTGTAGTCATTGCTATTTAAAAGGCTTTTCCCTCAGTCGCCTCAAGTCAAAGTACAATCCTTCACGCAATTCCCAATACAGGGGTAGACAGAGGTCTAGTCTAGACAATTAAGTCCCTTTGACCCACCTTCCACCGAAGATATTTTCGGGAAAACGTGACAGGTGGTGAGCCCGTCGCCGTCTTTATGTCCACGCCAACGATATAATTCGTACACAAGGTTTTGAAAAACCTATTGGTACGAGTCTGCCACCTGGGAATCGAACTCGAATCTTTTGACTTGCAACTCCGACCACCCAGCCACTCTGCTATCGTGACTTTTTTTTTAAGTACAATCCGAGTCCGTAAAAGGCCGAGTTCGATCCCCAGGTGGCAGACTCGTGCCAATGGGTTTTTCAAAACCAAAAAAAACTTATGTACGAATTATACCTGGAAATGAAGAAGGCGACGGGCTCACCAGCTGTCACGTTGTCTCGTGAATATCTTCGGTAGAATGTGGGTCGAAGGGACTTGACTGTCTAGGCCAGACCCTGTCTACTCCTGTATTGGGAATTGCGTGAAATTATTTAATTTTATTTATAGATAGTGACATCACATACATTGCTCTGATCCCAAAGTAAGCTCAGCACTTATGGCATAAAATCGGAAAAAACGTAGCTACCACAAACACCAAGACACGATACCTTTCAGAGAAAGTATAGTAAACATTGACTTCACCTGATTCCCGATAATTAATAACGGTTAAACTCACGTATAAATAATCGGTGTAGGCACCGACAACATTCGTTTCTAATCATTTCATTAAAAATGTCTCACGAAAGTTTTAAAGAAACAAAATATCTTCACGCAATTCCCTATACAGGGGTAGACAGAGATTTAGTCTAGACAATAACTCACTTCGACCCACCTTCCACCGAAGACATTTTCCCGACCCCGTTGCCGTCTTTATGCCCAAGCCAACGATATGATTCGTACATAAGCTTTTGAAAAACCCATTGGTACGAGCCTGCTTCCTGGGGATCGAACTCGCGTCTCTTGACTCGAAATGCCAACCATTAGGCCATCGTGGCTTATCCGAAAGTTTTAAGACAACTCAGATCTGGCGTCACCATGAAACGTGCGTCACTTATTCACGGCGGTAGTAAATCGTTTCCGATTGTTCGCATATAATACGGCTCATCTAAACTTTGTCCATCTGTGTATAGCACAAACTATATCCTGTCGCTGCGTAACGTGGTACGGGGTGCCTGATGGGCTCGCAAACCCGGTTACCTGACACAGCGGAGTAACGAGCGGCGACGCAAGCCGGACGTACGCCTTGTGATTGCTTGAGCTTGGTTCTCGATAGTACACGTATAGTTTGCAGATGGTGCATTATTAAATAAATTGACGAGACTACCTGATAGCCTAGTTGGTAGTGACTCTGCTATGGAAGCTAAGGGTTGCGGGTTCGAAACCCGCTAGACGTAAATATTTGTGTGATGAATATGAGTCATGGTTATTTCTTCTGGACTTAATTTTCCAAACCTCAGTGTACCTCAGTATTGAGAATAAACTGGAAGATATTTATTTGAATATAAATTACTTTAATAAGTTATTATAATAACTAGTATGTCAGTAGCACATAAAGTCATTTTTAACAATTATAACAATTTTACAGTTTGGGCTTATTTTAGGCTCTTATAAATGTTAAACAACTATACTGGCAAAAACAAGAACTGAAATCTAAAAGAAACTTCGTGGTTTGTGGTTTCAATTATTTTTTTTTTACAAAGCTATATTAATTTTGTAACAAAATAAATACATGTAAATAATAATGTATACAGTTTAAAATACTGTATATATATCTATCTATCAGAGGTAAAATTAACATTATTATTTTATCACATTAATTACTTATGTCATTCATAATAATAACTGCAAAAAAGATATTGCCTTAATACAAATATATACAACATACAGTTTTACACATACATGCATACGTGTTTATATAACTTCTGTGTTTTAAGTAAAGGCCTGAATATTTAATCCTGTTTGAATAGACAAATTGCGTTTGTGGCAAATATTTATTTGGTAAATATGAATTTTCGTTACCGAGTCATTGATGTGTGTACAGCACCTCACTTTTAAATAAGCTCTGATGTAATGTGGGTGGAAAGGGCAAAAGTAAACGATGGTGAGTGTGTTTTGGCCATGAATGGCAGTACAATTATTTATATGATGGTATAGCGTTAAATAAATCTTATTGCTCAAAAATGAAGATGTTGAAATAATTGTGAATTTGACATAGTGATATATGACAAAAGTACAACTAACATTATAATATCACGATAATGGCGACGAACTCTGTGGACGAGTGGCTTTGACACCGGTTTTTCATAGATTCACTATGCTCTGAGGTTCCAGATTCGATTCTCGGACGGTTACAATGTAGAAAACCACCTTTTCCACATTTTGTCGGGTCTGGGCGCAATACCTTCATTGTTTTCGATTCTATAACACAATTCTTTCTTTCTAATAAGGAAAGAAAGAGTTAAATTTAAACACCTGACTACTCTGGAATTGGGTATACGTTGGTACGCCTATTTGGTTATACATTTACCCGAAAATGAAGGTGATGAAAAATGAATTGTTTTACTTAAAACCTGTAGATTAATCTGAATTCTAGACCTATACTAGGCCGCTGTCCGCAACTCAACAGCGCCGGACAACTGCGCGCTAACTCGATTGCCGACGAGATGACCCGCGCGCGACCACCGCCGCAACGCACCGCAACCTGGACGCTCCATTGTCTTGCCATTCACTAGCCTAACACTTCGGGCAACTCACTTACTGTACCAATGTTCCGAACACTCAACTTAATTGTTCTGTAATAGAAAATGTTTGATTGCTTACTGTTGCTACACGTGGAGTTTGTAATTTATTAAATAAAATGTGTATAAATAAAAAGTGTGTAATGTAGTCAAGCTGTCAACAAGATTTAATACATTACACACTTTTTATTAAGACATTCAAAGTAGATTTATGTCGAACCAATTTGGGATTGCACCATAACTTTGCCAGAGTATGTTCTTTTTACAATGAACTTAACATGAAGATATCTGGCCTTGACATATTTAATGACTCGTTCTATACCTTTAAAAATAAACTGCTGAAGCACATAAGTGAACCTTGGTAAAACAAATTATATGGTTCCTATACAACTATGTTATATGAAATTTGTTAAGATAGATGTTAATTTGTAATCCATATGTGTGTAAATATGTCTATAATACACATATATAAAACCTTATTCTTTAAGTTAGCTGTCCTTAGTTTTAAAAAATGATCCGCAAACCTATAATTGGCTTGCGCACTAATACCAAGCATTTATTCAATGTACTTTTGTTACTGTATTAGTGTGTTATTCTGTTGGTGTGCCAATGAATATAAATAAATAAATAGCTTTTATGCAAAATTAGACCTCCGAGGACGAGTGGAGTAAACACATCTTTTATAGGTGACGCTATTTGGAACTCCCGGGTTCGATTCCTGGACGGTTCAATGTAGAAAAAGCACTTTTTCTACATTTTATCGGATCTGGGTGTTTGTGGTGCTCTCGTTGTTTCCGATTCCCATACCTGAAGTGAAGCACTTCAGGTATGGGCATCTTACATTGGGATATATGTATTATGTATGTGATGTAAGTCACGATAGCCGAGTTGTTGGGTGGCCGGAATTTCGAGTCGAGAAACCTGAGTTCGATCCCTGGTGGCAGTACCAATGAGTTTTTCAAAAACTTATGTACGAATTTCATCGTTGGCTTGGACATAAAGGCGGCGACGGGCTCACCACCTGTCACGTTGTCCCGAAAATATCTTCGGTGGAAGGTGGGTCAAAGGGACTTAATTGTCTAGACTTTACCTCTGTCTACCCCTGTATTGGGAATTGCGTGAAGATATTTATATTTATTTATTATTATTTATTAGTATGTATGTGATGTCCCTAACAAAATAAAAAAAAATTATATCAAAATTTTTTCTCTATTTTTATCTTCACGATACGATACCAGGGCAGGCCGAGGTCTGGACAATGAAGACAGACACACTTTTCGTGCAATCTTATTTAGGATAAAGTGACAGTACATATTCACATGTTCGGTGTATAACTGTGTCAATGTCAACCTTTTTCAATTCATCAACATTACGTTTGCTGTTTCTATTATTCCACAAATGGTTTTCCTCTTGAGGTCACGATAGCTAGTTTGGGTGTTCGGGATTCGAGTTAAAAGACCCGAGTTCGATCCCCAGGTAGCTAGTTCATACCAATGATGTACGATTTATATCGTTGGCTTGGACTTAAAGACGGCATCAGGCTCACCACCTGTCACGTGGTCCCAAAAACTGCCTTCGCTGAAAGGTGGGTCGAAAGACCTTAATTGTCTATACCTCTGTCTATCCCAGTATTGGGAAAGGCGTAAAGATATTTCGATTTAAGATATAGGCGTAAAGATATTTAAAAATTATAAAGATTCTTTTTATATCTTTAAGATATATTCGGTCGACTTTTTGAATTCTTGGTATAGCATAACGTGTGCACATTCTTTTATTCCAGAAATAATCTTCTTTTTCCTTCTAACTTTCCTCCTATAGTAACCAAACAATTGTTTTGTTAAAATAGTGTAACTATTTAACTTATAATTATGAGGAAATAAGAGAATGATTACGGCCAAGAAAACAAAGAGGTTAATTTCAAATGCTATCAAAAGCTGCGCGCTGGGCTTTGAGCGGAGCTTAATTACCATTCGTTAATGAGACAACAATCAGGATTTACGTAGCTCTACGATCTATAAGCAACTTACTTGCTACAAAGGCTGTTTCTTTCACAACGGAGGCTGATAAGCGGGTACATATTTAGAGGCAAAAGACGGTCGATGGTATAATTATCTTTTGTGGTGGATTTTCATCTTGTCGTTAGGTCTAAGGTCTAGGGTTCGATTCCCGTTCGGGTCAACAAAATCAAGTCATTTATTTATCGATATAAGAATGTACATTCGCTTATCGATAGTCATTGTTTTAATCTGCCACCGTTTCGCAATGAGGTTCTTCTAACGGAGAAGAAACAAGCGAAAGAAATTCCGTAGGTATCCTCTTTTCCGTCTGTAGGTATCTTCTTTTTTGGCCAATCTTTTTTTTTATAATATAATGTATTATACAAATGTGATGTGATATTTTCTAGAAACATCTTGGGAGCGATTACCTCATTCCCAGGGTTTACTGTCATTGATATCTAAGGTCCTGGGTTCAATTCCCATTCGTCCGTCCCGTGTAGTAAACACTTACTCTACATTGTCTTCGGTCTAAGTCACGATAGCCGAGTGGTAGCGTAGTCGGAATTTCAAGAGACCCGAGTTCGATCCTCAGTTGGCAGGCTCGTACCAAACCCCTGTATTGGTGTTTCACGCCAATACAGGGGTAGACAGAGGTCTACACAATGAATTCATTTCGACCCATCTTTCCTGTAGACAATTTTTTGGACGTGACAGGGGAAGAGCCCGTCGCCGTCTTCATGTCGCCAACGACATAAATCGTACGTAAGTTTTTGAAAAAACCCATTGGTACGAGCCTGCCACCTACGATCAAACTCGGGTCTCTTATCCATAAATTACAAACACCCAAACTCAGTTATTGTGACTATGATTGAAAGCATAGTTTATTGAAATGGATATTTAATTCCTGCCTATACAAAAAGCAAAGTTTCAATATATGATTGGCTTGTTCGCCAGTAATCTGTCGGTTAAATCTCTAAATCTATTTATTTATTGGATCACATTAAATAATAACTGTACGGGTTTGTCGGTTAACAGATAAATGGTGCTTGTGAGAGATCAAAGAGTGACAGTGACATTTTGGGTTAGGGTGACAATGAAATATGTGCAACTGGAGTGGAGTTTCAAATGTTTTAATCAATATTTATTAACAGCTCATGAGAGTGGATAGAGATATAAAAAAATGAAACGAATAAACGCTCTGAAAATATGCATGTTAACGAAAATTAGAAACATTCTATTGTGTGCTATCAAATCAGGTCCACATTTCAGCAAATTGCTTTCAATTTCAAATGACGCCTGATGTCGACTTCATAGACGGTAACACAAAATAAAAACAACTTATAATATTAATTTCAAAATATCCAAAAAGAAAGACAAATTAAAAGAAGTAGAACTAGTTAACTAGGCACGTTGATCGAATGAGTGAAGACCGAATGGTGAAGAAAATATATAGCGCGAAAGTTAATATTAAAAGGTGTCGAGGTAGACCGAGACTTACTTTCGAAGACCAAGTGATCTAATTGCTCGAAAAGGGGATGATCATGAGTACAAGACGTGCAAGTATGAAGAAGATAATGAATCTGAAAGAAGCGAAAGAGGTATGTAAGGATCGTGACACTTGGCAAAATGTTCTCTCTGGCTACCCCGTAAGGGATTGTGCGTGAAGATGAGTAAGTTAGTAAGAACAGGTAAAACCGAATACAATAAGGAAAAACGAAATCTGTTTTAACTAAGTTTAAATATATACAAAAGATACTTTTCGTACAATGCAAGAGCAATATAGGACGTCCACCACAAGAAGGAATGACAACCTGCAAAACATGGCGGGGAGTCGATGAATGGTGGTGGCTGAGGACCGTTCTACGTCGCACATTCTCGGAAGGCCTATGTTCAGCAGTGAACTTTTCAAATTATCACACGTCCAACACTCCGCACCATTCCCAATACAGGGATAGACAGAGGTCTTGACAATATAAATACTTTTGACCCACCTTCCACCGAAGACATATTTTTGGGACAACGTGAGTCCTTTGCTGCCTTTATGTCCAAGCCAACAATATATTAGTACACAAGTTTTTGAAGAACAAAAAGATATTGGTACGAGCCTCGGATCTCTTGACTCAAATTCCGATCACCCAACCACTCGGCCATCGCCCAATATGTCAAATGCTTATAATTTCTCACGCATTTATAACCAATGAATACTAACTGAGACTAACACTATCTAACAATGACACTAACTAACCTGAAAAATACGGTCCAGCAATTTACGTGAAAAGCATGGACGCGATACTCACCGCCCGCTGAGTCCAACATTAATAGCTCCCGGCCTGTTATTAATTAACTCAAGGGTTTGTCTCTATAAAGGCTGCCGTTCAGTTACGGCTGCAAATACTGCGGCCGGATCTCAATACCTTACCAATAATTATATCTGCAATAATGACAACAGCAGGAAGTCAATCCTGTTTACATTCTCAGAGCGCGAAGAGAGGAAACTTTATTAACAGCAAACTTACTAAGGAATTGGTCCTTATTGGTCAGCGAGCTTGCTTTAGATGCGTTTCGATCCCGGGCTGGTACAACTGTAATTATTGAAATTGGCCACGAGTTCTGTGATGAAGGACAACATCGTAAGGAAACTTTAGGGAGGTCAAGTGGAGGACTGAGAAATAATAAAAAAAATATTATTTCGAGGAAGTGTGAAGTCCGCCAACAAACTCTGGAGCAGTGTGCGGGACGTTTCTCTTCTCTATCTTCTCTTCAATAATTGAGAGATGGAATGCCCATCTGTGGGCACTAACAGGCCTTTTTCTCAAAAGAAAAAGGCCTGTTAGTGTCCACAATTTTTAATATATGATATGTATCGACGTATTATATTAATATATTTATATATTTAACTGCTTATGCACCTGCCTACATTATTATTTCTTCTTCGCCCAGGGTTGACTGGAAAAGAATGCCACATGGCATTAAGTTCGCCCTTTGTAAACCCTAGTATTTAGGTGTTTGCAAATAAAATTAAATAAATATATAAATAAATAATTCGGAGGTGCTGATCGGACGTAATAAACAATATATAAATAAATAAATAAAATAAATATTGTACAACCCACATAAGTATCAGAGCTAATCCGAAGGTCTGTCTCTCTGTTCTGTTAGACTTACTTCTACTACTTCATGGTTACCATATGACAACCAACATGGCACGCATTACAATTAATGTAAAAAACAGTCTTTTAAGCAGCTCCTAAATTCACATAGTTCCTAAATATTTCATAGCTATATAACTATATTGACTGTTGTTATTAGTTAGTACATTTCTCATGAAGTGAATGCAAATGTAATTCTTTTGAGAAATAAAGATTCTAAACCGTAAATATAGAGAGCTGATTCTTCGTGTTGTTTGTATTCCAAAACTACAGATTCTGAATTCGTTGTATCTTTTCAAAACTTACATATGATTTGTATCTTTATGGTGTATGCGAAGATGGCGACAGATTAATATAGACACCATCCGTCACGTTGCCCGAAAATGTCTTCGGTGAGACGAGCATCAAAAGAATTCAGACTAAAGAGTGCAGTTCCTTGATCGTTTCTATATTGGAAATATGGTCATGAAATTTAAAAAAAGCCTCTTGTTTATTTTAGCGACCTCCGTGAACAAGAGACGTGACGGTTCTCATAGTTTCACTAGCTTTTAGGTCTCGGGTTCGATTTCCAGTATTCGGCACGGGCCAACCCATCCTTCGTTGTTTCCGATTCCATAGTTTGTGCTTAATTACTTTGGGATAAGAGCAATGCATGTATATTATTATTTAAATGTTTACGTTTTGCGCTTTTCATGAAAACCTTTTGGCATAGTTAGTTCGTTTGAAATTAAAACCTCTCCCATAACCGGTCCCGTGTCCCGGAAATAGCGCGGACCGCAGCGCCGGAGCCCAGCGTGGGGGGAGAGGGGAGTGTGTGGCGGGGGAAGGGGGGGGGGGCGCTCAAAACCAATCAATGTTAGTTAATTGGCGCTTTAATGCTGCCTCATTCAACAATTACAGAGGTCGCTGTCAACTGCCAGGTGGTTAGTGAAGTCTAGTTAAGGTGTCGATTTAGATGATTTTTATGTAATTTATATATTTTATTTTTATATATTTATTATTTTTATATATTTTTTTTTCGGTAAATAACATAAGAGGCTAATTTTCAGTTGTACCTTTAGTCTTTTTTTTCCAATACAGCTCTATCTATTACCTTTACTGTTTACAAAATAACTTTATTTTTTAAAATAGCTCTTTTAGCTGTAATATGGCCAGTAATATAACATAAGATGTTAACATAATTGATATTAAATTATAAAAACTGTTTTAAAAGTTATAAGATATTTATTTATTTATTTAAAATGTATATGATAATTTTTTTGAAACCTCAATATGAGCATCAACCAGCATACTCGTAATCTTAGTATGATGACCAAAATATTATCGCATTTGCAATTGGGTATACCGCACGTCAGCCTCTTTACAGTTTGTTTCCATCTGGAAAACCAGAACTTCGCCTTTTAGCTATTTTCGAGCCCGCGAACGAGCGAATATAACATTCATTTCAATCGATAACAAACGACATCACTATCGACAAATTGTTGTATGGTCTGTGTAGATTAGCGCCTCCTCCTCCCCCCCCCCCTCCGCCCTCCGCCTGCGCCCCCGCCGCCCGTCACTTATACCAATCAATCCCCAACGCAAATTCGTTTAATTTAACGTTGGATTCGCAATTAACCACTCGTTGCGGAGCCGCTCAGTAAAAGTCCACAACGGACGCTATTTGATTAGAACTCGACTGATATTGTTCGTGGTTGAGTTTCTTAATTAGGAACTTTGTTTTTGGGGCACTGGTGTTAATAGTGTTTAATTAGATATCAGGTTTTACTACGTACGTAGGTAATTGAAGGATAAATACACACATTGATAGAGACAGCTACGCATACATTGCTCTGATCCCAAAGTAGGCAGCTTAAGCACTTGTTTTATAGGATCAGAAACAACGAAAGTATCACAAACACCCAGACCCGTGACAATATCAATAAGTGTTTTCTACACTGACTCTGCCGGGAATCGAACCCGGAACCTTAGAGAATCTGTGTGACACCGATGAAAACCGATGTGTACGCCACTCGTACACTAAGTTCGTTAAACTTCTTTACCATTATTCTATTACTAGCTAATTTAACTAGTATTCTATTACTGCAACTGCATTCGGATGGTGGTGTATTTTACTCGTTTTCAATATATATATATATACATATATATATATATATATATATATATATATATATATATATATATATATATATATATATATATATATATATATATATATATATATATATATATATATATATATATATATATATATATATATATTCAATATATATATATATATATATATATATATATATATATATATATATATATATATATATATATATATATATATATATATATATATATATATATACGATAGCCTAGTGGTTGGGTTATCGGAATCCGAGTAAAGAGACGAGGGTTCGATATCCAAGTTAATTGTTTTTTTTAATTTTCATACTATTTATATCGTCGGCTTAGACATAAAGACGGCGACGGGCTCATCACTTGTTACGTTGTCTTGGCCTATGTCTAAGATAGAGTAATAGAATAGAAGATAGACAATTTGTTTTTCAAATTAGATGCTAAAACTTTAAAGTCCCTTATTCACTACTTACTAGAACCAAAAGAAAAAAAGGTGTTAGTCACGTGGTTGGGTGATCGGGATTCGAGTCAAAAGACCCGAGTTTGATCCTCGTATTAATGGTTTTTATTTTAATAACTTAAGAACGAATTATGTCGTTGTCTTGGACATAAAGACGGCGACAGGAAGACAGAGGACCTCCTGTCCTGTTGTCCCAAAAAAATTTCCTCGGTAAAGGTGGGTCGAAACGACCTTATTGTCTGAACCTCTGTCTACCCCTGTATTGGGAATGGTGTGAAGATATTTCTTTTTTTAAGAAAGGGTGTGGTATATTCTTAACCACACGTTAAATTTGTTTGTATGCGAAAAAAAATTAAATCGATATATATTGCATATCGTTATAATGCGTCTTTCTACTTACCTCTATCTTCTTTTTTTATAGAAAAGGAAGGAAACGAGCAGACGGCTCACGTGATGGTAAGTGATTACCGCCGCCTATGAACACCCGCAATACCAGAGGCATAGCAGATGCGTTGCCGGCCTTAGTGTGCCCAGGGGAGGGGGGTATGTGGGCCTCCGGTTACCTGCACTCACCAGTCGAAACGCAGAAGTTTGTTAGACTTCTACTTCACGCCGGTATTCCATGAGGTCGTGGTACTTCCCCGGTCGAGCCGGCCCATTCATGCAACTACAAAAGCTGATGCGTGGCTCTACCACTGTTAAAATCTCAGAATAATGCTCGGTTTTTCACGAACTAATCTCTGATATTAGTCTCTTCGCACTTTGCTTGCGATTTTACAATAAACTATGAAGGAATTGCATTATTCATCTTTCACGTCGGCCATGCTGGAATTGATAAGTAGTAAACACAAGGTTTGTTCCAGAAGGATCTGTAGCTTAAATGCTATCAAACTTGAATTATAATAAAATTCTCCTTTTTCCTTTGAATTCAAATTTCCGCGTCATGTTAAGGTAAAATTAACAAATTAGAAAATGTTCCCGATTAATACAATAATAATTATAATAAAACTTCACGCGATTTCACAATTTAGGGGTAGAATAGGTCTTGTCGATAAAGTCATTTGGTTTTACTTTACAGCGAAGTTCATTTTATAGTGATAAGTGGTGAGCCTGTCGCTGTAATGTCGACAGTATAACAAACTAACATACTTACATAAATAAAAATGCATAACATCCATGACTCGACTACAAACATTCATACTCATACAAATGTTTGTCCTTCGCAAATACGAACCAATGGGTTGGTTCGTATTTGCCTTCGAAGGCAGTTTCACTATCAGGCTATCGGATCTTTAAAATAAATCATATATCGATTATGTGTTAGAGGAATCACATTACGAAATGTTAGTAGATTAAGAATATACATAGATAAACGAATATACATTCTTAAGTCGATGAATAAATGATTAGATTTGCTTTTAATTTTTTAACAATAAATATTGCACAGAAATCTCTATCAGGCATGTAGTTTTTTTTTGTAGCAATTCATTAAGTTAATTGTTCGACTTGAATAATTGATGCTGCAGTCGCGTCGCGCCGAAATCTCTCCGCTTGATTGAAAACACGCGACCGCAAACTGATTTTAATCGCGCCATATATTATTTAAACCAATTCAATTTACGTACAGCGATTGTTATATCGTTAAGGTTTAATTTTCCGTAAACTTTGATGCACTTAACTTTTTTCAGCGGAGGTATCTATATTATTATGCAAAGGTCGAACTTTGTAGTTAAGCTTTTTTCAGTAAATTGCCGGCATTGCGGTATGTGATATTTTTTATTGATATAGATATGAAGAACACGAAAGTAAAATAAATAAACAAATACATACATAGATGAGGATACTACATACATTGCTCTGATCTCAAAGTAAGCAGCTTAAATACTTGTATTATAGAATCAGAAACATAATAGTTACCATAAACACCCAGACCCGAAAATGTAGAAAAAGTGTTTTCTACATTTACCCGACCGGGAGTCGAACCCGGGACGTCAGAGCTGGCGACACCATGAAAACCGGTGTGTACGCCACTCGTCTACGCAGTTTATGAAATTTATATATGATATTTGTAAAAAATTAAATGAAGACACTATTTCAGTAAAAGTTTAATTTTAATACATACATCCAATGTATTTTAATACATCACAGAGTAGAGATTGTAACCAAAGATTTTTAAAATATTCCCACTACAAAAAATTTAAAATAAATATTACAGTTATTTTACATCACTGTTTATTCTTTGTTAGAGGTGCCTCATTAATTAACTGTGACAGATTAAAAAAGATTCCAAAGTGAAATTTGAATTTATTTTTTATATCTACGCAATTTCATAATACAAGGGTAGAAAAGGTCTAGAAAATGACGTCCTTTCGATCGACTTATTTATCGGCTAATTTGAAGAGCAGGCAACTTATAGCAGTCTATAAAAGGCTACAGTAGGACATATTTCTCTGTCATAAGTATAATCAATGACTACACTTAATCCAAATATTATATCTTCAGACACCTAACAGCTTTAAAGCTATTTTTAGAATAGTTATCACGCCATTTTGTGACATATTACCGCTTTAACCTTTAATATGTCACCGACTACAAACCAATTGCGTGACATCCACGCAATTGGTTTGTAGTCGAGAGAATTAAAACCTAAAGATGGAAAGGTGTGAATTTTTTTTTAACAAGAAACTAAATCTTGTAATAAGGGAAAGAAAACTTGCATAAACTAGGTATCTTAAAATATAAAAAATATCTTTACACCAATCCCAATAGTGGGATAAACAGAGGTCTAGACAATTAAGTCCTTTCGAACGACCTTTCTCTGTCGACATTTATTGAGACAACATGACCGGTGGTGAGGTTATTGCCATTTTTATGTTCAAGCTAATGATATAAATTGTACATAAGTTTTAAAAAAAACTCTGGTACGAGTCTACCACCTGGGGATTGAAGTCGGTTATTTCTCATATTCTACTTGTGACTTCTATTTTCTATTATATAATTTATTCTTTTATTAAATTGTTTATTATTATTTTATTAATATTCAAATGTTTATTTAAATTGTATTAATAAACTATTTGTAATAATACTTTTTTCTTCTATTTTAAAAAATAAATCCATTATAAGACAATAGCAAATTGTTTCATATAATAGCAAAAAGTTATTTATTTAGTGGATATTAAAATATATATTTTAATGTCCACTAAATACAAAATAACTAAAACTCGTTATAAATGAGACAAATTACAGCCTCCATCCGAATATAATCTAATCTGCAAGTATTACACAGCCAATTTAGCTGTCAAAAAAATATAACAGAGTTGATCCCGAGAGCTGACTGCGTCCCGCATCAACCCTCGCTGGAGCGCTACAAAAGAAATGGGCACAAAGGATCCGATTCTTGAGAGTAAAAAAGCCGCCAGACTCGCGCTGTGATTGGCTGCATTGTGTGACGTCACGCCACGCAACGCCCCCTAGCAACCGTAGCTACACCTGAGATGAGAGAGAGCGAGATTTGTAAAAGTGTAAAGAGGACGACACTAATATTGACGGTGGATTTTGTTATTACAAAACGTTTTATGTAACACGCGTATAGTGTTTTAAATTGTAACGTATGTTTTCGAAATAAAGTTGGATTTAGATTTTTGAGTGCGTGCTTTAAACGTCTAAAGAATAGTAGAGGCGGTCAGTTGGAAAAGCTGTTATTGTTTGGTTACGGGTTAACCGATTTGGTTAAATTTGTGTGTTAACAGGCAGATGTCCGGTTATTTGTTCTGTCTCGCTCTACGCCGCGATGGGTGTATTGTAATTGCTTTTATACTCATTAATTGCCTCTTGATTACCAATTAATTATGAAAGGGGAGTTTAAAAGGCTTTAAGATGCGATGGAAAATTTGTTTTTAATTACTTTTAAGATTTTGTAATTAACATATCAAATTGCGTTCTGTTGTTTGGCGCTTTTGCGT
The DNA here is from genome assembly GCA_029286605.1 of Sericinus montela. Classification (NCBI taxonomy): domain Eukaryota; kingdom Metazoa; phylum Arthropoda; class Insecta; order Lepidoptera; family Papilionidae; genus Sericinus; species Sericinus montela. The sequence continues at coordinate 7,953,989 of JAGSMR010000014.1, forward strand.
TATTACGGTTATTATAATATATAATTATTATCGTAACATAATTTTTAGAAACAGAATACTAAGAATTTTAGTGTAAACCTAATATTAAGCAAAATTTGTTTTTGAGTACTACTGTATAATTTGTATGAGAACAAATTAGTTTTTCATTTTCATCCTGGTTTTTAATTAAAATTGAAACTTACGCAAGTTAAATAATTTGAATTAGATTACGTAGTGTAGTTTTATGAATAAATCACCAACAAAACTATTTTACATCAAATTTCTATTGAAATCGAATCAAGTAAAAGTAACAACTTTAACTACTTCATAAAGGATAAAACGAGCTCTAACAAGTTTCAGAGTATCCTTAAGAGCGCCATCCCGGACACCCCACACAATCGGTCCAATCAGGTCCGGAAAAAAAAACTATTGAGAACTCTAAGAAAGGAGCCGCTAAGGGGAAAATGCTAATGTGACGCTCCTCGCAAACAAAATCACATCGCGACCCCAAATTTCGCACTCTCATAGGCAATTTCACCCCGTACAAGCTCCGCCCCCATCCCTACCCCACGGCGGTTCAGAGCCGCGCGAGCCAGTTTACGTCGCGCCTCCGTCAGAGATGGACGCCTCCGAAGACCGGTTCTTCGGGTCCCAAACCCCGGACCGCTCCGAGACCAACAGTCCCCGCTCCCAGATGAGCAGCCCCAACTCAACGTCGTCCATTAACGTGACCGATCAATCTCTATCTCTGTCCCGACACCAGCAGAACTTGGAGACTTTGAACAGAATGGGGATGTTCTTCCACGCGCAACAAATGCAGCTCAATCAGAGTTTCGACGCGGTGAAGTCTAGGTTAGGTCTAACTCAAGTGGCTAGTGTTAGTCAGGGGCCGAGGCATACGATAGACGCTATACTTGGTCTGAACAGTGGCCGGCAGGTCGGCAGAGTGCAGAGTGAGTTCGAGGGAAGGAGAGAGGAGGCAGAGTCGGTTCCCGTGTCCCCAGGTGCTGCAGAAAGCGCCGGTGAGTTCTGTCCGATACCTTTTGATATTTCTAAATGTCTCTTTTTCTCTTTCTAAATGTATATTAAAATTTTTGTACCCGGTGATGTCCAAAAATAATTATTAAAAATCGGCCAAGATCCTTCGCAATATTATAAGGATGACATTAAAAAAATAGCTTGAAATGGACTTGACGGTATCGTTTAACGGAAAACCTTAAACCCTATATCGTGTTTACAAAAAATCTATTTAATCTTTTTCAATTTCATATTAATTTTTTATGTGTACTGAGTATAGTTTAATGGATTAATTCAAACTATTTTATATCTAGATATTTCTCCTACAGTCGGATTTTTAGTTGATATTAAGCTATTATAACCGTATTTTTTGTATGGACGTTTGTATGAGTGCAAATTGACTACAAGCCACAACCGTACAACCGTACATACTGTACAACAGTATTTTTGTATGGACGTTTGTATGAGTGCAAATTGACTTAAGTACAAGTAGACTACAAGCGACTTTTTACGAAGGCGTTTTGCTTCGACGAACTGGTAAAGGAGTTTTCTTATTGAATGTTTTCTAGCGGAGAAAATTATTATAGCTAGTTTCGTCACCGCTTGTGCTTTCTAAAATAGCTTTGATGTGATCAAAGCTTTTCCCTGTTATGCCTCTTATGCAAACGTCGGAAGATGGACTGAGAGAAGAATCGTATACCTAATGTATTTATCATTCTGTAAAGTCAGTTCTAGTTATTTCTGAATATAAAGTTACTCTTATATAGTATATCCTTACTTTACCTCTATTTTAATACCTACATAGCAGTGTATCAACGTTTTGTGACATATAGTATCATAAGTTTATTTAAAACTTATTTCACAATCATAATTATTCATTACGAAATAAGTAAGCATATTAATCATTGAAATTTATAATAAATGATGCAGAATGTTATATCGTACTTTTATATAACCGATAACAGCAAACTTAAAACTTTAAAATTAGATTTTTCCACGAAACATAATATAATTACGACTCCGAGAATATTTTTACGAAAAATATTGTTATAGAGTTTCGTACAATTTAATTAAGGTATAAACTGATAGAAACACTAAAAAACTAACTAAAAAGTGTAAGTAGGCGTTCCCGCCTGCGCCGCCCGCCGGTCACTGGCGACGGCCTGCTTTTATGTTTTTCACAGCCCATATAAGTAATGACCACTTTATGAAGTCATATGAGTGTATATACTCATATGACTTCATAACGTGTATACACTCAGTTTTATAAACTCGGACTTTGTTTCAGTTTTAATTTTATATAAGATACTATAATTTTACCGATTGCATGCTGTTTTTCATATGTGTTTTGTGATCGAATACATCTTCATTAATTTGGATAAATTCTATGCGGATTTTGGAATTTATTTAAAAAAAGTAATTATGTTATCAAATATTACCTTAGCAGCCTTTTTAAAGTGTTAACAATTTTACACTCTAAACAAAGTTCTATTTAGTGCTTAGATAAATAATGCGTTAAGGTTTATTAACAATATTGCTTTTATAATAATATAGTATTCGTAAATTAAAATTTTTGAGTATTAATAAGCATACATAATAATTGAAATTTTAATAATATGTTCTAGAGACTCCAAAGAAACACCATACTTTTGACTTTTTATGTTTTATTAAATTATAGTTGTTTTTTTAAATAAAAGAAGAGTTTAAATTAAAGAATTATTCAAGGAATCTATTCCGTTTTATTAACTTCATGCGGATTAAGGAGTATATAAATATGATAATCTTTTTATAGTATTTTTATGTTTGCAAATATCAGTCAAAGGTACACACAAGCAGAGTAACTATAGGTGGAATGCTTCCAATACATTTCAAATTAACTGTTAAAATATGTATTAGCTGGAAGCACAAATCAAATCATTTATTTATCGAAATATGAACATACATTCGTTTACCGATAGCCATTTTTTAATACTTACTTATCTTCACGCAATGAATCCCTGGCGGGGTAGCCAGAGAGAACAGATCTCTACATACTTCTTTCGCTTCATTCAGATTGATTATCTTCTTCATCCATAGACATGGATCCATGGTCCATACCTAGACAGGTATCCGAGTACTCTTGACCCTCCCCTCTTCGAGCAATTTGCTCACTTGGTCTTCGAAAGTTACACACAATATTAGCTTTCGCATTATATATTTTCGTCACCATTCGGTCTTCACTCATTCGCTCAACGTGCCCATCGAAGCACGCCCTTATAAATTTTTGTGATAGGTCATCTTTCAAACCTGCCGTATTGCGAATCTCTTCGTTTAATTACCATCAGAAATACAGTAGCACACACAGGCGTGGAATCATAGCTTCCAGAGTTCACTCCTTAGTTACTCGAGAGAAATAACATGACTGGCACCAAAATTCTTTCAGGTTTTCTTCGAGGAATAGTAGGGCTTTTCTAACTCGCTTTTTACGAATACTGTAACAAATGACAGAAAGGACGCGATTGAAGTCAGAACTACTTTTCCTTTTTAACACATTTCTGCCACATTGAGAGACCTTAAATGCCTTTTTAGAACGGGATTTTCTCTACGATATCGTAACTGTGTATGTAACTAATGAAAATGTAGTTTTTACTCAAACTGATTGTTATGCTAAAACACTATCGTTTATAAAAAAAACAGGAACAATGTGGCTTCCTATAAATAATTATTATTAATATTTTTTAATGCTCTTTTTAATCCTCTTATTAACTTAATTTTAAATTTAATTTAGATTTTGTCAGTTTAAACTTTAAATTTAATTTTATATTTAAAGTTTAAACTGACAGCTGGATTCTAGAAATCTAGAATACTGACGAATAGAATCTGTTAATGAAAAAAAAATATCATAATTTACCGAAAGTTGCCTAGAAAGTGAAAAAAAACTGGTAATCTGCTTGTGGTAGGTCTGCGACTACGAAGGATAATGTATTGCTGCGAACGAAGGATAACGTATCTGGCGATATTAAAATGGTTATAAACCCAATATGTGTCCACGTTATATGAATTCATAATGCCCAGGAAGGGAAACTGTTACTATGAAATCTACAGTTAGCTTAGCTCTAGAGAACACAGGTCAAACATATACAGGATTTGCCATAATCGCCACGATGGGCGATAGCAGTGCCAGTCACCTACCTTAGATGCTGCCTCTGTCACCGATATACTTAAATTAAGTCTGGTATTTTATGAGATGGTTCACCCGGCATTTGTCGGTATATTTATAGGTCTAAGTCGAATTTTACGACATCCTTGGGAAGATAGATAATTTGATAAGATAGGGGTAATAGTCACGATAGCCAAGCGGTCGGAATTCGAATCAAGAGACCCAAATTTGATCCATAGGTATGATCGTACCAATGGGTTTTTTTTTCAAAACTTTATAACGTTGGTTTGGACACAGAGATGGCGAGAGGCCAACTATAACTTACGTTGTCCGAAAAAGTGTTTTCGGTCAAAGGTGGGTCGAAAGGACTTAATTGCTTAGATCCTCTACCCCAATAGGGGATAAATAAATAAATTAATAAATATCTTAATGTAATTCCCAATACAGGGGTAGACAGAGGTCTAGTCTAGACAATTAAGCCCCTTCGACCCACCTTCCACCGAAGATATTTTCGGGACAACGTGACAGGTGGTGAGCCCGTCGCCGTCTTTATATCCAAGCCAACGATATAATTCATACATAAGTTTTTGAAAAACCCATCGGTACGAGCCTGCCACCTGGGGATCGAACTCAGGTCTCTTGACTCGAAATTCCGACCACCCAACCACTCGGTTATCGTGATTTTAATCACTATTTTATCCCCAATAGGTGATAGTAGAGTAAATAGATTCTTACGCTGATTCCAACACCGTCCATGTGTCAAAAAATTCATTTAATTAAATTAAATAAAGTTTCTCCAAACCCCAGGAATATACCATGTGGTGCGAGTTTGCCAAATACTTTGGCAAAGATGGCAACCAGACACACCTGCTTCTAACATATACTTGCTACGAGACACTTTTTTATTTTATATGCATAGTTTTTTGGGATGTTTTTTGCGACAACGTGACAGGTGGTGAGTCCGTCGCCGTCTTTATGTTCAAGCCAACGATATAATTCGTACATAAGTTTTGAAAAACCCATCGGTACGAGCCTGCCACCTGGGGATCGAACTCAGGTCTCTTGACTCGAAATTCCGACCACCCAACCACTCGGTTATCGTGATTTTAATCACTATTTTATCCCCAATAGGTGATAGTAGAGTAAATAGATTCTTACGCTGATTCCAACACCGTCCATGTGTCAAAAATTCATTTAATTAAATTAAATAAAGTTTCTCCAAACCCCAGGAATATACCATGTGGTGCAGGTTGCCAAATACTTTGGCAAAGATGGCAACCAGACACACCTGCTTCTAACATATACTTGCTACGAGACACTTTTTTATTTTATATGCATAGTTTTTTGGGATGTTTTTGCGACAACGTGACAGGTGGTGAGTCCGTCGCCGTCTTTATGTTCAAGCCAACGATATAATTCGTACATAAACTAGGGATCGATCTAGGGTCTCCCGACTCGAAAATCACTTGTCAACTGTCTTTAAAAATTAATAATCTCGCCAAGATAACATTTTTAATAAAGTTTGTTTAATTTAATATTAATTAAACTTATTTATTTTCAACTAAATTCAATCAATTACATGGGTTTAACATTAACAAACTGAGTGCAGTTTGAACTGTAGCGAGATGCAAAGTTATTCTCTAGTTTTATTAATTAAACTTAACTTAGAAGCTTTTTTAAAGCTGTCAAAGAATCATTAAAATTTCGACGTCAAACCCCCAGTAACAAAAAAAAAACAATAAAATAAGACAGTTTCAAAAATTAGTTTTACGTGGCACAGAATCAACAACTCTATTTTCTAAAAATACATTAAACTTAATAGAATTAAAAGATTAATTAAATTAAAGAGCTTGGAGGTAAGAGCGTCGGCACGGATCGGCGAAGTTCGCGGGTTCGAATCCCGCCCGTGTCAGTTGAAATTTTAACTTTTTTCTCTTTAATGTAATAACATAAAAGTTCAGCATAAATATACTTTAAAAATCAATAAAATTGCATAATAAAAGATACATTATTAACAATTACACTGCCCATGTCTAACATATACCTAAAAGTCCGTAGAAGTATTTAAAATGACGTTATAAGTCAGCCAAAAAGTATGTAATTACAACATAGAGATTCTCAGTAAATAATTATTGCCATAAATTTTTTAAATTGCGTGTTTTTTTTTTTTGTTAAATTCATATTTTACGCCGAAAATGTTAATTGAAACGAAAAGTTTTTGTGCTTTCTTTATATTATTAAAAAAGCACGGTAGCCGAGTATTTGAATGGTCGGAATTCGAGTTAAACGACCTGAGTTCGATCCCTTAGTGGTAGACTTGCCTCAGTGGTTTTTTTTATTTATGTACGATTTACATAGTAGATTAGACATATATAAGAAGACATACTCACCACCTGTCACGTTATCCGAAAAAATGTCATCGGTGAAAGATGGGTCAAAACGACTTCATAGTCCCGACTTCTGTCTAATCCTGTATTGGGAATAGCGTGATGATATATTTCTTTTTATATACTTGTTATCAAACAGTCTTACAAAGTGGAAACAATGCTTACATTATTCATGTTACGCAATAATTTGTTTTTTAGTATCATGGTCATAATTTTTTCTTTTATCGCCGAGAAACGTTAGAAATTAAAATATAAAAAAAGTATTCAAGTCCAGATACCACCTGCATTCTCCTTTAATTTAATAGTTACTGTCTTGTCGGTGCACTATCAGTTCAGTTGTGCAACTCCGTCCATATTTCTCTATTCCTTCGTTTCCTTCACCTTATTATTTGTGATACATGGAATATGATACATACCCTTGGGGCCTCTCTACCCCACTTGTAACTGCTATTAAATTAAGCGATCTCTCAGCTTCTTGATTATGCAAGTAATTAATTCTTAATAGAATCATATCAAACATCAACCATTATAATCAATATCAAAGGTAGGTACAGTTGATAGTATAGTAAAAGAACCATAGCAATCCAATCAAACCATTTCAAAACCGGACGCACGAAGCACTGATATCAGATAAATCGATCAGTTATTACTTTAATCGTATAATAGTTCGCCTGTTAAAATCGACTGTAATATTTAATAAATATAACAAGGTGGTTTTAAGTATGTGGGAAACTCAAGATGAATGCGATGAAACTACAGAAATCAGAAACTACTAAACTTATAAAAGACATATAAGAGAACGACATATAAGAAAAGCATAAGTAGAGAAAAATTAGAAAAAGTCACGTTAGTCGACGACCCTAGATCGGAATTTCGAGTCAAGAGACCCGAGTTCGAACCCCAGGTGGCAGGCTCGTACCAATGGGTTTTTCAAAAACTTATGTACGAATTACATCGTTGGCTTGGACATAAAGACGGCGACGGGCTCACAACCTATCACGTTGTCCTGAAGATATCTTCCGTGGATGGTGGTTCAAAGTGACTTAATTGTCTAGACTAGACCTCTGTCTACCCCTGTATTTGCAATTCCGTGAAGATATTTATTTATTAAAATTAGAAAAAAGAGGAACTGAAATAAACATAAGCAAAGGCGTTCGGAAAGGTGACTCCTTATTACCAAGAATTTTCATAAACGTTTTGCAAAATACAATAAAACTCTAAAATGGGAAACGAGAACCTCAGATTCGCTGATGACATCGTGCTCGTCTTACAATATGCATCATAGTTAGAAACCATGGAGAACTAACTATACACAGTCAGCTATGGTTTTGGTTTAAAACTAAATATAGAAAAAAAAATAACAAGTTATGACAAACAGCGTAAAATCCCATGTACATTTAAGGTGCTCCACTAGAGTATGTTCATGTGTACATATACCTTGGCAAACAAATATTGTTTCAATGATATACACAGCGAGATGAACTAACTAATTTTAGAGTTACAAAGAGGTTTCCGGTCAAGTCAAAGACAAAAGTTTTAGATTCATTTATTTTGCCATAAAAACTTATGAATTAGATTAGAAAAATTTAATTTATAAAACAAATGCATGTTAGTATTAATAACGAAATTATAATAATTATTAGTAAGGAATAACGGGGACTCTTTTATATTTTTATTATTAAGTCTTAAAGATGCAATTGGCTACTGACAGATGACCTGTATTTTAATTATTTTCTACTAACAAACAGATCTAACATTTTTTCATATTTTTGCAATAAAATCGTCGTTAATTGAAATTGAAGTAAAATTTTCAAAGATACCGATTCGATTCCCAGATAGGCATATTATATAAAAAACCGCTTTCTCTACATGACAATACGTCTTGGGTTGGAGTGTTTGTGGTACCTTCGACGTTTTCGATTAAAACACAAGTTCATTAGGCACTTACCCGATTGCCGAGTGGTTGGGTGGTCGGAATTTCGAGTCAATAGACACAAGTTCACACCCCAGGTGGCAGGCGCGTACCAAAGGGTTTTTCAGAAACTTATGTACGAATTATATCGTTGGCTTAGACATAAAGACGGCGACGGGCTCACCACCTGTCACGTTGTTCCGAAAGTATCTTCGGTGGAAGGTGTGTCGAAGGGACTTAATTATCTAGACTAGACCTCTGTCTACCCCTGTATCGGGAATAGCGTGAAGATAATTATTTATTTATTTAAAACACAAGTTCAATAGACACTTACTTTAGGGTCAGAGTAATGTATTATCCTATTAAAGCATATTACATGTTGTATAAATGTTTACCTATTTATCTATTACTCTACTTCAATTGCTAGTGACGACCTTCGCGAACGAGTGGTGGACGGGGTATTCCATGGTGTCGCCAACTCTGAGTTTCGGGGTTCTATTACCAGTCGAGTCAATGTTGAAAACACTTTTTCTACGTTTGTTATTGGTCTGGTTGTTTGTGGTTCCTTCGTTGTTTCTAATATGTTTCTAATAATACAAATGCCTAAGTTGCTTACTTTGGAATCAGAGCAATGTATGTGATGTTGTGTTTATCTATGTATGTATTTAGTTACAATCCATCCGCAAACTAAAAACGTTTATATTTAAAATAACATACTGTATTGTGTTCATTATAAACAAGTTACACCCGGCCACTTCGCTGTAGTTAAGTCTATTATAAATTGGTTAATCTTTGAAGGTAATAACAGACATAATGTAATTTTTTTCCAACAGAATTTCTAGAAGAACTCTAGCAATGCCATATAACATTACTAGAATTCCTGTTAACCACTGAAATTAAGCTGCAATGATTGTGTCTGGAGTTGGTTTACAACAATAGTCAAATGGCGGGCCCCGAACCTGCGACTTCATGTTTCACAGTATGGACCCTACACCATTAGGCTATTGTCGCTGTTGCCATTTGTCAGATAAAAACAACGGTTACTATGCTTGCTTTTTAGTAATCATGACGATCTGGAAAATAATTTACATTTCTTTAAAGATATTTTTAGTAAAACATTTTTAAATAATGTTTCACGTTACCGTAGTAAGTTTGGGACACAAAGTATTTACAAACACTTCTGGATAAAATTGCAAAGATCTGTCAAGATTTCAATTCAATCCATTGACTACTTTAGAGTGTTGCAGCCACAGATATATGGTTGCTTTTATTTTTTATCTATATATAATCTATAATTTCATAACTTTTTTTATCTTTACACATTTCTAAAGCCTGGCCAATGTAACCTTTTAGGAATACATTTCTAGTTTAGTGCAACGTGATTTTAAACAACGTGACAGGTGGTAAGCTTTTCATTGTCTTAGTTACCAAACCAATGATACAATTCAATTCACATTACAATACAATTAAAACTCACTTTTACTTATTCCACTATTCATTTATGTCAATTAAAATACCTGACCGGTTTTGTCTTTAAAGCATTATCAAAGATTTATTATTACAATAAATAATTAAATAAAATGTATATTTTTCTGTCAGGTGACCACAATCGTAAGTATTCAAATCGTATATAATTTTTAGAAAAACCTCATTCGTACGTGTCTTCCTCCTGTATATCGAACTCAGTTCTTCTAGTTCGGATTCCGATCACCCAACAACACGGCTATCGGTGCAACATGAACTTATGGTAATATCCAATTACGTTCAAGCTCAAGCATTACTCTGTTACTATGATTTCACAATCATATGATTTAAATTCGAAAGCACTGACAGATCACATCCGGCCGCTCTAGCAACTCGATCAACAAATTAATGCGTGAACATATGCATTATATTATTTAACCAATAAAACAATTCATACGCTTTGAATTTCTAATGCTCTATCTTTTATCGCTGTGTGAAATCTTTAAGCATTTACTATCCCCTATCTTTATGTGGGTGTAGTAAGGTGGCATCTCCACAAATACAGAAATAAATCAGGCCGATGTTGTGACGAGCAGTGACCTCTGAGATATGAGATTCATGCAACAACAAAAGCTGTGTGAATGGATCTTAATTGTCTAGATTAGACCTACCTGTAGTGCGTGAAGAAAATAAGTAACTTTGTTGTATGATCTCTGGCAGCTGATATTTACTTATTGTAACTTAAGGCGGGACGGCCTTAATTTTTACACTTATTCACATACATACATACATACATAAAGGCCTATTAAAGTCCACTGCATGGCATTGGCCTCTCCCATAGGGAGGATTTGCCATAATCCCCACGCTTGGCAAGTGGATCGCAGTAGCAGACACCTCGCACCTTAGACGCTGCTGCCAATCTTCGGTCTGATTATTTTGGTTTGATATTTTTAGAGATGGTTAGTCGCCTCTTACGACACCCACGGGAAGAAAGAGAGTGGCACTTTATTACGCCAATACCACACGATTGAATTGTACACTTATTTAGTTGAATGAAACTTATTATTAGACACAGGTCTAGACAATTAAGTCCTTTCGACCCACTTTCCACAGAAAAAGTTTTTGAAAAACCGCACACTTGCGAGCCTACGACCTGTGGATCGAACTCCGGTCTCATGACTCGAATTTCTATCAACCCAACCAATCGACTGACTTGACTTCGAGGTCGATATTGTGACTAGGCTTTCGTAGGAATACAAAAAATAAATACAGCCTTTTGTTACTTGCTGATAAAGTAGTTAAAAGGTCAAAGCGTAACAAACAAAACAACTTTCTCATTTATAATATTAAATTATAATACGAAGAAAAGTTAAAAATGATAAACACACAAAATTATTATAATTTTAATGAATTCGTAAACCAAACACAATGTTACCCCGGCCTTCGCACGAAAGGGCTCCGAATTGAGGTCGTTTGGAAGGCGCTGGTAATTTGTGTGAAATTATTAATTAAGTTAATCATGTTATCGGTGTTTAACATCGGCTGGACATGAAGCGGGTAGGCAGGCAGGACCCGCCGGGCTTGCGTGGAGGGGATCACGCTAAGCTATATTATAAAGGATATAAATCTTAAATCGATCGGAATGCAAGTCACGAGACTTGAGTTTGATACATATGTGCAAGGCTCTCATGAATTGTTAAAAAAACTTATTATTTACATATTTGTTTTGGACATAAAGACAGCGACGGGCTCACCATATGTCACGTTGTTCCGAAAAATGTCTGCAGTGAGAGTTGGGTCGAAAAGATTTTTTTGTCTAGATATCTGTCTAAGCCTGTGTTGGGAAAACCGTGAAGACATTTATTATTTATTTACGAATACTATACAGTCAATAAAAATAGGTTAGAAAAAATCATTTCATAGCTTACCCCACTATTGGATATGGCGAGAAGATATTTTTTTACCATCTCTATTTGTACACTAATCAAAGGCAAACTAATGATTTTGGTTTTGAAACTTATTTATTTATGTTCTTTATTGTACACTACAATATAAGATAAAAAACCAGTGCGAGGAACAACAAAATAGTACAAAAGGCGGCCTTGTTATTAAAAAGGTATTTCTTTCAGACAGCCTTGGTACAGAAGCAGATATAGAAATAATAAAGAAAAGGTCTGTAACTTATGTTAGGACTTAATTCTAATAAATTCTTTATAAGGCCAGCGTGATGTTGAAGCAAACGGATATTTAAAACAATCCACAAAACAGATAAAAGATATTTTTCGAAATAAGAATTATACTTAACTGACTTATGTAGCCGACTTGCCACGCTTCAGCTTTTGTTGTTGCATGAATGGGCCGGCTCGACCGGGGAAGTACCACGGCCTCACTTCTGCGTTTCATCTGGTGAGTGCAGGTAACCGGAGGCCCACATACTCCCCTCCCCCATTTCTGGGGGGGGGGAGCACTCTAAGGCCGGCAACGCATCTGCTATGCCTCTGGTATTGCGGGTGTTCATGGGCGGTGGTAATCACTTACCATCACGTGAGCCACCTGCTCGTTTGCCTCCCTTTTCTATAAAAAAATAAAAACACCGGTTTTCATGGTGCCTAATCTGAGATCACAGGATCAATTCCAGGTCTGGTTAACGTAGCTTCTTCTTCTTGCTTGATTCCATAACAGAAGTGCTTTAGCTACTTACTTTAGGATCGGAAACATGTTTGTGATGTTATCCCTATGTATGTATGTATGTATCTATCTATTTCATATATCGATAGTTGTTTTTCAATTCGCTTCATTATGAATTTCCTTTAACGGAGAAGTTATTACATATTAAATTATCTTTGCGTGTTCAAAGTAGCAAGTCAGTAGTTCAAAATGTTCTGACTCTCGTCGTTACGTGAATTCAATACTAGGGCAACCATAAATTTCCTTTTTATAACATACTTTTTTATCTTCGCGAATTTTTCCAGTGCACTCTATCTACACCAGTAGAAAGAGGACAATAAAGTAATTTCGAATGTAGAATAGAAGCATATTTGGGATTACATGAGTGATGGTGAACCTTTCGCTGTCTTAGTGTCCAAGATACGCTACCGTACACTTTTATTGAAATATATTTAGGCAGATAAATATTCATATGTGTGTGTGTGGGTTTGTCTGCGTGTTTGTATGTTGTGTATAAAGACATATTTTAAGCTATGCGAGGAAGAAAGAGCATATATTCTTGTGATATGAGATTGAATATAGGACCTTATGTAAGACTTTAAAAAAACTATAATTATAAACCACGTTTTCTGTGGCGTTAAATCTATTATGACTATCATAGTCATCTAAAACCCGAAAATATCTTCGGTGGAAGGTGCGTCGAAGGGACTTAATTGTCTACACTAGTCCTCTGTCTACCCCTGTGTTGGGAATAGCGTGAAGATATTTATTTATTTATTATTTTATAGCCATCTAAATCTATATCTAAATGACGCCATCCGTGGACGAGTGGCATACACACTGGTTGTAAGATGTCGCCAACTATGAGGTCTCAGGTTCGATTCCTCGTCAAATAAATGTAGAAAACACTTTTCTACATTTTGTCGGGTCTGGGTATTTTTGGCACCTTCGTTGTTTCTCATTGCATAAAACAAGTGCTCATGCTGCTTACTTTGGGATCAGAGTATTCATGTGATGTTGTCTCTATCTATCTATGTACTTATTTATTATTAAAAATACTTAAACCGTATGACACTGGAAAAGTTTCACTTGTTTACCATAAGGGTACAGAATTGTAGACATTCCTTAATTTTACAAAATCATTACTACAATATTCACCATAACATTCTTGTTATTTCTAATGAACAGGAAAGTTTTTATTTCCCACTTCCAGCACGGTACAAGCCGAGCATTTAAATAATCGACGGCTAATTAGAAACTTAAACGTTTTCTTGTACTCTCTCTTTCATTTTCAAGTGAGCATATTCTTAGCGATTCTTGTAGTGATTTATTTGAAATGTGATATACATTTATGTATTTTATACTATACTTACATCGGTTCGCGGCTTCGACCGTGTGGTTTAAAGAATTTATTAAATGCTGTAGAATAAAAAAATAATAAGAAATATCTTCACGCCATCCCCCATACAGGGATAGACAGAGGTCTAGACTATTAACTTCTTTCGACCCACCTTCCACAGAAGACTTTTTTTTGGAACATCGTGACAGGTAGTGAGCCCGTCGCCGTCTTTATGTCCAAGCCAACTATATAAATCTAATATAAGTTTTTGAAAAAAAAAAATGTAATGAATGGAATTATTTGCCGGTCTCTCTTGAACTTTGGTTTGGTATTTTTGGGGGTTATCCCGCCATCTGTCGGTAGCCACCAGTACTATCAAGGCTTTTCCTTTAGTCGCCTCTTACGACACTCACGGTAAGAAAGGTGAGTGGTATATTCTTACGACAATACCACAAATTCCTTAATTACACAAAGATATTCGAAATCTTGCTTATAACACACACTTCAACGAACACCAAACAATCAACGCACATCACTGCATCAAACTGCGGGCGAATAATCGAAAGCTTCATTACGGAACTCGATTACGAGAACTCGATTTTGCGGTTGTGAATCGATTCGCAATCGCCATTAGGGGTAGCATTCGATTATCGCCCCCTCGTATCCTGACCGCGATGACCGTTGGCTGCGACATAATTTGAAAGCGTTATAATAGGTTATAGACTTCAATGATTGGGATGAAGTCAATTATGATACACAAGTTTAAACTCGTTTTAGGAATTTATATCCCATTACGTAATTATATTGTATCTACACGCTTTTTTCAATAGAGGTAGTCAGAGGTCTAGACAATATAGCCCTTACGACCTGCATTTCACCGGAGTTTATACTGCCTGTTGCCGCGTCGCTATCTTTAGGTCCAAGCTTATGATGTAAATCATACACAAGTAAAACCTCCGGCCATATTTTTTAGAGGTCGTATTTAATTATTTTTCACACCGACTTCAAAAAAGAAATTGGTTCTCAATTAGGTTCTATGTTTTTTAAGAAATTTTTATTTCTTCTTCGGGAATACTTCGGAATACATACTATATTCTAAGGACTTTACTAATTCAGGATCTGATAGTGCAATCACAAGGAAATCAAGAAAAATGCTAATTTGGTAAAAATTTTAAGTATTTCAGTTGTTTACGTTTAGAGATAATCATCGGAGGCTGCTGATCTGTTAATTTTCATATGTAAATAATAATAAATATCTTCACGCAATTCCCAATACAGAGGTAGACAGATGTCTAGTCTAGACAATTAAGTCCCTTTGGCCCTTTCCAGGGAAGATATAATCGGGACAAAGTGACAGGTAGTGAGCCCGTCGCCGTCTTCATATCCAAGCCAACGATATTATTCGTACAGAAAAAAAAATATCTTCACGCAATTCCCAATACAGGGGTAGACAGGGGTCAAGTCTAGACAATTAAGTCCCTTTGACCCACCTTCCACAGAAGATATTTTTCGGGACAACGTGACAGGTGGTAAGCCTGTCGCCGCCTTTATGTCCAAGCCAACGATGAAATTCGTACATAAGTTTTTGAAAAACTCATTGGTACTGCCACCTGGGGATCGAACTCGGGTCTCTCGACTCGAAATTCTGACCACCCAACAACTCGGCTATCGTGACTTCTACACAAGTTTTTGAAAAACCCATTGGTACGAGCCTGCCACCTGGGGATCGAACTCAGGTTTCTTGACTCGAAATTCTCATCATCCAACCACTCGGCTATCGTGACTTATAGAACTATCGTGACTTATCTCACTATCGTGACTCATTAATCATTATAATCACCATAGATGTTTATGTTAATATTTATCTCTGCACGTATATTTTTTCGGTGACTTGGACACTAAGATGGCGGCAGGCTCGCAATATTTCCAGTTGCTTCAAATAGGAATCGAAATAAAATATGAATCGAATAAAATGTGAATCGAAAAGACTAAATTGTCTAGTGAAGTGCAACAACGGCTGTCAAATTTTCCCTTAAACAACTGTTTCTGGAAGGTCACTTGTCTTTGCTTTATGCCCAAGAGACATTCATAATGTTTGTCTTCTCAAAGATGCTTTCATTACTTGTAGTGATCTAGCACTTACTAATTTTACTTACTCTTGCGATGCCTGTGTGAACTTATGTGGTTATCTCTTATTATTATTTCTAAAGCTCGTATATAAAGGTGTCAATGAAAAAACTTTTTTGGCTCCGCAAGACATTCTCGCGGCATCAGATTGAATCTTAAGGACTTATTTACGAATGAAAAAAAAATGTTAATTGTAATTATAAACCACCACATTTCTATGGTTAAATCAATTTAAAAAACCTGCAGCTGAAATTCATTAGTATAAAAAAGAGTCGAACGTATTTTATAGTAATCTCATTAATATAATCATTGAAAATAAATCACAATAATTGAATCGAATAACCAAATAATAAATCAAAATAATGTGCTTCCAATGTTAAATTATTATTTCGCAGCTCTAATTAACGCTGCAACGGTTTCGGACAATGAAATTACGATTAACATAATATCGATTAACTCATTAAAATGTCCAAGCGATGCATCGAGCAAAAACAGACTCGATTCAATCAATACCAATTAATACGGAGTATAAAGAAAACAAGGATATTTAATAAAGAGCTTTTTAAAAAATCATTAATGTGCAGTAAATCTGACGTGTGATTAGGGTTGCTAGAGAAAAAAAAGAACGAAAGAGACGGGACCATTATGCACGATAATGCCGTGTGTTGCCAGATTATCGATAATTATTACAAAAAAGAGAGACGCCGATCATATCACGATAAGTGTAAAACATCTTAATGCGTTGGCTATTTCTTATTTGTTTTGTACTGCTTGTAATCTTGTCTTGTATCTTAATGCGTGATTGCTGTCTCTGTTGATGCATGTTTAAATCGTAAGGAGTAAAAGAGACAGAAGTACGGTAGCAGGTCTGTTTTGACTTATGATCTCTCAATCAGTGACGGGGCCGGCACAGATATTTTGTCACTAACACATTGCTTAGTCGTCGTCAAAGTGACAGACGGACAGTTTAACTTTGTAAATATAAATGTTACGTTTCGCTTCCTAGGTTAAGCCTATTCGATTGTGAAGTTGTATTCGAATGCCATTTAATAATATTGATCGGAGATCATGTTTACGTAACAGATAATTTCATTGCATTGTAAATGTATTCATATTTCTACATTACTTTTGTATTGTCAGGTAATTTACTATATAGGAGCAGGCAGAGATCTAAATAATGGAGTAATAAAGAAGCTTTTAAAAAAACTTATACATAAAAGTCAAATTATAGTGTTACCGAGTTATTTTAATACACGATGTGATTCTAACAACAGAATTGTTAGAGAAGCTTAGTATGATGTCCAGTGACCTCCTAATCGGTCTTAAGATGAAGATTAATAACTTTTATAAAAAAAGATTTATTTATTTGCAAGGAATATGGCAACTAAAACAATAAATATACATCAATAATACTTCGCCATGTCGCCATAGAATTTAAAATACTTAGTTTTTATAGAATTTACAAGAATTAAATTTACTAAGAAAAATTAAAAAATAAACATCTTCACGCAATTCCTAATACAGGGGTAGACAGAGGTCTAGTCTAGACAATTAAGTCCATTCGACCCACCTTCCATCGAAGATATTTTCGGGACAACGTGACAGGTGGTGAGCCCGTCTTCATGTTTTTGTCTAATCTAATCATATTATATATGAATCCTTCAAAAGTTTTTGAAATAATAAGTTCATAAGTTTTACCGAGACTAACTTTCGAAGACCATGTGAGCAAATTGCTCGAAGAGGGGAGGGTCACGAGTACTCGGATACCTAGACGTGCATGTATGAAGATGATGAATCTGAAAGAAGTATGTAGGGATCGTGACACTTGGCGATCTGTTCTCTCTGGCTACCCCGTTAGGGATTGTGCGTGAAGATAAAAAAAAATAAGTTTTTGAATAAATAGTTTTTAAAAAAATTAGTTTGGAGGAAGGTGGGTCGGAAGAGCTTAATTTTCTAGGCCTCTGTCTATCCCTTTGAATGGCGTGAAGATATATTTTTTAATCTAGTATATAAAAATCTCGTGTCGCGGTGTTTGTAGTTTGTAGTTGTAAACTCCTTCGAAACGTCTCGACCGGTTCTCATGAAATTTGTGCGCATATTGGGTAGGTCAGAGAATCGGACATCTTTTTTTCATCCCCCCAAATGTTAAGAGTGAACCCCTAAATACAGGGGGTATTGGGAATGGCGTGAATATTTACAATATATAATAACCCCTCATATGCAGGAATTTTTTTCTAATCAATTTCTTAAGTCACGATAGCCGTGTGGTTGGGTGGTCGGTATTTCGAGTCAAGGGACACGAGTTCGATCCCCAGGTGGCAGGCACGCACCACTGGGTTTTTCAGAAACTTATGTACGAATTCTACCGTGGGTTTTGACATAAAGACGGCGACGGACTCACCACCTGTCACATTGTCCGGAAAATATCTTCGGTGGAAGGTGGGTCGATGGGACTAAATTGTCTAGATTAGACCTTTGTCTACCCCTGTATTGGGAATTGCGTGAAGATGTTTATCTTTCATTTTTTTTTGTAAATTTATATCTTGTAAATTCTATATTTGGTTATTTCAAAAACCTACGAAAATAAGGTATTTATCATTTATTTATTTATCTTCTCGCACAATCTCTGAGGGGTCTCAGAGAGAAAATGTCGCCAAGTGTCACGATGCTTAAATACCTCTTTCCCTTCTTTCAGATTTATCATTCTCTTCATATTTGCACGTTTAGGTATTCGGTCTAAATATATAATATATTTACTCCAACATGAAATGGCAAATATTAATAACAATTTATAAACCTTTTTTTGAGTACGGTTTGTATAAATAATGGTGATTAAAATACGATTCATTCACATACGACCTCCTTGGACGAGTGGCGTAAACATCGGTTTTTAAGGTTTCGCCATCTCCTGGTCCCGGGTTCGATTCCCGGTCGTAGAATGTAGAAAAACAACTTTTTCTACATTTTCTCGGGTCTGAGTGTTTATGGTGCCTTCGTTGTTTGCGATTCCCATTACCTTAAGTGCTTTGCCAATCGATCCCAATCGGAGCAATGTATGTGATGTTGTCCCTATCTATATAAGTTTTTATATTTATATCATACCTCATATCATAATCATATTGTTATCATACCTCTTACATGTTGGAAAAAAATTAGTGCAACAAACTGCCCCCTGTCAATAATAAGAGGACGAAAGGATTATATTTTTCACTCTCAAGCCAGTTGGGGTAGAACGTAAGGGGGGGGGGGGGGTGAATAATGGCGGTTGCGAGCACAACACTTGTAATAGTTCGGAAGTCCGGTCGTTAGATACGATAGCGCATGATATGCGGTGGTGAAAGATGGACTAAGGCTGACTTTACAGTAACATAACAAAGTAAAGTAAGTGGATGGATGACCGGAATTTGAGCTAAGAGGTGTAGTAGCCACATACCAATGGTTTTTTTTTTCAGAACCTATGTATGATTTATACGGCGAGACTCATCACCTGTTACGTTGTCCCAAAAATATATTCGCGAAGAGTTTGGTAAAAAGGATATAATTGTATGGATGTATATTTATATTGAAAATAGCATGAAGATATTTTATTTTTGAGCGTCGCCAGCTCTGCGTGTCCGAGTACTCTTCCCGACGGGTCAATTCAAATAAATAATAAATATCTTCACGCAATTCCCAATACAGGGGTAGACAGAGGTCTAGTCCAGACAATTAAGTCCCTTTGACCCACCTTCCACCGAAGATAATTTCGGGACAACGTGACAGGTGATGAGCCCGTCGCCGTCTTTATGTCAAGCCATCGATGTAATTCGTACATAAGTTTTTTTTAAAACTCATTGGTACTACCTGGGGATCGAACTCGGGTTTCTTGACTCGAAATTCCGACCACCCAACCACACGGCTATCGTGACTTTTCATGGTTCAATTCAAAAAACACGTAAAATAATAAATAAACATAAAGTGAAAAAACACACATAATTTTGTGTCTGGGTGTATGTGGCACTTTCGTTGTTTCCGATTCCATAACACAAGTGCTTTAGCTACTTAATTTGGCATCAGAGCTATGTATATGATGGTGTTCATTTATATTTGTATATTCATTAATAT
The DNA here is from genome assembly GCA_029286605.1 of Sericinus montela. Classification (NCBI taxonomy): domain Eukaryota; kingdom Metazoa; phylum Arthropoda; class Insecta; order Lepidoptera; family Papilionidae; genus Sericinus; species Sericinus montela. The sequence continues at coordinate 7,974,124 of JAGSMR010000014.1, forward strand.
TATTTATCATATGTTTAACGTTATCCGCAAAATATAATATCTTTAAACGATTTAAATAAGTCACGGTAGCCGAGTGGTTGGGTGGTCGGTATTTCGAGTCAAGGGACACGAGTTCGATCCCCAGGTGGCAGGCTCGTACCAATGGGTTTACAAAAACTTACGTACGAGTTATATCTGGCTTGGACATAAAGACGGCGACGGGCTCACCACCTGTCACGTTGTCCCCAAAATATCTTCGTTGAAAGGTGGGTCAAAGGGACTTAATTGTCTAGACTAGACCTCTGTCTACCCCTGTATTGGGAATTGCGTGAAGATATTTATTTACTTAGGTCGTATGCAGGAGGCCTTATCTGTTGTTGATTTGAATATAATTACATTATAACGGGGGCGTGTATTTCCATACGCAAACATTGTTGTTTGATTTATCGTCCGCTCAGTTGGCATTTCGTAATTGTTGTAGTTGAATTGCTTAAAACAATGAAAACCTTCGTTCCTGTAATTGATATGGGATGGTAATAATTTCTGGCTACTGTGGTGTGTTGTTTCCTAGGTTCTGAGTCGGTTGAAGTCAATGTTTATATTGAGTATATTTTCGAGTATGTTTGTGTTTTAATGTGAATTCTGTTTAAATGAATGAATTAATGAATGAATGAATATATTATTATTGTGTATTGTATGTATAAAATGCATATATTATTATTGTCAACCACAAATAATAGGATACACAAAAGTGACAAAGGATACAAAAACTTTTAAAGGCCCAATTGGGCGGCCTCATCGTTTCAAGCAATTGTTTTCTACAAGTTATGTGATTATAATTTAGAGGTTATTTACTATCCGATAGCTGAGTTGGTGGTGACTCTGCCTTCAAAACTACGGATTGCGGGTTTGAATCTAGCTAGGGGTAAACATTTATGTGATGAATATGACTGTTGTACTTGAGTAATGGATTTTTATTTTCATTTTATTTATCTTCACGCACAATCCTAACGGGTAGCCAGAGAACAGATCCTTAAGTGTCACGATCCTTACATACCTCTTTCACTTAATTTAGATGCATCATTTTCTTCACCGAGTCACGATAGCCGAGTTGTTGGGTGGTCGGAATTTCGAGTCGAGCGACCCGAGTTCGATCCCCAGGTGGCAGGCTCGTACCAATGGGTTTACAAAAACTTACGTACGAGTTATATCTGGCTTGGACATAAAGACGGCGACGGGCTCACCACCTGTCACGTTGTCCCGAAAATATCTTCGGTGGAAGGTGGGTCAAAGGGACTTAATTGTCTAGACTAGACCTCTGTCTACCCCTGTATTGGGAATTGCGTGAAGATATTTATTTACTTAGGTCGTATGCAGGAGGCCTTATCTGTTGTTGATTTGAATATAATTACATTATAACGGGGGCGTGTATTTCCATACGCAAACATTGTTGTTGATTTGAATATAATTACATTATAACGGGGGCGTGTATTTCCATACGCAAACATTGTTGTTTGATTTATCGTCCGCTCAGTTGGCATTTCCTAATTGTTGTAGTTGAATTGCTTAAAACAATGAAAACCTTCGTTCCTGTAATTGATATGGGATGGTAATAATTTCTGGCTACTGTGGTGTGTTGTTTCCTAGGTTCTGAGTCGGTTGAAGTCAATGTTTATATTGAGTATATTTTCAGTATGTTTGTGTTTTAATGTGAATTCTGTTTAAATGAATGAATTAATGAATGAATGAATATATTATTATTGTGTATTGTATGTATAAAATGCATATATTATTATTGTGTATTGTATGTATAAAATGCATATATTATTATTGTGTATTGTATGTATAAAATGCATATATTATTATTGTGTATTGTATGTATAAAATGCATATATTATTATTGTCAACCACAAATAATAGGATACACAAAAGTGACAAAGGATACAAAAACTTTTAAAGGCCCAATTGGGCGGCCTCATCGTTTCAAGCAATTGTTTTCTACAAGTTATGTGATTATAATTTAGAGGTTATTTACTATCCGATAGCTGAGTTGGTGGTGACTCTGCCTTCAAAACTACGGATTGCGGGTTTGAATCTAGCTAGGGGTAAACATTTATGTGATGAATATGACTGTTGTACTTGAGTAATGGATTTTTATTTTCATTTTATTTACTTAGGTCGTATGCAGGAGGCCTTATCTGTTGTTGATTTGAATATAATTACATTATAACGGGGGCGTGTATTTCCATACGCAAACATTGTTGTTGATTTGAATATAATTACATTATAACGGGGGCGTGTATTTCCATACGCAAACATTGTTGTTGATTTGAATATAATTACATTATAACGGGGGCGTGTATTTCCATACGCAAACATTGTTGTTTGATTTATCGTCCGCTCAGTTGGCATTTCCTAATTGTTGTAGTTGAATTGCTTAAAACAATGAAAACCTTCGTTCCTGTAATTGATATGGGATGGACATAAAGGCGGCGACAGGCTCACCACCTGTCACGTTGTCCCGAAAATATCTTCGGTGGAAGGTGGGTCAAAGGACTTAATTGTCTAGACTTGACCTCTGTCTACCCCTGTATTGGGAATTGCGTGAAGATATTTATTCATTATTTTCTTCCAAATTACTTTATATAAACATTAAAAGTAATTAGAACGAAACTAAAACTAAAACGTATTACTGAAAGTTTTTCATTAGGTTTTAACTGTCATAGTTAATACTCATGAGTTTAGGGAACAATTCATTATAATTTTGAGATAATTAGCTAAATTATTGCGTGAAGATATTTATTTATTTTCTTCACACATGCATGATATTCATCATGTCGAGGTATCCGAGTACTCTTCGAGCAATTGAGTCACAGGGTCTTCGAAAGTTAGTCTCGGCCTACCTCGACCCCTTTTAATATTAACCTTCGCTATATATTTTCACCATTCGGTCTTTGAACGGATGTTTATGTATGTAAACATTAGTCTATATAAATATATATGTATAACAGTATATTGTAACGTTATTATGAGCACTAAGACGGTGATAGGCACACTACCTATTACGTTATTCCAAACAGGCTTTGGTGAAAGGTGAGAAGGGACTTGGTTTGGAGCTCTGTCTACTCCTGTTCATGTTCTGCAGTTGTCACTCGTTATTACGTGAACTATCATACATACATACATGCATAGGAAAACATCACATACATTGCTCACTGAGCTGGTGACACCATGACAACCAATGCGTAATTCACTCGGCCACATGTAGTCAAGTCATACCTTTTCACGCCAATAAATAATAAATAAAATAAAATAAAATAAATGTCTTCACGCAATTCCCAATACAGGGGTAGACAGAGGTCTAGTCTAGACAATTAAGTCCCTTCGACCCACATTTCACCGAAGATATGTTGGGACAACATGACAGATGGTGAGCCCGACGCAGTCTTTATGTCCGAGCCAACGATATGAATCGTACATAGATTTTGAAAAAAAAAAACCATTGGCACGAGCCTGCCACCTGGGGTCTCTCGACTCGAATTCCGATCACCCAACCACTCGACTATCGTGACTTATCGTGATAAATAATGTTTATATAATTGCAGGTGAAGGGTCGTGTAATAGCAACGACAGGTATCCCCAGCGCACGCCGCCGGACAAGTCCCCACCCAGCGACGACGAGACCCCGCCCCGGTGACAAGAAGAAACACCGCAGGAACCGCACCACCTTCACCACCTACCAGCTGCACGAGTTGGAGCGAGCGTTCGAGAAGAGCCATTACCCTGACGTATACTCCCGCGAGGAATTGGCTATGAAGGTCAATTTGCCCGAAGTCAGGGTACAGGTAATGATGATGTTTTTATGAAAGAAGTCGAAAAGTTTTTTTTTTCTATTTTTATTTGAACGCATTATCTTTTCAGTATTAGCTTATTTGGTCTTATTGGTCTTATTTTCGAATCAATAAAAGAAGAAAAAAAGTTTCATATAGTTAAATATCTAAATTGTCATTATTTTCTTCACACATGCATGATATTCATCATGTCGAGGTATCCGAGTACTCTTCGAGCAATTGAGTCACAGGGTCTTCGAAAGTTAGTCTCGGCCTACCTCGACCCCTTTTAATATTAACCTTCGCGCTATATATTTTCACCATTCGGTCTTTGAACGGATGTTTATGTATATGTAAACATTAGTCTATATAAATATATATGTATAACAGTATATTGTAACGTTATTATGAGCACTAAGACGGTGATAGGCACACTACCTATTACGTTATTCCAAACAGGCTTTGGTGAAAGGTGAGAAGGGACTTGGTTTGGAGCTCTGTCTACTCCTGTTCATGTTCTGCAGTTGTCACTCGTTATTACGTGAACTATCATACATACATACATGCATAGGGAAAACATCACATACATTGCTCACTGAGCTGGTGACACCATGACAACCAATGCGTAATTCACTCGGCCACATGTAGTCAAGTCATACCTTTTTTCACGCCAATAAATAATAAATAAAATAAAATAAAATAAATGTCTTCACGCAATTCCCAATACAGGGGTAGACAGAGGTCTAGTCTAGACAATTAAGTCCCTTCGACCCACATTTCACCGAAGATAATTTCGGGACAACGTGACAGGTGGTGAGCCCGTCGCCGTCTTTATGTCCAAGCCATCGATGTAATTCGTACATAAGTTTTTAAAACTCATTGGTACTACCTGGGGATCGAACTCGGGTTTCTTGACTCGAAATTCCGACCACCCAACCACTCGACTATCGTGACTTTTCATGGTTCAATTCAAAAACACGTAAAATAATAAATAAACATAAAGTGAAAAAACACACATAATTTTGTGTCTGGGTGTATGTGGCACTTTCGTTGTTTCCGATTCCATAACACAAGTGCTTTAGCTACTTAATTTGGCATCAGAGCTATGTATATGATGGTGTTCATTTATATTTGTATATTCATTAATATTATTTATCATATGTTTAACGTTATCCGCAAAATATAATATCTTTAAACGATTTAAATAAGTCACGGTAGCCGAGTGGTTGGGTGGTCGGAATTTAGAGTCAAAAGACCCCAGTTCGATGCCCAGGTGGCAGGCTCGTACCAATGGGTTTTACAAAAACTTACGTACGAGTTATATCTGGCTTGGACATAAAGACGGCGACGGACTCACCACCTGTCACGTTGTCCCGAAAATATCTTCGGTGGAAGGTGGGTCGATGGGACTAAATTGTCTAGATTAGACCTTTGTCTACCCCTGTATTGGGAATTGCGTGAAGATGTTTATCTTTCATTTTTTGTAAATTTATATCTTGTAAATTCTATATTTGGTTATTTCAAAAACCTACGAAAATAAGGTATTTATCATTTATTTATTTATCTTCTCGCACAATCTCTGAGGGGTCTCAGAGAGAAAATGTCATAAGTGTCACGATGCTTAAATACCTCTTTCCCTTCTTTCAGATTTATCATTCTCTTCATATTTGCACGTTTAGGTATTCGGTCTAAATATATAATATATTTACTCCAACATGAAATGGCAAATATTAATAACAATTTATAAACCTTTTTTTGAGTACGGTTTGTATAAATAATGGTGATTAAAATACGATTCATTCACATACGACCTCCTTGGACGAGTGGCGTAAACATCGGTTTTAAGGTTTCGCCATCTCCTGGTCCCAGGTTCGATTCCCGGTCGTAGAATGTAGAAAACAACTTTTCTACATTTTCTCGGGTCTGAGTGTTTATGGTGCCTTCGTTGTTTGCGATTCCCATTACCTTAAGTGCTTTGCCAATCGATCCCAATCAGACAATGTATGTGATGTTGTCCCTATCTATACATGTATTTATATTTATATCATACCTCATATCATAATCATATTGTTATCATACCTCTTACATGTTGGAAAAATTAGTGCAACAAACTGCCCCCTGTCCATAATAAGAGGACGAAAGGATTATATTTTTCACTCTCAAGCCAGTTGGGGTAGAACGTAAGGGGGGAGAGCGGGGGTGAATAATGGCGGTTGCGAGCACAACACTTGTAATAGTTCGGAAGTCCGGTCGTTAGATACGATAGCGCATGATATGCGGTGGTGAAAGATGGACTAAGGCTGACTTTACAGTAACATAACAAAGTAAAGTAAGTGGATGGATGACCGGAATTTGAGCTAAGAGGTGTAGTAGCCACATACCAATGGTTTTTCAGAACCTATGTATGATTTATACGGCGAGACTCATCACCTGTTACGTTGTCCCAAAATATATTCGCGAAGAGTTTGGTAAAAGGATATAATTGTATGGATGTATATTTATATTGAAAATAGCATGAAGATATTTTATTTTTGAGCGTCGCCAGCTCTGCGTGTCCGAGTACTCTTCCCGGAGCAAGTCGGTGAAATAAATAATAAATATCTTCACGCAATTCCTAATACAGGGGTAGACAGAGGTCTAGTCTAGACAATTAAGTCCATTCGACCCACCTTCCATCGAAGATATTTTCGGGACAACGTGACAGGTGGTGAGCCCGTCTTCATGTTTTGTCTAATCTAATCATATTATATATGAATCCTTCAAAAGTTTTTGAAAAACTCATTGGTACTACCTGGGATCGAACTCGGGTTTCTTGACTCGAAATTCCGACCACCCAACCACACGGCTATCGTGACTTTTCAAAAACATTTGTTCTGATTCAAAAAAACACACGTAGAATAAAAATAAACATCTTCCGCAATTCCTAATAGAAGTGGGCAGAGGTCTAGTCTAGACAATTAAGTCCATTCGACCCACCTTCCATCGAAGATATTTTCGGGACAACGTGACAGGTGGTGAGCCCGTCTTCATGTTTTTGTCTAATCTAATCATATTATATATGAATCCTTCAAAAGTTTTTGAAATAATAAGTTCATAAGTTTTACCGAGACTAACTTTCGAAGACCATGTGAGCAAATTGCTCGAAGAGGGGAGGGTCACGAGTACTCGGATACCTAGACGTGCATGTATGAAGATGATGAATCTGAAAGAAGTATGTAGGGATCGTGACACTTGGCGATCTGTTCTCTCTGGCTACCCCGTTAGGGATTGTGCGTGAAGATAAAAAAAAATAAGTTTTTGAATAAATAGTTTTTAAAAAAATTAGTTTGGAGGAAGGTGGGTCGGAAGAGCTTAATTTTCTAGGCCTCTGTCTATCCCTTTGAATGGCGTGAAGATATATTTTTTAATCTAGTATATAAAAATCTCGTGTCGCGGTGTTTGTAGTTTGTAGTTGTAAACTCCTTCGAAACGTCTCGACCGGTTCTCATGAAATTTGTGCGCATATTGGGTAGGTCAGAGAATCGGACATCTTTTTCATCCCCAAATGTTGAAGTGAACCCCTAAATACAGGGGTATTGGGAATGGCGTGAATATTTACAATATATAATAACCCCTCATATGCAGGAATTTTTTCTAATCAATTTCTTAAGTCACGATAGCCGTGTGGTTGGGTGGTCGGTATTTCAGTCAAGGGACACGAGTTCGATCCCCAGGTGGCGAGCACGCACCACTGGGTTTTCAGAAACTTATGTACGAATTCTACCGTGGGTTTTGACATAAAGACGGCGACGGACTCACCACCTGTCACATTGTCCGGAAAATATCTTCGGTGGAAGGTGGGTCGATGGGACTAAATTGTCTAGATTAGACCTTTGTCTACCCTGTATTGGGAATTGCGTGAAGATGTTTATCTTTCATTTTTTTTTTGTAAATTTATATCTTGTAAATTCTATATTTGGTTATTTCAAAAACCTACGAAAATAAGGTATTTATCATTTATTTATTTATCTTCTCGCACAATCTCTGAGGGGTCTCAGAGAAAATGTCATAAGTGTCACGATGCTTAAATACCTCTTTCCCTTCTTTCAGATTTATCATTCTCTTCATATTTGCACGTTTAGGTATTCGGTCTAAATATATAATATATTTACTCCAACATGAAATGGCAAATATTAATAACAATTTATAAACCTTTTTTTGAGTACGGTTTGTATAAATAATGGTGATTAAAATACGATTCATTCACATACGACCTCCTTGGACGAGTGGCGTAAACATCGGTTTTAAGGTTTCGCCATCTCCTGGTCCCAGGTTCGATTCGGTCGTAGAATGTAGAAAACAACTTTTCTACATTTTCTCAGGTCTAGTGTTTATGGTGCCTTCGTTGTTTGCGATTCCCATTACCTTAAGTGCTTTGCCAATCGATCCCAATCAGACAATGTATGTGATGTTGTCCCTATCTATACATGTATTTATATTTATATCATACCTCATATCATAATCATATTGTTATCATACCTCTTACATGTTGGAAAAATTAGTGCAACAAACTGCCCCTGTCCATAATAAGAGGACGAAAGGATTATATTTTCACTCTCAAGCCAGTTGGGGTAGAACGTAAGGGGAGGCAGGGGGTGAATAATGGCGGTTGCGAGCACAACACTTGTAATAGTTCGGAAGTCCGGTCGTTAGATACGATAGCGCATGATATGCGGTGGTGAAAGATGGACTAAGGCTGACTTTACAGTAACATAACAAAGTAAAGTAAGTGGATGGATGACCGGAATTTGAGCTAAGAGGTGTAGTAGCCACATACCAATGGTTTTTTTTTTTCAGAACCTATGTATGATTTATACGGCGAGACTCATCACCTGTTACGTTGTCCCAAAAATATATTCGCGAAGAGTTTGGTAAAAAGGATATAATTGTATGGATGTATATTTATATTGAAAATAGCATGAAGATATTTTATTTTTGAGCGTCGCCAGCTCTGCGTGTCCGAGTACTCTTCCCGACGGGTCAATTCAAATAAATAATAAATATCTTCACGCAATTCCCAATACAGGGGTAGACAGAGGTCTAGTCCAGACAATTAAGTCCCTTTGACCCACCTTCCACCGAAGATAATTTCGGGACAACGTGACAGGTGGTGAGCCCGTCGCCGTCTTTATGTCCAAGCCATCGATGTAATTCGTACATAAGTTTTTTTTTAAAACTCATTGGTACTACCTGGGGATCGAACTCGGGTTTCTTGACTCGAAATTCCGACCACCCAACCACACGGCTATCGTGACTTTTCATGGTTCAATTCAAAAAACACGTAAAATAATAAATAAACATAAAGTGAAAAAACACACATAATTTTGTGTCTGGGTGTATGTGGCACTTTCGTTGTTTCCGATTCCATAACACAAGTGCTTTAGCTACTTAATTTGGCATCAGAGCTATGTATATGATGGTGTTCATTTATATTTGTATATTCATTAATATTATTTATCATATGTTTAACGTTATCCGCAAAATATAATATCTTTAAACGATTTAAATAAGTCACGGTAGCCGAGTGGTTGGGTGGTCGGAATTTAGAGTCAAAAGACCCCAGTTCGATGCCCAGGTGGCAGGCTCGTACCAATGGGTTTTACAAAAACTTACGTACGAGTTATATCTGGCTTGGACATAAAGACGGCGACGGGCTCACCACCTGTCACGTTGTCCCCAAAATATCTTCGTTGAAAGGTGGGTCAAAGGGACTTAATTGTCTAGACTAGACCTCTGTCTACCCCTGTATTGGGAATTGCGTGAAGATATTTATTTACTTAGGTCGTATGCAGGAGGCCTTATCTGTTGTTGATTTGAATATAATTACATTATAACGGGGGCGTGTATTTCCATACGCAAACATTGTTGTTTGATTTATCGTCCGCTCAGTTGGCATTTCCTAATTGTTGTAGTTGAATTGCTTAAAACAATGAAAACCTTCGTTCCTGTAATTGATATGGGATGGTAATAATTTCTGGCTACTGTGGTGTGTTGTTTCCTAGGTTCTGAGTCGGTTGAAGTCAATGTTTATATTGAGTATATTTTCGAGTATGTTTGTGTTTTAATGTGAATTCTGTTTAAATGAATGAATTAATGAATGAATGAATATATTATTATTGTGTATTGTATGTATAAAATGCATATATTATTATTGTCAACCACAAATAATAGGATACACAAAAGTGACAAAGGATACAAAAACTTTTTTAAAGGCCCAATTGGGCGGCCTCATCGTTTCAAGCAATTGTTTTCTACAAGTTATGTGATTATAATTTAGAGGGTTATTTACTATCCGATAGCTGAGTTGGTGGTGACTCTGCCTTCAAAACTGCGGATTGCGGGTTTGAATCTAGCTAGGGGTAAACATTTATGTGATGAATATGACTGTTGTACTTGAGTAATGGATTTTTTATTTTCATTTTATTTATCTTCACGCACAATCCCTAACGGGTAGCCAGAGAGAACAGATCGCCAAGTGTCACGATCCTTACATACCTCTTTCACTTAATTTAGATGCATCATTTTCTTCACCGAGTCACGATAGCCGAGTTGTTGGGTGGTCGGAATTTCGAGTCGAGCGACCCGAGTTCGATCCCCAGGTGGCAGTACCAATGAGTTTTTCAAAAACTTATGTACGAATTTCATCGTTGGCTTGGACATAAAGGCGGCGACGGGCTCACCACCTGTCACGTTGTCCCGAAAATATCTTCGGTGGAAGGTGGGTCAAAGGGACTTAATTGTCTAGACTTGACCTCTGTCTACCCCTGTATTGGGAATTGCGTGAAGATATTTATTTATTTATTTTCTTCACACATGCATGATATTCATCATGTCGAGGTATCCGAGTACTCTTCGAGCAATTGAGTCACAGGGTCTTCGAAAGTTAGTCTCGGCCTACCTCGACCCCTTTTAATATTAACCTTCGCGCTATATATTTTCACCATTCGGTCTTTGAACGGATGTTTATGTATATGTAAATATTAGTCTATATAAATATATATGTATAACAGTATATTGTAACGTTATTATGAGCACTAAGACGGTGATAGGCACACTACCTATTACGTTATTCCAAACAGGCTTTGGTGAAAGGTGAGAAGGGACTTGGTTTGGAGCTCTGTCTACTCCTGTTCATGTTCTGCAGTTGTCACTCGTTATTACGTGAACTATCATACATACATACATGCATAGGGAAAACATCACATACATTGCTCACTGAGCTGGTGACACCATGACAACCAATGCGTAATTCACTCGGCCACATGTAGTCAAGTCATACCTTTTTTCACGCCAATAAATAATAAATAAAATAAAATAAATAAATGTCTTCACGCAATTCCCAATACAGGGGTAGACAGAGGTCTAGTCTAGACAATTAAGTCCCTTCGACCCACATTTCACCGAAGATATGTTGGGACAACATGACAGATGGTGAGCCCGTCGCAGTCTTTATGTCCGAGCCAACGATATGAATCGTACATAGATTTTGAAAAAAAAAAAACCATTGGCACGAGCCTGCCACCTGGGGTCTCTCGACTCGAATTCCGATCACCCAACCACTCGACTATCGTGACTTATCGTGATAAATAATGTTTATATAATTGCAGGTGAAGGGTCGTGTAATAGCAACGACGGGTATCCCCAGCGCACGCCGCCGGACAAGTCCCCCCCACCCAGCGACGACGAGACCCCCCGCCCCGGTGACAAGAAGAAACACCGCAGGAACCGCACCACCTTCACCACCTACCAGCTGCACGAGTTGGAGCGAGCGTTCGAGAAGAGCCATTACCCTGACGTATACTCCCGCGAGGAATTGGCTATGAAGGTCAATTTGCCCGAAGTCAGGGTACAGGTAAGTGATGATGTTTTTATGAAAGAAGTCGAAAAGTTTTTTTTTTCTATTTTTATTTGAACGCATTATCTTTTCAGTATTAGCTTATTTGGTCTTATTGGTCTTATTTTCGAATCAATAAAAGAAGAAAAAAAGTTTCATATAGTTAAATATCTAAATTGTCATTATTTTCTTCCAAATTACTTTATATAAACATTAAAAAGTAATTAGAACGAAACTAAAACTAAAACGTATTACTGAAAGTTTTTTCATTAGGTTTTAACTGTCACTTAGTTAATACTCATGAGTTTAGGGGAACAATTCATTATAATTTTGAGATAATTAGCTAAATTATTGCGTGAAGATGACAAATGTATTATCTGTTTGCTGGAAGTAAGCACAGTTTAAAGTAGACTAGGATAAGTTATTTTTACTAAAGCTCGCCTATATTAAAAGGCGATTTGAGAAAAAATGTAGGAAATGTTAATTTTTACCGACAAATGCCGCGATAACAATCTCGAAATATACCAGACAAAAATTTTGTGTATAGCTGGCCGAGTGTAACTACATATCCTTATTACTAGGTATTAGCTTTTGTCTTGCAGAGGACTTTTATAGGCCCCTAAGTTAGTTAAGTAATATGCTATTTTATATAACTTGGAGACAAAGACAGCGATGAGCTCACAACGTGTCATGTTATCCTAAATAAGCTTCAGTGGAAAGTGGGTCGAAAGGACTTCATTGTCTAGACCTCTGCCTGCCCAGTATGGGAAATGGCGTGATAATAAGCATTGAGAGTTGACTTCTTAAGTCATTGTAATACAAAGAAATAAATAAAAAGTCTATTAAGCACATCAGAAATCAACTAAACTCTATTAAGTGAAATGAAAACTCTTCGCAAACATTGAGTGAAGGGCCCTCGGGGAAAGGGGCAAAGGGCCAATAATGAACCCAAGGGGCTTATGCCACTCAATCCCCTTTGGCTTTGCGAGTCCAACATATGTCAAGCGTATTCGGAAACGACCAGTATAAAAAGCCCCGTCATCCCCTCTACGCCCTAAAGAAAACATACTACAATGGGTGAGGATACCAAGTTGTAAAGGTCAAGTAAAATTGAATGCTCCCTAATTGCTTTCTTATGCCATAATAAAAAAAAGACTGGCCAAGGAAATATAGTTTTTATGTTTACAGGTTTTAGGTGTAGATGAACGTACAATGTAAGTTGGTATTAGAGCTATTTGTTAAATAGTGCGGTGTTCTGGTAATCTCCTGCTTTAGCTAATAAAGGGTACACGATTATAGCCTATGGGAAAATGCGACACTCACAAACAGTTACTTCCTCAAAGTATTCTAAATGCATTCTTCATTGTGTCCTAAATAACAAAAACCGTTAGCTGTACGAATTAAAATTCGAAAATAGACTTAATGGAAAAATGTTTAGCTGACTATTCAAGACTCTTTCATTTCAATTTAATTGAATCGTTGTTTGCTGGAAACATAATACACATGCTAATAATTATAAAATAAAAAGATCTAACATGTTTGAGTCTATAATTGACGTGCAAATATATAGTTGATTAATTGTTACAATATATCAGAATATAGAAAATGTAATAGTAAACAAATAAAACTGTAATAATTAATATTTTAATTAATTAATTTAATAACGAAAGTCTCCTTATAAAGCATAGCTGTCACAGATTCCTTTATAAATAATATTAACAAAAAATATACTAATCATTAGAACATCTCAGAATCAGACAGACATCTCAGATATACCTTTCTGATCCTCATAGATCTGAGCCTTTCAAGAGATCTAGCAATTTTTTTTAACATATTTATTTCTAAATCACGATTGCTGAGAGGTTGGGTAAACGGTATTCAAGTCAAGAGACCCGAGTTCGATAGGGTTCGGGCTCGTAATAATTAGTTTTAAAACTCGTATGTATTGTTTATACGCTTTATATGGATGACTTAGACATAGAGACGGTGACAGGCTTCCCGTCTATCACGATGTCAAAACAATGTCTTCGGTGAAACGTGGGTCGAAGGGACCTGATTGTCTGGACATTTACCTACCGCAGTATAGGTAATATTTTTCTTTTATTTCTTCATACACTACACTAAGACATCGACAGGCTTACCTCCCGTCACGTTAACCAAAAAAAATTGAGAAATTTAGGCTCAATTCTCTACACCACTGACTACCTTACTATTGCAAGATACGTAAGGTTCAGTAACAAAACTAGTAGATAGCATCACCGGCTTAGCGATGCCTCGTCTCCTCAGAAAAGGCAACTCATTGCTGTAATTAGTGTACGGCTAATGTTCCCGCCCGGTCCGCAACAGACAGGCATTTCAATTATCAACCCTTTAATGCCCTCTGGCCACCACCTACCTTTAAGTTGCTACAAATACTATTAAAAAAAATAAACTCAACTCAGCAATTAATACGTTTTTGTTTCTCTGGTTACTACAAAATAGCAATTTAAAAAAATATCTAAGAGTCACGAAAGCCGAGTGATTGGGTGGTCGGAATGATCGTTTGTGTAAAAGTTTAGGAAAAGTAATTGCGATGTTCGATAGCCAAGTGGTGGTCGGTGGTCGGAATTTCGAGTTAAGAGACCCGAATTCGATCCCCAAGTGGTAGGCTCGTACCAATGGGTTTTTCAAAAACTTATGTACGAATTATATCGTTGACTTGTACATAAAAACTGAGACGGGCTCACCACTTGTCACGTTGTCCCTAAAATATCTTCGGTGGGAGGAGGGTCGAAGGGATTTAATTGTCTAGGCTAGACCTCTGTCTACCCCTGTATTGGGAATTGTCTGAAGACATTTATTATTTATTATTGTTATAAAAAAATAACAAAAGTATACCTCTCACAAGATGGAGTGACCTGCTAGCTTTAAAGAAAAGGATTAAAAATCTACGACCCGATAGCCCTGTCGATACTGACTCTGCCGTTGAAGCTGAGAGTTGCGGGTTCGAATAATTTTCAAGGCTTTTCCATTAATCGCTACTTACAACATCCACGGTAAGAAAGAAAATTGAATATTCTTACGTAACCACGCGGCAAAAATTATTTAAAACTATACAACCCTGACCCGAGTTCGATGCTGAGGTGATAGACTAGTACCAATGAGTTTTCCCAAAACTTATATCGTTGGCAAGGACATAAAGATCGCGACAGGCTGACCACCAGTCACGTTTCAAAGAAAAGTCTTCGGTGAAAGGTGAGCCGAAAGGACTGTCTAGACATCCGTCTGCCTCTGTATTTGGGAATAGCGTGAACGTAACGCAGATAATCGAATCAATTAAAGTCGGACTATTAATACGCTAGAGCTAGCGCAGTATATCGGGTTGGTTCCAGGTCGGGCGCGCCGGTAATTGGCCGTAACTGGCGCCGGCGTCATCCGAACGCTCACGTCGCTACCTCGATCGCTTGTTGTTTAACTGAGCCAAGTGGAAAGTAGCGTAACTTGTGATACAGCTAGCATTTGATTTAAGAGAAAAATATATCTTCAAGTCATTCCCAATACTGGGGTAGACAGAGGTCTAGACAATTAAGACGCTTCGATCCACCTTCCACTACATATATTTATCAGTCAACGTGACAGGTTGTGAGCTCGTCGTCATTTTAATGACCCAGCTAAGGACATATAAATCCTACATAAGTTTTTTGAAAAAACCCATTGGTACGAGCCAGCCAGCTGGGGATCGTGCTCGGGACTTGAATTCCGATCACCCAACCACTTGGCTATCGTGACTTATTAATTCAAGAGAAGTAATAAATTGCGCACTTAATAACTTGAGACGGCAATTTCAAGTATTAAAGAAAAGAAAATATCTTCACGCCTTTACCAATACAGGGGTAGACAGAGGTCTAGCCCCGTTGACCCACCTTGCACCGAAGATATTTTCGGAACAACGTGACAGCTGGTGAGCCCGTCGCCGTATTTATGTCTATGCCAACGATATAATTCGTACATAAGTTTTTGAAAAACCCATTGTACGAGCCTGCCACTTGGGGATCGAACTCGGTTCTCTTGACTCGAAATTTCGACCACCTCACCACTCGGCTAGCGTGACTCAATTTCAAGTAAAATTGTAATATTTGTTGTCTCGTGTTTGTCGACTGTGTCATCAACTTGTCCTTCTGTATACTCTACTTCATCATCATCATTATAACGGCCCGTAAAAGTCCACCGCATAGGCCTCACCCGGAGGGATTGTATCATAAAAACATTGTATCATGTTTGTATTATAATCACCACGCTTGGCTTGGCTTGGTGATCTAAGGCAATATGACGACCCCCGTGGACGAGTGGCTTAAAGACGGGTTTTTAAGGTCCGACTCCTCGAGGTCCCGGATAGATTCCCGGTCGGGTCAATGTAGAAAAACCACTTTTTCTACATTTTTTCTGGTCTGGGTGTTTGTGGTGCCTTCGTTGTTACCGATTCTCATACCTCAAGTGCTTTAGTTTCTTACATTGGGATCAGAGCAATGTGTATATTGTCCTATATATGTATTACAGTGACAGGCTCACCACCTGTCACGAGCCCAAAATAAGCTAAAATGAAATGTGTATCGAAACGACAACATTGTCTGGATCTCAGACTACCCCATTATTGGGAATGCGTGAGCATATAAAATATAAAAACATGTAACATTCAAGAGCTAACAGGGTACTTCTTTAATGGCCCGTATAATACAACGAATATACTTCCAAACAACAATACCTCACCCGGCACGCATTACAGCTATCAATTATATCTTTAATAGCATCTTATCTAATTCCGAATCACAATTAACTATTACATTAGAGACTCTTTACAGAATCATTCGCATATAAACACTTTTCGATTGTTACCCATTGAAGCGAACATCCATAACTCGTGACACCAGCTCAGGAAGTAAACGTTGAAAGAGAGAGCTCTATTTATGTTGGTCTGAAATAGTCCGTTATAAATTGAGCCGTGTGACAGTCGAAAGCACTTTAAACGATAGTCACATGTTATTTGTTTATTCAGTCAGCCGTGTTCTCGACTGAAAGAGATCACTAGAATGAAAAGGTGGTTCAATAGTTTACGATGCTACATTAAGGGACAATTAGATGTTAATCAAAGTTTCTGCAAGGGCTGTAGGGTTGTTACACTTAAAGCGTTATAGTCACATTAACAAAGCGTTTAATTTTGATGTCGTTTCGTTTTTTCTAGAAATTATTTAAGGAAGTTGAAATTATCTAATAACGTTATCCACTTTATAACGAATTTTAAGACGGTTATAGGCTCGCTACTGAGTGCCTTTGTCTTTCCTATATACAAAAACTATAGACAAACTACTCTTTCAAGTAAGTCTTAATTTGTATATTGTCATTTTTCTCAACCTTGCAAGTGATAGAGATATACTACCGTTCACCTTTCAACTCTCCTTTCAAGTTTCTACCTACTCTCTTGAAGTAAAAAAGGAGAGAGAAACTAGGAAAAAACCTTATAGGACGCCTCCTTAAATATAGTACAAGAACATCTCCTTGCGTCTCCGAAACATTTAAGCAGAATGCTTAATTGTTTCGGTTCTACGATGTTTCATAATTTTTTTTATATTTATTTCACATTATTTAATTTTATAATTAGGTTTTTTTTCAAACATCGATTAGGTACAAGAATGAAATCAAATCATTAACTAATGAAATAAGATTTTTATGAGATTTTTATAATCGATCAGCGTTTCGTAATCAGGTTCCTTTACCGGGGAAGAAATAGGTGTGAGAAACTCCTTAGGTATTCTCTTTTAGGGCATACTTATTTATATTACCAGAAATAGCTCGGGAGCGATCACCTCATTCCAGGTGTAACTGCCATTAGCGTATTCATTTATATTATAATAACCCATCCTAAAAAGTTTTGCTTTAAAAAATTTCTTAAACCGTTTATAGGCAGGCTTTGCACAAGAGGTTTAATTCAGTCATTAAGGTTTGATGTATGCAATTATGCTATATATTACGATATACGTTTCCCTTCCACATTCCCTTGCACTTTATTTTAAATATGTCTACAATTACCTGCAATAAAAATACGTGATAAATTTCGCTAAGCTACACAGCGTGTTAATATAAACGCGTTATAACACGTACAAATAGAATAACGTTATCGCCCCTCGCGTCTGCGACTCAATCGGTCGTCACTTCTCTGTCGCTCGCTCCACTGGCGTCCAATGTGCTAATAAATGTTTTTGTAACGCCGTGCTAAACACACTGGAGTACTTTTAAATTTGTATCTTATGATATAGTTATTATAGAATAAAGTTTATTGTTTTATGTATGTTAGTTAAAAGAAGAATATTTCTCTAGATTCCTTGAGGCATAGTGAAATTTACATTAGTAGTATACATGTATGTAGATATTTCTGAAACTAAATTGAATTGGTAATTTTTAAATTTAAAACTGTTTATAAAGATATTGATTATTATATTGCTATTATGCGAGACAGGTGATCTACTCCTAAAAGTATAAGGGAAGGAATTTGCCCATACATACATAGCGGCCTGTTGAAGTCCACTGCAGGACAGAGGCCTCTCACAGGACAGGAAAGGGAGTGGCAATATTCTTGCACCGTTAACAAATGGTCAAATTTTGGAATTTGCTCAGCATTGAGCGTTTACAGGCTGCTACTTTAATGTTTATTTTACCATCAGCACGCGATTTTTAACCTCAAAATAACCAAAAAACAAACATAAAATTGCAACAAACACTGGAAAATAATGCACTAAATATTACAATAACACAGTATTAAGGCGAAGTATATAAAATTAATAACGTATCACAAATAGCACTGACGCGATGTCTCGGCAATTTGGACGGCGAGCGGGATTACTTCGCATTAAATGGGGATCGGAAACAGCTGCCTGATCTCATGGGGGCGCCGGTGCTCAATAATATTATTGTCTGTAAGGCCTTCGAAGATGTTCACGAGGGTTTTTTATCTATCTATAAATATAAATATCTTCACGCTATTCCCAATACAGGGGTAGACAGAGGTCTAGTCTGGACAATTAAGTCCCTTCGACCAACTTTCCACCGAAGGTATTTACGGGACAACGTGACAGGTGAGCCCGTCGCCGTCGTTATCCCAACGATGTAATTCGTACATAAGTTTTTGAAAAACTCATTGGTACGAGTCTGCAACCTGGGGATCGAACTCGAGTCTCTTGACTCGTAATTCGTGTTACCGTGTCGTTACGGCTTATAAATATAAATACAATGCTTTAATTCCAAAGTAAATAACTAAACTACTTGTGTATGGAAAGGTACAAAGACCCATTCGGTAATCGAAACCGGGATCCGTGTGAAGGAGGTCCACAAATCCCGGGCGAGGGTGGTCGTCCGCCAATCCTTTTCTTTCCCCGCGTTTTGCAAGTGGTAACTAAGAGAAATAGCCTATGAATACGTAATAGCATCAGGCAAAACGAGAGACATCTTGAAATAGCAGATCAAAATTCTGAAGACTGTTAACGGCAGCAAAAACACTGAGATCGCCAACCAGTTTTCCAAGGGTGATCCTTCTGGCAAATCTTTCATGACATTAGCCAATGTCCTGTAGTGGTCTTTTACAGATAGTTATATATGTATTTATGCTATCTCGGTGTTAGTTTCGTTCATACTTGCCATTGAGTAAAACTAAGTTGTTGTTTGTAAGTTGTTGTTAGCATTTGCGTATCTATTTTCTTTTATAAAAAGACACAGGAAAATTTCTAGTGTAGGTGTAGGCAAGTTTTAAATTTCATAAAAGTGTAAAGTGTGTGTCTATGTAAATGTTTGTTTGTGGCATCGTTGCTCTCAAAAATAAACAATTTCTGATTTAGGTACAGTGTTATATACTTGATAAAATAATCGTTTGTGTAAAAGTTTAGGAAAAGTAATTGTGTCCTCTCCTCTCAAAAAAGTCACGATAGCCGAGTGGTTCGATAGTCGGAATTTCGAGTCAAGAGATCCGAGTTCGATCAGGTGGCAGGCTTATACCAATGAGATTTTTAAAACTTATGTACGAATTATATCATTGGCTTGGACATAAAGACAGCGACACCAATTTTTATATATGAATATATTTCAATTTCAACATACGCTTCATTGACGACCTCCATGGACGTGTGGCGTACACACCGGCTTTCATAGCATTGCTAGCTCTGAGGTCAGAATTCAATTCCCGGTCGGGTAATAGAAAACAATTTTTCTACCTTATCTCGGGTTTTTTCGGCTTCCACAACACTTAATGCTTTAGCTGCTTACTTTGAGATCAGAGCAATGTATGTGATGTCTCTATCTATGTGTTTACCCTGTAGGCCATAGAGGGCGTGCAAGTATACAGGAATTAATAATAAACTGGTGCAACTCACCGGCGACTCGGTAACGAGGTAACAGCGCTGGGAAACATTGGATTAGCTTCAAGCGCCTCGGCTCTCCACTTAGTAAACAATTAATTAACATTATATGCTCATATCATACGAGTAGGGTAGGAGGGAAGTATTTCGTTATACCCTTAGTTAATGGTACGTGAAAATGCACTTTAATACATAGCTACAGAATCGAATTATATTCTTTGTAGCGAAAAAAATAGCAATGCATAAATAGCAAAGTGATGCGAAATAACTTTAGTATAATTTAACACGTAGTACAGAGTGCTACGAAAAGGGCTATGCTCGGTGTTTCTCTGCGTGGTAGAATCCGCAATGAAGACATCCGCAGCAGAACCAGATTAACCGACATAGCCGTAAGGATCGGCACCTTGAAGTGGCAATGGGCCGGCCATATGGCTCGTAGAACTGACAACCGTTGGGGAAGAAAGGTTCTCCAGTGGCAACCTCGAGATGGATGCAGGTGGATGAGGACCGTTCACTGTGGAAAGTTTTAGGGGAATCCTATGTTCTGCTGTGGACTCTTGATAGGCTACAAAGAAAGAAAGAACACAGTTTTATGGATTCTTTAAGACAACCTTACGATGGATAGGATCTCGACTTTCGATTATCGTAGCAATTTAGTACAAGGTATTGGGATTATTATATATTTACGCAATTTCCTATACTTGGGTAGGCAGAGATGCTTTCGATCCACTTTCCACCGAAGACTATTTGGTATTTTAGCTTGCAAACATTTATACATGTAACTTTGGGTATTAAACATTATTATTATTAGGGGTATTTATTATATTTTCTCGTCTGGTTGGGTTTTTATACACATAAAAATAAAAATACATAAAATAAAATAGAATAAAGCATTACTATTATTAATAATTTATATTAACCAGAAAATAAGTACTTAACTCGATGACACTTCATTTGCTCGCCTAGCTTTCAGCTCTAGGGTCTCGCAGAATCACGTTAGTTAGCGTAAAGGACTTTGCGCCTGCGGGCTTTAAATTATAACAGTTGATGAAAATGTTACCGTCGATTTTACTGTTGTTCTAATATTACCCGGAACCTTGCGTGGTATTTTTAATTAGTCTCCGTTACAAAATACGTGTGTGTTCCACCAGTCCTATAAACGTTGCAATTAAAAATGTGTCGAAATGACTAAAATTGTCTTAAACTGTTCCCCAAATAACTAGTTTATCGTTAGTTATTATCCTATCCACAGGTAGCAGGCTCGTACCAATGGGGTTTTTCAAAAATCTATGTACGAATCTTATCGTTGGCTTGGATATAGAAATGGCGACGGGCTCACCACCTGTCACGTTGTCCCGAAAATATCTTCGGTGGAAGATGGGCCGAAGGGACTTAATTGTCTAGACTAGACCTCTGTCTACCCCTGTATTGGGAATTTCGTGAAGATATTTATAATTTATTTTTTGTTATCCTATAATTTCGTCAGCCATAACATCAGCTCTTTAAGTGTTTTACATTTCTTTCCGACCCCAAAGTGATAGATACAGTATAAGATGCGTGAGACAGTGTGAGTGGGCTAAATTCGCAGATACGCGGGAAATTGTGTTGATGTCTGAGCCAAGCCTCATTTATCCCTCCCTATCCCTCCTCGCCTTGCCCTCCGATACTGAGGTGCGATGGAAGGGAGTTTATTGTTTATGAGGGAAATTTGTACTTAGAGGGTGTGATGATAGCTGGGAAATATGATTCTGTACTTTTCACTGAGCATTATTATTATTAAACATTATTATTATTAAACATTATTATTATTATTATTATTATTATTATTATTATTATTATTAAACATTATTATTATTATTATTATTATTATTAGGGGTATTTATTATATTTTCTCGTCTGGTTGGGTTTTTATACACATAAAAATAAAAATACATAAAATAAAATAGAATAAAGCATTACTATTATTAATAATTTATATTAACTAGAAAATAAGTACTTAACTCGATGACACTTCATTTGCTCGCCTAGCTTTCAGCTCTAGGGTCTCGCAGAATCACGTTAGTAAGCGTAAAGGACTTTGCGCCTGCGGGCTTTAAATTATAACAGGTGATGAAAATGTTACCATCGATTTTACTGTTGTTCTAATATTACCCGGAACCTTGCGTGGTATTTTTAATTAGTCTCCGTTACAAAATACGTGTGTGTTCCACCAGTCCTATAAACGTTGCAATTAAAAATGTGTCGAAATGACTAAAATTGTCTTAAACTGTTCCCCAAATAACTAGTTTATCGTTAGTTATTATCCTATCCACAGGTAGCAGGCTCGTACCAATGGGGTTTTTCAAAAACCTATGTACGAATCTTATCGTTGGCTTGGATATAGAAATGGCGACGGGCTCACCACCTGTCACGTTGTCCCGAAAATATCTTCGGTGGAAGATGGGCCGAAGGGACTTAATTGTCTAGACTAGACCTCTGTCTACCCCTGTATTGGGAATTTCGTGAAGATATTTATAATTTATTTTTGTTATCCTATAATTTCGTCAGCCATAACATCAGCTCTTTAAGTGTTTTACATTTCTTTCCGACCCCAAAGTGATAGATACAGTATAAGATGCGTGAGACAGTGTGAGTGGGCTAAATTCGCAGATACGCGGGAAATTGTGTTGATGTCTGAGCCAAGCCTCATTTATCCCTCCCTATCCCTCCTCGCCTTGCCCTCCGATACTGAGGTGCGATGGAAGGGAGTTTATTGTTTATGAGGGAAATTTGTACTTAGAGGGTGTGATGATAGCTGGGAAATATGATTCTGTACTTTTCACTGAGCATTATTATTATTATCAAGTATATCTGTACTTAGTTACGATAGCCGAGTGGTTGGGTGATCGGAGATCGAGTAAAGAGACCTAAATTCGATCCCCAGGCTCGTACGAATGTTTTTTTTTTCAAAACTTAAATACGATATATGTCAGGTTGTCCCCAAAAATTTCTTCTTTGTTGGGACTTAATTGTCAAAACATCTGTCTATCTCAGTCTTGGCAATGGCGTAAAGATTATATCTTTTCGCGTAATCTCTGACAGAGTAGTCAGTGAGAATATAATGCCAAGTGTCACGATCCTTGTATACCTCTTTCGCTTCTTTCAATTTCATAATTTTCCTCATGCATTCATGTCCAGGTATCCGAGTACTCTTAACCCCTTCTTTCTTCGAGCAGTTTTCGAACGTTTGTTTCGGCCTACATCAACCGTTTTTAATGTTAACTTTCGTGCTAAATATTTTCTTAACTATTCGGTCTTCACTTATTCGTTTAACGTGCCCAAACCATTGTAGCACGCCCTTATTCAATTAAGTGATACTATCACTAAAATTACGAACAGTGACTATAAATATTCTATTAAATATTATAAGAAAATTGAGTGTCTGTTTCTATGTCTCTTCGGAACGGGCTAATATGGCGCCTATTTATAAATTATTCTAGAATGAATATATAAATACATATGAATACATAAAGAAGACCATGTGAGCAAATTGTTTGAAGAGGGGAGGGTCAAGACTACTCGGATACCTAGACGTGCATGTATGAAGAAAATGATGAATCTGAAAGAAGCGAAAGAAGTATGTAAGGATCGTGACGTTTTTCGATCTGTTCTCTCTGGCTACCCCGTCGACCCACCTTCCAACGAAGATATTTTCGGGACAACGTGACAGGTGGTGAGCCCGTCGCCGTCTTTATGTCCAAGCCAACGATAAACGATATAATATGTACATAGGTTTTTAAAAAAACCTATTGGTACGAGCCTGTCATCTGGGGATCGAACTCGGGTCACTCGACTCGAAATTTCGACCACCAACCACTTGGCTATAGTGACTACCATTATCATATTATCTATTTATATAATTATTAAGTATTATAAATACATAAATAGATAGATTCAATATCACATACATTGCTCTCATCCCAAAGTAAGACGCTAAAGCACTTGTGTTACGGAAACGGAAACAACGGAAATACCACAATCACCCATACCCAAGATAATGTAGAATAAGTGATTTCGACATTGACCCGTCTGGTAATCGATACCGGGACCTCAGAGCTAGCGACACCATGCAAACCAGCGTTTTCCTCACTCGTCCACGGAGGTCGTCATAGATATAGAAGTCTATAGTTCATTGTTTTAGTAATAGTTGTTATTTTAAACTGAATCGGACCGAATTCGAAAAATGACAGGCAATTTCACCTGAAAATATAATTCTCTCTCCTCTACTCCATAGCTGCTCTCTCTTTTCCTCTCGTCATGCATTATAATTGCTCGAGCAAGCATATGAACTTTAATATATGAACTATAATATTCCACTGAAGAGATTTTTGGGACAAAGCTACAGGTAGTGAGCCCGTCGCCGTCTTTATGTTCAAGCTAACGATATAGATCGTACATACGTTTTGAAAAAACCCATTGGTACGAGTCTTGAAGTTCGATCTCCAACTATCAGGTCTCGTGACTCGAATTCCGATCACCCAACCACTCGGTTATCGTGATTGTTTTACTTAATTATGTCATTTAATTTTAATTTTACTTTATAGCCCTTAGCACTCTTATTTAAACTAAACAATTTCATTTTAAAATTAACCCATAAAAAACTTAGGAGTGTACAGGCAAGCGAATTATGACCTATTAAATCTCTTATAAATCCAGTCAATCACAATGGATTTAATCATTACTTAAAAGGTTTTTTTTTTCAATGGAATACAAGCCTAATCATAATGCTCTTTGTTGGCGAATAATTTCATTAAAATTTGACGGCTCCTTCCTGTGTTAAAAAAAAACCCTTTAAAAATACAGGAAACAACGAAATATAAGGGTAATTGAATTACCGGTATAAAATAACCGCCATCGTAACGTGACCTCCAAACGGACCAGTTTCGGAGTCACCTCTCCAAGTTACAGGTCAATTTATACTGGTCACGACACAAAGAGCAAAGGAATGGAGTATTGTACGGTTAATAGTAGGTTCCGAACGTATCATATCGGTATGGATTACGCAAGCGGCTTTCGGGACCCCAAACTCAATATTTCCTTTCCTTTCGCGAAGTTTTATGCCGATCCGAAGTACCGTCTTCGCGATCTTAAGTAGAAGACTAAGAAAAGACTTGGTAGTTTATGGTAAGGTGATAAAATGTTTGTAAATAGACGTTCACCGATACAGAATTTTTCTTACATTCAAAGTTTAAAAAAGTATTTTTCACGCCTTTCCACATTCTTGGGTAGATAGTTCTAGACAATTAAGTCAATTCGATCCACTTATCACCAAAGACTTCTTGGAACAACGTGACAGGTGGTTTATGCATTGCCGTTTTTATATCCAAGCCTAAAGATGTGAATAATTAAACATGAAAACAATTAAAATTCATGCTTTAAAGAAATAGAATATATAGCAATACAATTTATCAAATAAATAGTACTTACTAACTAAATAACAAACAAAGTTAAATACAAATACAAAACATTGAGAAAAAGTATTAAAAATTATATTATATTAAAGAAAATTATCAATGGCTAAGACATGAAGACGGCGACGGGCTCACCACCTGTCACGTTGACCCAAAAAATGTTTTCGGTGGATGGTGGGTCGAAAGGACTTAATTGTCTGGACCTCAGCCAACCCCTGTTCTGGGAATAGCGCAAAGATATTTATTTAAAAACACAAAAGTATTACTATTTCACTTTCTGCACATGTTCATAGGGGACTTATTCCATGACTGATTGTCAAAGATTACGCATTGAGCTGTTTGCTTAGAGAAATCTCTTGGTGTGAAAATCTACCATGGCGTAGAAGAGTATTCAAGAAGCAGTATTCAAGAAGTTTTCAAGAATTTCTTATCTACTTAAGGCTCTGCTAAAGTCAACTGCAGAACACAAGCCTTCCCTGTAAGAAGGATGTGTAATCGCCATATAATCGCCACGCTTACTTCTGGCACGGTATTATTCAAGATGATTATTATAGGTAATTTTAAGTAATTATATGAAATTTATTGTAATTAAAATAAATTATTTAGAATTATAGGTTTCTCTATCGGAACATAATGTTATTATCAAAATATTAAAAAAAAAAGTCACGATAGCCGAGTTGTTGGGTGGTCGGAATTTCGAGTCGAGAGACCCGAGTTCGATCCCCAGGTGGCAGTACCAATGAGTTTTTCAAAAAACTTATGTACGAACTTCATCGCTTGGACATAAAAGGCGGCGACGGGCTCACCACCTGTCTCGTTGTCCCGAAAAATATCTTCGGTGGAAGGTGGGTCAAAGGGACTTAATTGTCTAGACTTGACCTCTGTCTACCCCTGTATTGGGAATTGCGTGAAGATATTTTTTATTTTTTATCAAAATATTTCCCTTAATCGCCGTTTACTACAACCACGCGTTGTAAGGGTGCGATAAACTTTATAATTATTCCTAATATCGATACCATGTCATCACATTACAACACAAAAGTATATCTTATTTAAAAAAAAAAAATTTTTGTTTTAATACTGGTCGAAAATTTAGTTAACAGTCCACCTAAGTGTCGAAAATATCATACATACTTGCAAACAACATCAATGGAAGTAGTTCAGTTTGGAGGACCGAGATAAAGTGTTCCGAATTTTGCAGCTATAATGGCTCTTTGTATATTTTTAACCAGAAGACAACAATAGTTTCACAGATGATTAGCAAACCACTAACAAATTTGAAGAAAGTGTAAACAATCTCCTTAGAATACTCGTTTCTATACTTATTACTCTTGCACAACATAAACTTTGCGAAAGGAATCATAATCATTGTCCTTTTTTGTTTATTCCTTTTCGAAAGGGAAAGCCTACCATTTCGCGACAAACAACAATGGCGGCTTGCGCATGCGTACAAGCGGATTATACCTCCAATTTCACAAACAATTCCAAATTCAAAATCCGTTTGCATTCAATTCGGCATTCAGTGTAAACATATACGTCCAATATATTTGGAAACGTAAGCAAATCAATATCGACCATAACACGAATGTAATAAGGTTTTCCGTGTATTTCCCGGTTTGTTGGACGATTCGTTTGTTATTGGAGATTGTCATTGAGCCAATGGATTTCTTTAGAAGCTCCTGGAAGTATAAGGTTCCCGACATTTGTGCGATGATGAAGATTACACTGGATCCATGTTGTTAAAGATCCGCCGTTTATTGTTGGCTACTGAAATCTAAGACATTTAGTTTCTTAATGTATCTGAATTCGAAATCAGAAGCAGCTGTTTCAATTTGAGGACGTACCATTTACTTTAATGAAATATTGTTTTCAATTAATGTTTTATAGAAGTGGCTTTACGACTTGCGTTAAATATTAGCAAATAGACATTTTAATTAGCTGTACTTTTATCTTTACACATTTCCCCATACTGGGGTAGCCAGAGGTCTAGACACTTTAGCCCTTTTGATTCACAATTTATTTTGGGACAACGTGTCATTTTGTGAGCTTGTCGTCATCTTTATGTCCAAGCCAACGATATAAATTAAAAACATTATATGTTGTACAGAAATGTTATACAGAAGTTAAAAACATTATATGTGCAATTAAATCGAAGGCTGTGGGAAGCGACGAGGTTAGTAAGCAAATGATATCCTTAATACTTGAGTACCTTTTACCAGTAGTTACACATATTATTAATTTTTCTTTAGACTCTGGTGTTTACCCGACCCTGTGGAAAAAAGCTTTTGTACTTCCACTTCCTAAAATAAATAATCCTACCTTGCCTAATCACTTTCGACCGATCTCTATACTTCCTTTCCTTTCTAAAGTTCTTGAAGCCTGTGTACATAAGCAAATCTCTACGTTCGTTAACAAACATAACCTACTGAATGACTTTCAGTCAGGTTTTCGTCCAGGTCACAGTACCACTACAGCACTTGTCAAGGTCACAGATGACATAAGGAAGGGCATGGATGAGCAAAAGTTGACAGTGGTGGTGCTGGTTGACTTTTCAAACGCTTTTAACACAGTTGATCACGATATCCTTATATCCTACCTTACTTACCTCAGATTCTCGACCCAAGCTTTGGATTGGTTCTCATCATATCTTCATGACCGCCAACAGTCAGTCCGCTTAGGACAGCAATGTTCTGCCTGGGCGGATGTAGATTCTGGGGTGCCGCAAGGCGGTATACTTTCTCTAATAATGTTTTCGTTATTTATTAACTCCATCACCACTGTCTTAAACTGTTCGTATCATCTGTATGCAGACGATCTTCAGCTTTACGATAAATCGGAAGTGGGTGATCTCAATAACTGTATTTTAAGCTCAATAAAAATCTTGAGTTAATTAGGATTGGTCCATTAGATATGGTGTTACCGTCAACCCAACAAAATGTAAAGCCATAGTAATGGGTGGTCCTAGGATGCTGGCCAGGATTGATTACGGTAACCTTTCTCCTATTTATTATAATGGAACATTAATTCCAATTTCTAATACCGTAGTTGATCTAGGCTTGCATTTGGATCAGTCGTTAAGCTGGGAACTTCAGGTTGCGGAAATAAGCAGAAAAGTCAATGCCACTTTACGTTCACTCTACCGCCTTAAAAATTTCCTTCCCTTTAAAACTAAGCTTTTGCTGGTTCAGTCCCTGGTATTGCCATTATCGACTATGCCGATGTATGTTATCCAGATCTATCCCAAACACGTCTCGACAAACTAGAGCGCCTTCTCAACAACTGTATTAGATTTATTTTCGGTTTACGTAAATATGACCATATCTCCTCTTACCGTTCCAAGCTTAAATGGCTTCCCATTCGTCAAAGGCGTAGCTCCCGAATTCTGTTTCTGTTGTATTCTGTATTGACTAACTCTAATTCTCCTGCTTACCTAAAATAACTTTCAACAATTTCTTATCTACTTAAGGCTCTGCTAAGTCAACTGCAGAACACAAGCCTTCCCTGTAAGAAGGATGTGTAATCGCCATATAATCGCCACGCTTACTTCTGGCACGGTATTATTCAAGATGATTATTATAGGTAATTTTAAGTAATTATATGAAATTTATTGTAATTAAAATAAATTATTTAGAATTATAGGTTTCTCTATCGGAACATAATTATATTATCAAAATATTAAAAAAAAAAAACCCTTTAAAAATACAGGAAACAACGAAATATAAGGGTAATTGAATTACCGGTATAAAATAACCGCCATCGTAACGTGACCTCCAAACGGACCAGTTTCAGTCACCTCTCAATTACAGGTCAATTTATACTGGTCACGACACAAAGAGCAAAGGAATGGAGTATTGTACGGTTAATAGTAGGTTCGAACGTATCATATCGGTATGGATTACGCAAGCGGCTTTCGGGACCCCAAACTCAATATTTCCTTTCCTTTCTAAAGTTCTTGAAGATAGCTCTCCCAAGAAATAACTATAAAAATAAAACATTTCCTAGATCAAAAAATCCATGAATGTAAATCTGCATTTCGACCTCCGTGGATGAGTGGGGTCTACGCCGATTTTCAAGGTGATATCAGCTATGAGGTTTTAAGCTAATCACATATAATAACACACCAAGTAATTGCACGCTTAATGATGACGCGAATACTACATATTTAAAATAAAACGATTTTGGATGCTTTACAGCAACCGTGGTGGACCACGATTGCTGTAAGGCATCCGAAACGTCGGGAAATAAAAAATAGTCTGTGAAAACTAATTAAAAACGCGATGAAATCCGAACATCGTTTTATTTTAAATTGCACGCTTGTTAAAATTTCTTAAAAACAAACTAAAACAGAGTCACGATAGCCGAGTGGTTGGGTGATTTGGATTCGAGTCAAGAGACCCGAGTTCGATCCCCACGTGGCAGGCTCGTACCAATAGGTGTTTCAATAAAAAAACTTATGCACGAATTATATCGTTGGCTTGGACATAAAGACGGCGACGGGTTCACCACCTGTCACGTTGTCTATCTTCGGTGGAAGGTGGGTCATGGGACTTAAATATGTAGACTAGACCTCTGTCTACCCCTGTATTGGGAATTGCGTGAAGATTTTGTTTATTTATTTTCTATGTATTTATATATTTTTTTTTTTTTTTTTTTTTTTTTTTTTTTTTTTTTTTTTTTTTTTTTTTTTTTTTCAAAAACTTATGTACGAACTTCATCGTTGGCTTGGACATAAAGACGGCGACGGGCTCACCACCTGTCACGTTGTCCCGAAAATATCTTCGGTGGAAGGTGGGTCAAAGGGACTTAATTGTCTAGACTTGACCTCTGTCTACCCCTGTATTGGGAATTGCGTGAAGATATTTATTTAAAAACATAATACTTTTGTATTACTATTTCACTTTCTGCACATGTTCATAGGGGACTTATTCCATGACTGATTGTCAAAGATTACGCATTGAGCTGTTTGCTTAGAGAAATCTCTTGGTGTGAAATTCTACCATGGCGTAGAAGAGTATTCAAGAAGCAGTATTCAAAAGTTTTCAAAATTTCTTATCTACTTAAGGCTCTGCTAAAGTCAACTGCAGAACACAAGCCTTCCCTGTAAGAAGGATGTGTAATCGCCATATAATCGCCACGCTTACTTCTGGCACGGTATTATTCAAGATGATTATTATAGGTAATTTTAAGTAATTATATGAAATTTATTGTAATTAAAATAAATTATTTAGAATTATAGGTTTCTCTATCGGAACATAATTATATTATCAAAATATTAAAAAAAAGTCACGATAGCCGAGTGGATGGGTGATTTGGATTCGAGTCGAGAGACCCGAGTTCGATCCCAGGTGGCAGTACCAATGAGTTT
Source organism: Sericinus montela (assembly GCA_029286605.1). Classification (NCBI taxonomy): domain Eukaryota; kingdom Metazoa; phylum Arthropoda; class Insecta; order Lepidoptera; family Papilionidae; genus Sericinus; species Sericinus montela. The sequence goes on from JAGSMR010000014.1 coordinate 8,004,999, forward strand.
TCAAAAACTTATGTACGAACTTCATCGTTGGCTTGGACATAAAAGGCGGCGACAGGCTCACCACCTGTCACGTTGTCCCGAAAATATCTTCGGTGGAAGGTGGGTCAAAGGGACTTAATTGTCTAGACTTGACCTCTGTCTACCCCTGTATTGGGAATTGCGTGAAGATATTTTTATTTTTATCAAAATATTTCCCTTAATCGCCGTTTACTACAACCACGCGTTGTAAGGGTGCGATAAACTTTATAATTATTCCTAATATCGATACCATGTCATCACATTACAACACAAAAGTATATCTTATTTAAAAAAAATAAGTTTTTGTTTTAATACTGGTCGAAAATTTAGTTAACAGTCCACCTAAGTGTCGAAAATATCATACATACTTGCAAACAACATCAATGGAAGTAGTTCAGTTTGGAGGACCGAGATAAAGTGTTCCGAATTTTGCAGCTATAATGGCTCTTTGTATATTTTTAACCAGAAGACAACAATAGTTTCACAGATGATTAGCAAACCACTAACAAATTTGAAGAAAGTGTAAACAATCTCCTTAGAATACTCGTTTCTATACTTATTACTCTTGCACAACATAAAATTTGCGAAAGGAATCATAATCATTGTCCTTTTTTGTTTATTCCTTTTCGAAAGGGAAAGCCTACCATTTCGCGACAAACAACAATGGCGGCTTGCGCATGCGTACAAGCGGATTATACCTCAATTTCACAAACAATTCCAAATTCAAAATCCGTTTGCATTCAATTCGGCATTCAGTGTAAACATATACGTCCAATATATTTGGAAACGTAAGCAAATCAATATCGACCATAACACGAATGTAATAAGGTTTTCCGTGTATTTCCCGGTTTGTTGGACGATTCGTTTGTTATTGGAGATTGTCATTGAGCCAATGGATTTCTTTAGAAGCTCCTGGAAGTATAAGGTTCCCGACATTTGTGCGATGATGAAGATTACACTGGATCCATGTTGTTAAAGATCCGCCGTTTATTGTTGGCTACTGAAATCTAAGACATTTAGTTTCTTAATGTATCTGAATTCGAAATCAGAAGCAGCTGTTTCAATTTGACGACGTACCATTTACTTTAATGAAATATTGTTTTCAATTAATGTTTTATAGAAGTGGCTTTACGACTTGCGTTAAATATTAGCAAATAGACATTTTAATTAGCTGTACTTTTATCTTTACACATTTCCCCATACTGGGGTAGCCAGAGGTCTAGACACTTTAGCCCTTTTGATTCACAATTTATTTTGGGACAACGTGTCAGTTGGTGAGCTTGTCGTCATCTTTATGTCCAAGCCAACGATATAAATTATACATATGTTCTCAATATACTCATTAAAGCCTACCTCCTGAGGGTCAAACTCGAAATCTTTGACTCGAATTCCATTCACCCAACCAATTCAATCAACCAAACAAAACTTTATAAAAAAGTTCTTGAAGATAGCTCTCCCAAGAAATAACTATAAAAATAAAACATTTCCTAGATCAAAAAAAAAATCCATGAATGTAAATCTGCATTTCGACCTCCGTGGATGAGTGGGGTCTACGCCGATTTTCAAGGTGACATCAGCTATGAGGTTTTAAGCTAATCACATATAATAACACACCAAGTAATTGTACGCTTAATGATGACGCGAATACTACATATTTAAAATAAAACGATTTTTGGATGCTTTACAGCAACCGTGGTGGACCACGATTGCTGTAAGGCATCCGAAACGTCGGGAAATAAAAAATAGTCTGTGAAAACTAATTAAAAACGCGATGAAATCCGAACATCGTTTTATTTTAAATTGCACGCTTGTTAAAATTTTTAAAAACAAGCTAAAACAGAGTCACGATAGCCGAGTGGTTGGTTGATCGGAATTTGGAGTCAAGAGACCCGAGTTCGATCCCCACGTGGCAGGCTCGTACCAATAGGTGTTTCAATAAAAAAACTTATGCACGAATTATATCGTTGGCTTGGACATAAAGACGGCGACGGGTTCACCACCTGTCACGTTGTCTATCTTCGGTGGAAGGTGGGTCATGGGACTTAAATATGTAGACTAGACCTCTGTCTACCCCTGTATTGGAAATTGCGTGAAGATTTTTGTTTATTTATTTTCTATGTATTTATATATTTTATTGCACACACCATAACAAACAACTTATTAACTAGATATTTAAAAATAAAACTATACAGGAAAGAGTAAAAGTGAAGCAGTTTAGCAGGTTGCTGATTTAATAACATTAACAATTAGGTAAATAAGTAATAGTCCACTGCTGGACATGGGCGTCTCTCGTTTGAGGGTTTTCTATAACGCCGCGCTCGGCAAGCGGCATGGCGAAAGCAGTACCAGACACCTCGCGCCTTAGACGCTGCTGTCCGTCACCGGTCTGCTCGAGATGATTACCCCGCCATCTGTCGGTAACCATTGGTACTAAGGCTTTTCTCTTATTCGCCTCTTCCGGCACCCACGTGAAGAAAGGGAGAGGCATATTCTTAAGCCGACTCACTCTCTCAGTGCAGAATAATAAACAAGAGCTTGTTAAAAAATCTTCACGCCATGACAGGTGACACATGACACGTGACCGGTGGTGAGCTTATGGTCGTCCTAATGTCGAAGCGAACGATATAAATCGCACATAAGTTTTTGAAAAATAAAACCATTGTTATGAGCCGGTCGCCTAGGAATCGAAATTGGATCTCTTGACTCGAAGTCCGGTAATCACTTCCAGATTTTCCTTATTTACTAATATAAAGAGTTTTAATATGATTTCATTGGAAACAGAAGTCTTTTTTCGTTGTACGCAATCTCTGTCGATACCATGACATACACTTACTGTAGCGACAGCAAATTAAACGTCCAGTGTTTAACGACGATTTTTTTGCAAATGGCCGAAAGCCATACATAAATTAAGCTTTTGCCGCAATAATTACGCCGTGTCTACGCCCACACAGCGTTAATTGACGAGCTAAGCAAATCATCGCTAATTACATAATCACTAATTACCCGCCTTGCCTCGCTTAATAAATTCCAATGAGCTCCTTACCCGTGAAAAGGCGCTCTTAAGTACTATAAATTTAATTATTTATACGGCAAATACAAACGATTCTAAACGTTAATGCAAAACAATTAAGTTTTATTTGCATTGTTAATTTATGACGGCTGGAGATGTTTGTTTTACATTTCGTTATAACGCTTTAAAGATTTATGACTTTAACGCTGATAATAATAAGGTGTATTTTGTTTTAATTATTAATCTTTTGTTTCATTACGCTGTATGAAAATACCCTTTCATTCCGTTGTTCCCAAATAATTAAAGTCACGATAGCCGAGTGGATGGGTGATTTGGATTCGAGTCAAGAGACTTGAGTTCGATTCCCAGACGACAGCCTCCTAACAACGGGTGTTTTGAACATTAAGAAGGGCTCACTACCTATCACGTTGTCCTAAAAAATGTCTTCTGTGGAAGGTAGGTCGAAAGACGTACGACTTAATTATCTAGACCTCTGTTTACCCCTGTATTGGGAAAGCGTGAAGTTATTTAATATTTCGCAGACAAATGACGGGTAGCAGGGTCTAATGTGCGAGGTGTCTGGTACTGCGATCGCCAATCCGCTTGTTGAGCGTGGTGCTACCAAACCTTCTTTTACGGAAGAGGCCATGTCTACGTGAATGATTTATCTATGATAAAAGTTATCGTAAAATTTCGACTCGAAAGACTTTCGAAGGGTTTCTTTCCACTTATTAGTTGTAGATAAGATCGTTTACAAAATAAATAATTTGTGTCATTTAGATGAAATATTTTTGCGAAGAGAATTACTGTTGAAATAGTTTTAAATGTTTCATATATTATTATATGAAGTACAAGTGTATTCTTAAGTTTAATTTTTTTTAAACGCGCGTCGATTACATTTAATTAATAGTTACTGGCATAACACATAAAAATGTAGCGTGAAAATGAGTCATGAAATTTAGTAAATAGAGTTGATTTTCCTTTAAACGCAGAGAGGTAGTTAAGTCGTTTGTCCATCCCTCGGTCCCGGCTGACAAATACTAAATTAACCTTTTAGCGAGTCTGGCGCAGTTGGCGTTAAAGCGAAATTTAATTAATACTGGAGATGTAAGTAGAAGTGTTGCGGAGGTGTGGAGACGGACTTTTTTTATAAAATTATTAAACGATGTTAACGCTGTGTCACGATAGCCGAGTGGTTGGGTGGTCGGAATTGCATGTCAAGAGACTCGAGTTCGATCCCGAGGTGGCAGGCTCGTACCAATGGGTTTTTCAAAAACCTTACGTACAATTATATCGTTGGCTTGGACGTAGAGACGGCGACGGGCTCATCCACCTGTCACGTTGTCCCGAAAATATCTTCGGTGGATGGTAGGTCGAAGTGACTTAATTGTTTAAACTAGACCTCTGTCTACACATGTATTGGAAATTGCGTGAAGATATTTTTTTTAAAGTAAGAGATGGTTCGAAGATTTTTATCAATTAGTTTCGTGAAAAAAACCTATTGGCACGAGCCTCGGGAATCGAACTCGGGGTTTCTTGACTCGAACTCCGATCACACGTGACGTGAATAATTAATGTTTACAAAACCAGTTTCAACGTTGGTATAATACCCTGGTGGGTTACACATAGTTTCTTTAAAGAAGCCATCTCCATTCTATTGGCGCAGTGTTCGTATATAAAGCAATTAGCGCTGAGCGATTTGTCCGCTTGTATAAACGTTCCAGCGCTCCTTCACTTTATCCTCCATGAAGACACGCTTTCCATTGTATATAAATTATTATATAGACGTAAATAATGTAGATAAATATAGTCACGATAGCCGAGTGATTGGGTGATCGGACTTCGAGTGAAGAGACCCGAGTTCTCGGGTTTTTAAAAAAAACTTATAATAATAATAAATAAATAAATATCTTCACGCAGTTCCCAATACAGGGGTAGACAGAGGTCTAGTCTAGACAATTAAGTCCCTTCGGCCCACCTTCCACCGAAGATATTTTCGGGACAACGTGACAGGTGGTGAGCCCGTCGCCGCCTTTCTGTCCTCGGTGAAAGGTGGGTCGAAGGGACTTAATTTTCTAGACTAGACCTCTGTCTACCCCTGTATTGGGAATGAAGATATTTATTTATTATAACTCAGTCGCTGATTAACACCGTCACAAACATCTGCCCGGTGTCCCGCCCACAAACAATATAAACTACCTACCCTACATTCGCTCGGCTCGTTACAATGTAACCCGATACAGTGACGCAAATTAGTCCGCGTGGGCCACGTGGGTCGCGTGCGCGGACATACGTAATTAGTAGGGCGCACGTGTGCGACGCGTGGGCGCCACGTGGCGAATGGCGGCGCGGCGCTGGTGTTGCCGCGTTGCAATTGTTGCCAGTTGTTAGTTAACTTTTGAGTGTTTTCGGTTTGATAGGTGACGAATGAGTTTGTGTGGAGTATTGTGGTGATTTATTCAGATTTTTTTCACTATTGTGGTAGCAATTCCCAATACAGGGGTAGACAGAGATATAGTCTATTAGGTCCCTTTGACCCACCTTGTTACAGTGGTAGAGCCACGCATCAACTTTTGTTGTTGCATGAATGGGCCAGCTCGACCGGGGAAGTACCACGACCTCACAGAATACCGGGTAAAGTAGAAGTCTAACAAACTTCTGCGTTTCGTCTGGTGAGTGCAGGTAACCGGAGGCCCACACACCCTCTTCCCCCAATTATGGGGGAGGGGGGCACTCTAAGGGAGGCAACGCATCTGCTAAGCCTCTGGTATTGCGGGTGTTCATGGGCGGCGGTAATCACATACCATCACGTGAGCCACCTGCTCGTTTGCCTCCCTTTTCCTATAAAAAAAAAAACCTTCCACCGAAGATATTTTCGGGTCAATGGGACAGGTTGTGAACCCTTCGCCGTCTTTATGTCCAAGCCAATGATATAATTCGTACATAAGTTTTTGAAAAACCCTTTGGTACGAGCTTGAATGGTATTGTGGTAGCGCGTAAGAATATATCAAGCCATTTATTTCTTTTCTTACCATTATGAATTTAAAAAGGTGCTACAGATGTAGATCGAATGAAAGACAAAATATTTGAAAACTTGTAATAATACTTCATATTTGAGCAGCGTTACGACGTATAATTCTAGCAAAATAATAATAAGCCCATCACAAAGTTGCGACATAGTTTTATGCAGTACATTTTGACACTAAATAGTCTAATAGCAATAGCGTATAATTCTATTTTCTGAAACATTCTTTACAATGTCTTTATTTAGTTACAGATTCTTTACTTTTTACGTTTACTATTTACTTAAACTACATTATATTACTATGTACGTTGAATGTTAATAATTACATGTAGTGGTTACATTTAACTAAGTTCACCACTCTCAAGTTTCACGTAAATCTCACAGACTTATTTATAAACTGAGTGCAGAGAGCTTTTTTTTAGTGCAGAGAGCTATGTGCAGGTACAGAATGTGAGACAATTTTCATCAGAAACTTTTATGTCGAAGATGCTGTTGTTCGAAGGTTTGACTAACTTTGGAGAGGTGTACTTACACGGGAAATTTTTATTCCAACAATGTACAAAGAAATCATAAAACCAAATAGTTCTAAATACAAATGACATATTAGTGAGATTTCATCTCACTAATATGTCATTTGTATAAATGGAATATTTCTGCTTCTGAACCGAACATCCATTAAAATTGTATCAATATCAAATTCCCGGGTTTGATTCCCGGTAAAGAATGCTAGACCATTAATCTAGCCATATCAGAGATATATATGTGATGTTCCTATTGCGTATATTCATTATTACCTTATTAACTCATATATTCATTATTAACTAACTAACTAACTAACTCCGTAACAAATGTAAATAAGTTACTACACACTAAATACATAATTATTTTTCTCTTCTAACTTCCGTTAAATGATGTAACGTATTTACATTGTTTTCACAATAATAGAGTTCACGACACGAACGCCCTATTATCGCGTTGTTGACTGTGTCAACGCACGAGTGGGTACCCCGCCGGGTATTGGATACCCGGGTATCAAACGCCGCGGCATCAAAATACTCGGCCTGTGCGGTGAGAAATAAGAAGGGCGGGAGAAAATATTTCACGCTTATACTGAGGTAGGTAGGTCTAGACTTAAAGTGTAAAGATACGGTGAAATGTGGGTTTAACACTTTATAATAATATATATAACCTTTACTGGGATAGACAGAGGTCGAGATAACTATGTCTCTTCGACGCACCATTCGCGAAAGGTACGTTTCGGAAACAATATGGTGAGTCGGTTGCCGTCTTTATGTCCATATGACCAATATAACTGTTACACAAGTAAAACTTATGTACCAGCCTATCATCAGGGGATCCAACCTGGGGTCTCTTGATCGATCGCTTAGTCACTTAAATAACTTGGCACGTTTAACACTTCATCGGACCTTAATTTGAGCAAAGTAACAGAATGACGCCATCTTAGTGTCCAATCCAACTATGTTCGCTTACTAATCTTGCATAGTGCAAGATTAGTAAATTTCATTTATTTTATGAGAGATTCAATTAATGAGAAGCTTAAAAATCAATTGACACGGGCGGGTTTTGACAAGCTACCTCTACAATACCGTAGCAATGCTGTCATGGCATGTCTTACACATATCGATTGACATTTTAAGTCTTTCTTTTTAAGATAGTTACGCTGCTTGTCGAGGGTGGTATATGTTACCTCATCGAAACCTCGAAACCTCTGGAAACACTCGAAAGTGTAGTGTGTTGTTGTGGTGGTGCATCCTGTAGAATTGGTGCACTTCTTCTCTTCGGACCAAGTAACATATGTATTTTATTTTGCATGTGAAATGAAGCAATATAATTATTTAAAAACATTTTTATGACCCTTTATAACCCTTACGCCTCTTTCGGACGCTAGCGACATCTGCAAGAAGGTGTTCTTTCTTATAACTTGTACTATATTTAAATAATTAAATAGCATATACACATAACAGCCTGTTAAAGTCCATTGTAGGACATAGGCCTCTCCCACTGGAAGGATTTGCCCTGATTGCCACGCTTGGCAAGCGGATTGGCGATCACAGTACCAGACCACTCGCACCTCAGACGCTGCTGCCCATCTTCGGAATGATTATTTCGGTCTGATATTTTCAGAGATGGTTATCCCGCCATCTATCGGTTTCCATAACATTATTCTAGGCTGTTTCCCTTAGTCGACTCTTATGACACCCACGGGGAGAAAGGGAGAGGCAATATTCTCACGCCGTTACCAAAATAAGTAAATAAATATCATCACGCCATTCCCATCATACAGAGGTAGACAGAGGTCCAGTCTAGACAATTAAGTCCCTTTAAGACCCACCTTCCACCGAAGCTATTTCGGAACATCGTGACAGGTGGTGAACCCGTCGCCGTCTTTGCGTCCAAACCAACGATATGAATCGTACATAGGTTTTTTGAAAAAACCCATTGGTACGAGCCTGCCACCTGGGGATCGAACTTGGGTCTCTTGACTCGATATTCCGACCACCCAACCACTCGGCTATCGTGACTTCTACGCAACGGCGTAATTGACGAATTATTAATTCCGGATAGTTAAGAAATAATTAAATAGCATATTTAATATAAATCCCGTAGCTAAGCACTAAGTTGCAAACGGCCCCCAGTAAACATCGCCACGTGGCGTTCGTCCCGATCGTGGGTCGACGCAATCGCTAGTGATTCTTTGCATATATTTGACTTGAAATATACATTTCATTGATGTAAATCTGTTGACGGAATCTCGTGGAGCGAAATATTATTAATCGACTGTTATAACATTCGGACGAAAGGAGGTGGTATATTTGGTGCAGAACCCAAAACAACCACACTGTTTCCTTATATTTACTTCTATCAACTATGTATCGCCTATCGTAACTTATATACATACATAACGGCTAATATAATGTTTGGCAGGCGGATTGGCGATCGCAGTACCAGACCACTCGCTCCTCAGACACTGCTGCCTATCTTCGGTCTGATTATTTTGGTCTCACATTTTTAGAGATGGTTATACCGTCATCTATCCATTGACATTAGGATATTCTAGGCTCTAGGATAACCCATGGGAAGAAAGGGAATGGTAACATTCTTACACCGGTACCACACGGCTAACTACCGTGACTATATACTGCTATATAAGTGACCATAGCCGAGTGGTTGGGCGGTCGGAATTCGAGCCAACAGACCCGAATACGATACGACACAGGTGGTAGGTTCGTATCAATGAGTTTTTCTGAGAAAGCGACGGCGACAGACTAACCAACTGTCACTTCGTTCCATAAATATCTTTGGTGCAAGGTGGGTCGAAACGACTTCATTGTCAACACCCGTATCTACCCCAGTCTTGTGAATAGCGTGAAGATATTTAAATTTATTCTATAAACTTACCTCGCCAGGGACAAGGCGACTCTACTTCGTCAGTCTTCATAGTTAATATGAGTCGTTATCCGTTACTCTTACATGGAAAAAATAATATCTTCACGCAATTCCCATTACAGGGGTAGACAGAGGTCTAGTCTAGTCAATTAAGTCTCTTTGACCCACCTTCCACCGAAGATATTTTCGGGGCAACGTGACAGGTGATGAGCCCGTAGCCGTCTTTATGTCCAAGCCAACGATGTAATTCGTACATAGGTTTTAGAAAAACCCATAGGTACAAGCCCGCCACTTAGGGATCGAACTCGGGTCTCTTGACTCGAAATTCCGACCACCCAACCACTCGGCTATCGTGACTTAAAAAAAAAGGTTATTTAAAAAGTACACCTTCGTCTTAACTGTCTACTCCAAGCCTTAACCAGTCTCCGCTGGAGCAGTTCCCGTCGGTTGCACAACTCCCTTTGTTTGTCCGTTCTTTCAAAGATATTGGCCTCCAATGTAAATAGCTTTTGCTCGTTATTGCCCTCCCCCCCCACCCCGAGCTCGCTCGCCGATCGCCCGTGACATTTGTATAGCCTGAGGGCGGTAATTACTTTTTTTTTTTGGTTGGAAAACAACTCCATATGAAATGTAGATGGAAAGTGTAAGTCAGCCGTGGATTAAATTAATTAAATTTAGATATTTTTTTTTCTATTAAAGATTTTTTTTATAGAAAAGGGAGGCAAACGAGCCGGTGGCTCACGCGATGGTAAGTGATTACCGCCGCCCATGAACACCCGCAATACCAGAGGCTTAGCAGATAGCATACGTGTTGAGCGAATGAGTGAAGACCGAACGGTGAAGAATATATTGTATAAAAAATAAATAAATATCTTCACGCAATTCCCAATAGAGGGGTAGACAGAGGTTGAGCCTAGACAATTAAGTCCCTTCGACCCACCTTCCATTGAAGATATTTTCGGGACAACGTGACAGGTGGTGAGCCCGTCGCCGCCTTTCTGTCCAAGCCAACGATATAATTCGTACGTAAGTTTTTGAAAAACTCATTGGTACGAGCCTGCCACTTGGGGATCGAACTCGGGTCTCTCGACTCGAAATTCCGACCACCCAACCACTCGACTATCGTGACTTTTTTTATATTTTATATTATATCGGTCGAAAGACATAATTTTTAAGACTTACTACCACTCCCATTCCAATGAGATGGTAAATTCTTATGCCAATACATTTAACCTCTTGAAAAACGTATCATCGGGAAGAAGTTTCCTACAAAAGATCGTTTATTTACGCTTAATAGCGCCTTAATGCCCCTCTAATGAATGAAATAAAACTCCAAGAGGCTCCTCGCAATACATTAGATTACAGTAATGTATTAGGAACCCTAACGAGTTGCATTTAAGCTCACTTTACTTAATAGGGTGAATGGTGGTTACGACGTATCACTTTTGATTCGGCACTAAATGATGTGAAGATGGGATGAAATCAAGAAAAGAGTACAATGTGAACTGAGAATTAAACCTTACTGCGTATGAATAAAGTTCAGAATCATTAAAATAACTAAGATAGTTAAGGAGTGTACGAAATTTAACTTTACCACATTGATATAAGGTGGATTATTGAGTGGGATAGTTTCCGATAAGGGTGAGTTATAGCTTGTTTGTCGAGAGTTAATTTAGTTCTGGATTAACTCAGTTTGAGTGATTGATGTTTTTGGGTTCGCTTTTGATGTGTCTCGGTGTTTCGGGCCTTCATACTGGCGACAAAACAAGTTACCGAAGATTATGCGATTATGTACCTTATTGTGTATGACTTAACAATCATTATACAATATATCATATTATACAATAATCTAACCATTATACAATAATTTAACAATTTACTAATGACTTAGATGGAGTAGTACTATTATAGAGACAGTTTATAATGTTTTCTTGCAACACCATCTTGATGCTTGGCATTTCACCACAGAGCGTTTTTCGCGGAATTTTTGTGCCACGCACTTACACTTTATGGAATGTGCTACCATCAGCGGTTTTTCCGGACCGATACGACTTAGGGACCTTCAAGAAAAAAGCCTATACCTTTCTCAAAGGCGGACAACGCATCTGCTATAACGCATCGACTCTGGTAATGCGGATGTTCATGTACGGCGGTAATCACTTACCATCACGTGAGCCACCTGCTCGTTTCCTACCGTCTCTATAAAAAAAAAGGATAAATTTAATTTTGTTTTTGTCGGTGACATATAAACATTTTAATATTGCTCTTAAAATAGCATACATAAAAGAACATATTTGGATTTTTATTATAATTTTTCGTAAGTATTTCTTTCCAAGGTTATCGCAGGATCTACCTAAGGAAAGTGCCATGCATTGGCTACTGCTAAAGTTTGATGTCGTGAAACCTTTTCAAAAAATAGTAGTCGATGAATATATTTTAATAAACAACGATCAATGCTGGATATGTAGAGTCATATCGATAAAATAATTTTCAACTCTCTATATAAATATATATTTTATTTATATTTTAACTCTCTATATACTGTGAAGTATAAAGAGAGTTGTCACTTTCTACTCTAGTCATGTCATATTGCGACACGATTCTTTGTAAATGTAGTTAACACTAGTACTAAAACTATCATATCGTTTTTTGTGTTCAAGCTTATAACAAATTAAAATATATCTTAACAATTGGATATATTGTGGAGATTTTAAATTAAATTAAAATACAATTCATGTCACAGTATGAGAATAAACCATAGCATGCACCGTGTCGCCAGCCATTGTTAGTTTCAGGGTTCGATACGGTCGGGTCTATGTGAAAAATACTTTATCCTCATTGTCTCGGGTACATGGTGTACCTTTGTTGTTTCTGATTCAATAAAAGAACTGCCGACTCACCTACCGCCGAAGAGATTTTTTGGACAACGTGCTAGGTGGTGGACCCGTCGCAGTCTTTATGTATTGACTAAAACGATAATAATACATTGTATTGAACCCAATAGACATCTCCACAAAGTCGATATCAGAAACAGGGAAGTTGCAATGGTCCCCATCAAAGACACGCCGTCATTATCCCCTCACATCAAGTCTTCCCCTTAAGCACTCCCAAACATTTACAGACGTTATTAAATTCAACCTGAATTGGCTTAAACAAAACCTAACTTTATTTCCTAAGGCAAATGGTTCAATTTCATGTTAACAATATACAGTACTTACGCTGTTTCAGTTCAAACAGGGATAGTAACTGGCTAACTTTTGGTCCACGGGCTGCATCTAAGATGGCGAAGCATCCCGTCGTCTTTAGTCACATATTTTTGTAGATATCGCCGTCTCGCTCTGTTTCTTGCGTAACGGAAAGAAGGCGAAGTTTGTTTGTATTGGGCGTTAGAGGGAGAGGGGATGTCAAGAGTCAATTGCGTTTGGAAGGTAAATAAAGAGGTATCGGTGGCAATCGATGTCGGCGCGAAATGTTCGCAGAGTACAAAACTATGCGTAATTGTGTGCGGGAAATTTTATTTTTTCTTTTATATTCATCAAGCGCTCATTGTAATTGTTGCCAGTTTTTTTTTAACTTTCTTTATTTAAACTTTTTTTAATTATGAAGGGTAAAGTGCTGAAGAGTGTAAAAGAGGTTTTAATGATATTGGGAATTATTTTTAAAAATAAGAAATAATTATTAGGTATAATTGTTTTTAAGTAACGATAAAATTTGACGATAATGCCTATATATAAGATAATACTTTAAATTTAGAGCAGAGCATTGTCTTTGCTATTGACGCGATTGGTCCTAGTTTAATTCCTGGGCTGGCACTTCAAATATTTTTACTATAAATTTTAATAACGCATTTAAAAAGAGCGTAAATTACAATTTACACAACTGCATGACTAAAATATTTTTATGTATAATATTACTTACATAACATTACATAACATACTAAAAATTACAAGTTAAAAAATATCCTATCTTAGGAAAGCCATCAAACACACACATTGAAAAAGATAAGTGAAAATCGGCTACAGGTATCGGACAGGAGAGTTAATTGTCTGGTCCTCTGTCTACCTCAGTATTGGGAATGGCATGAAGATATATTTTCCTGTTTTAATAAATAAAAATTCATATTACATTCATTTATACATTTTCTCGGGTCTCGTAGTTTGTGGTGCCTTCGTTGTTTTCTGGGAATCGAAACCTCCTCAAGTGCATCTTACATTGAGATCGGAGCAATTTATGTGATGTTGTCCCTACCTACGAGTATATATTTATTTAAAATAAATAAATATCTTCACGCAATTCCCAATACGGGGGTAGACAGAGGTCTAGTTTAGACAATTAAGTCCCTTTGACCCACCTTCCACCGAAGATATTATCGGGACAACGTGACAGGTGGTGAGCCCGTCGCCTCCTTTATGTCCAAGCTAACGATATAATTCGTACATAAGTTTTTTTTTTTTTGAAAAACTCAATGGTACGAGCCTGCCACCTGGGAATTGAACTCGGGTCTCTCGACTCGAAATTCCGACTACCGGCTATCGTGACGTATATATGTATTTATTTATTTTATTTATTCACACATACATTCATTCATTCGACGACCTCCGTGCACGAGTGGCATAAACACGGGGTTCAAGGAGTCGCCATCTCAAGGTCCCTGTTTCAATTCCTAGTCGGGTCCTTGTAGAAAAACCATATTCTCTACATTTTCTCGGGTCTGAGTGTTTGTGGTGCCTTCCGATTCCCATATCACAAGTGCTTTAGCATCTTACATTGGGATCGGAGCAATGTATGTGATGTTGTCCCTATCTATATATCTATCTATATATGTATTTATTTATTCATAGTAATTAATAAATAAATACATCGAAATAAATACAGGGACAAAAATACACACATTGTTCTGTGAAATAGCTCAATCAAATCCAAAATGTTATATGCAATGAATGTTATGTGGGATAGCACACAATGAAGGTACCATTAACACCCCAAACCCTAGACACCGTCCTGGAATCGAACCCAGGACCACAATTCTGTGTACGCCACTCGCATGTAACTAAGTTCTGATAAATTCTTACAATAATAAATGTTCAACAACTAACTCAAACACACGACAGCCTCACAAAAGGCAAACTTCAATTACCCTTTCAATAAACGCTTTACCCACGCGTCCAATTACGTACGAAAAAAGGAAAAAATAAGGAAAACAAGGAGACGCAATAAAGTTGCTAGGAGGGGGAGTAAGGGGACTGTGGAGGGGATGAGGGAAGTCGAAAGCGACAGCTGTAAGTTTCGGAACGTAATTTCAGTGCGGGTTTGATCCCATTACTGTTGGGATTCTTTTGTTTTACTGTTGTGTAATTGATGTGTTATATAACTACATGTGTTTTAATCACTCTGTATAAAATATTTTCACGCCATTCCAAATACTGGGGTAGACAGAGGTCTAGTCTAGACGATTAAGTCCCTTCGACCCACCTTCCACGGAAGACATGTCTCGAGATAACTTGACAGGTGATAAGCCGGTCGCCGTTTTACGTTACGCCAACGACAAAACTTGTACATAAGTTTTTTTAAAAAAAACAAAAAAAACGGTGGTACGATCTGGCCACCTGGGGGTCGAACTCGGGTCTCTTGACTCGAATATCTCTTCCGATCACCCAACCACTCGGCAATCGTGACATCAAATCCTATCTTCATAAAATAATGAAAATAGAACACATTGATAAGGAGACCATAACACACATTGCTCTGATCCCAAAGGTGATAGCAAAACCGCTTGTGTTATGGAGTTGGAAACAACGGAGGTACCACGAACACCCAGACCCTAGACAATGTAGTAGAAGTGGACAAGTGAAGGCCCGGACGGGGAATCGAACCTGTGATCTCATAACTGGTGACGCCATTGAAACAGGTGTGTAAGCCACTGGTCTACGGAGGTCACGGTATCATGTTCATAGTCCTATCCTGTACTATGAAATCCTTTCCTGAGCTGTATGAGAAAGCTTAGGAAAACATCTATCTACCTTCCTGAATCTAAACTCCAGGCTTATCAGTTGATAAGTTAGGTCAGTGCTCTTCTCTCATACTACACAATTCGCGTGTAATATGAGGATAATATAACAGGCTTCAATATTATTACAACCTCAACATAAAAAAAATATGTTCATCGCTACTAATATTATAAACGTGAATGTAAGTTTGTTTGTTACGCTTTCACGCGAAAAATACTCATAAAGATCAAGAAAGAAAGAGAAGAAAGTATCATAGTTTTTTTTATAGAAGAAGGGAGGCGAGCAGGTGGCTCACGTGATGGTAAGTGATTACCGCCGCCCATGAACACCCGCAATACCAGACGTTTGTTAGACTTCTACTTCACGACGGTATTCTGTGAGGTCGTGGTACTTCCCCGGTCGAGCCGGCCCATTCATGCAACAACAAAAGCTGATGCGTGGCTCAACCACTGTTAAAAATAGTGTAAACTTAAAACTTTACCAACTGTTAGAAATAGTGTAAAAGCTCCTTTCTAACAGTTGGTAAAATAAGAAGCTACTCAAAAAAGATACTACTAAAAAAAACTAATAAAATTCTTGACAATAGCAATGGTTAATGAGCAATGTTAATAAAAATAAATAAATATCTTCACGAAATTTCCAATACAGGGGTAGACAGACAATTAAGTCCCTTCGACCCACCGAACCGAAGATATTTTCGGGACAACGTGACAGGTGGTGAACCCGTCACCGTCTTTATGTCCAAGGCAAAGATATAATTCGTACATAAGTTTTTGAAAAACCCTTTGGTACGGGCCTGTGATTTGGGGATCGAACTCGAGTCTCTTGACTCGAATTTCCGACGACCCAATTACTCGGCTATCGTGACTTTATTGAGCAATGGTTTCCCGATATCTTTATCGGGAAGACCATCAGGTCAAAAATTGCAGACTAAAATCAAGCAGACTGGTGAAAGGACGCTGTGACTAAGCTGTGAGGTGTTCTGCAACGCTAACCAAGAGTTGTGATTATTGAAGATCCTCTTTAGGTGGCCAAGGTTTGTCTGCAGTGGACTTTAACAGGCCGTTAACTAAGCGTTGATATTAAATGTAGCTGAGTTGCAAGTATTTTGATGTATAAATTAGAAAATTAAGTCAAAACTTGAAAGAGTTAACAAATCTATCCATCTTTCTACAAAAACTTTATCTTTACGTACTATGGTAGTCAGTGGTCAATACTTTAGACCTACTTTTTACCGGAGCTTATTTGGGACAAGGTCCCAAATACATCCCCAAATAAATGGGACCTCGTCGCTTTCTTGATGTCCAAGCCAAAGACACATTTCTCATGAAATTTCGAATAATGTTTCTGCTACGAGCCTTTCTCCTGCTGATTGAACTTAAGTGTCCTATTTTGAATTCCGATCACCCGTCCATTTGTCTACAGTGGTTACAAATTTTGTAGCTTATAACACTTGTAGGAATAGTGCAAGCGCACCTTTAATAAGATTACTTATGAAACGGTATCAGCATCTAGTATCCAGAATCTTGTGTCAACAGTTCAAGTTCTCGATTATATTAAATCGGATGCGCAGGGAACAGGCCTACGGAATGTGGATGGGAGTGGGAGGAAGAGGGGGGATGTGACGGGGGAGTCATAGACACTTCCGCGGGTAATGAGATACGGTGCACGTTTGTTCGGGGATATTGTGAAATGCCGCGTTCATTCGTGCGGTTTAGTAAAACAATCATCTTGTATTAACCGTTGTGCGAGAGATTGTCTTGAAAGTTGCTAATTGACGTCTATTGAAACGAATTTGTTATATAAATATCTTCACGAAATTTCCACTACAGGGGTAGACAGAGGTCTAGTCTAGACAATTAAGTCCCTTTGACCCTCCTTCCACCGAAGATATTTTCGGGACAACGTGACTGGTGGTGAGCCCGTCGCCGTCTTCATGTCCACGCCAACGATATAATTAGTACATGAGTTTTTTGAAAAACTCAATGGTACCTGGTAATGGTACCTGGGGATCGAACTCGGGTCTCTTAACTCGAAATTCCGACCACCCAACCACTCGGCTATCGATACTTAATGTAAATAACCATTACATGTAAATATAAATAAATATCTTCACGCCATTCCAGAGGTATATTAGTTTTTAAAAAAAAAATCCATTGGTACGAGCCTGCCATCTGGGGATGGAACTCGGGTCTCTTGACTCGAAATTCCGACCACCCAATTACTCGGCTATCGTGACTTTATGGAGCAATGGTTTCCCGATATCTATATCGGGAAGACCATCAGCAACAACTCAGCTATCGTTACTATTATATTTGTTATATGATTATTTATTATTTGTTGTATAACGTTATTAATGTGTATTGTGTTACTACACATTATATTAGCTTGGCATCGACATTTCAGCACCAAAACAAATGCCGTACAATTTTAAAGATATTTGTATAATATATTACATATAGAAACAGCGAGAAATGTAATCAAATAAATTATTCCTGTTAAAAATCTTTGAAGGATAAATATTAATGCACAAAAAATTATACACAATAGGTCACGGAAATTACTGATGACATGTTTTTCTTTATTTCATGCAATATCGTAGTATTATTTTCATATATTACGGTGACAGGCTCACCTCCTGTCACGTTTTCTAAAATAAGCTCCAGAAAAGAATAGGTATGTCACGATAGCCGAGTTGTTGGGTGGTCGGAATTTCGAGTCGAGAGACCTGAGTTCGATCCCCAGGTGGCAGTACCAATGAGTTTTTCAAAAACTTATGTACGAATTTCATCGTTGGCTTGGACATAAAAGCGGCGACGGGCTCACCACCTGTCACGTTGTACCGAAAATATCTTCGGTGGAAGGTGGGTCAAAGGGACTTAATTGTCTAGACTTGACCTCTGTCTACCCCTGTATTGGGAATTGCGTGAAGATATTTATTTTTATTTATTATGTGGTATTTACCGTGTGGTATTTATATAACAATAATACCATCCCCTCACTTACCGTGGGTGTCATCTCTTATGATTGAGCGAAAGGTCTGGTAATGGCCACCTATATATACGGGATAAACAATTAGAATAATACAATACCATAATAAAGCAAACCGGTGTCGGACATTAGCGTCTAATATGCAAAGTATATTGCGATCGCCAATCCGCTTGCCAAGCGTGGCGATTATATCAATTCCTTCTTAGGGGAGAGGACCGTTAAGTAACTAAATAAGAAAATAAGGACGAAAAACGAATTTATCTACTCTAATTACTGGCATATTAGGTTTTAAAAATAAAATAAACAAATAAATATCTTCACGCAATTCCCTATACAGGGTAGACAGAGGTCTAGCCTAGACAATTAAGTCCCTTCGACCCACCTTCCACCGAAGATATTTTCGGGACAACGTGACAGGTGGTGAGTCCGTCGGATTAGGATTTACGTGAAGATAAATTTTTCATCAATTCAAAACCACTTCAAAATATATATTGTAAAGAAACATCAATCTAAAATGCATCAACATATCAAAATAAAAAAAGGATTTATTCTGACATTCTCTGGCAACCGCACTTCCGAACCTGGCAATACACGTCGCCTGTCGCAATCAATAACCATTGACACGAGAAAAAGAAGAAAAGCCGAAATTGCGATGGCCCTTTGTCAGCTGTCAGCTAGGTATAAGAAAAAAAATCGCATCTAGTTGGACACCTCGGTCGGCGAAGTGCCAAAATTGTTTAAATACTTATGTTCCGAGATAAGTAAAAGATTTAGGGATTTGCCTAATTTTGGTTTTGAAATATTTGTGGAAGTAGAAGGAAGGATTTAAAGGTAAGAAAATATGAGTGTCGTAAGAGCTGAAGGAAAAACCTTGAATACACCATTGGCTGACGACAAGCTCAACAGTCCTTAACAAAATTTCAAACTCTGTCTATTAATTTGTATTAAATTTTCAGTGGGTTTCGCTAGACGCTAAACTAAACACCGCAGCACAATGATAGATGCGCCCCTCGGGAGCAATTAGCGCCACGAGCTAACTACGTACTGTTTAACTGCTTTTTTTTAAACTGTTTAATGGTAGACCGCACGGTTAAGCTTTAACGGTGTATAACTTCTAAGTCTTTACAGTATGTATCTGGCTTTCCAATCGTTTCAATATTGTTCCTTTGAACGACATTCAAAAATATTTGAACACCTCCGTTGACAAGTGGTGTAAATAACGGTGTTCATTATGTCGCCATCGTCAGAGGTCGCAGGTTTGATTACCGCAAGAGCCAATGAAAAATTTTTTTTCTTTTTCTCGAGCAGTACCTTCGTTTCTTCTTTGCTTGATATTTATGTATGTATTTTATTCAATTCTGTCTAATAAGTGTACAGCTATTTTAGAGACAGAGTAATTTTCAAGTGAATTTAAAGTCCAATGTAATTTAATTTAAGTATATAGGATCCTCAAAGATAAGTTAAAATAGTTTACATAAATCAAAGTCGACAATTATCATCCGGAAAACAAAATAGATTAAAAAGCCATTAAACAATGTCAAACAAGAAAAACAATAACTATAATTTGATATTCACTAACAAATAACACACATGCCGTCAGAAAGTCAATTTGTCACTCGATTAACGCTAAAAGAGTCTGAATAATTGAATTACAACCAATCCAACGCAGTCTCGAGTCGAGACAATCGAATAATGTTTAAATGGACCAATGGCGCCGCGCGCTTGCCGCGCAAATCTGACATCTGTCATATTTGAGCGCCATTGTTAGTGTTGTGATGTTTTTCGGGCGACAGTTGTCGCGGGCGGGCTCCCGCTATTTTGTTTTATTGTGACGTTTTATCCAATCTATTGGTAAAAATCAAATTCGTAACATGTTTGTTAGTTTTGTTTTGAGTCCCTCTTCCCTCTATAATTCCATCAAACAACAAATTGTAAATCGAATAGTTTTCTAAATAATTTTTAGATAAAAAAAAATCAATCGGGTTTAAAATTTAACTTACTGCTAACTGATTTCTGATCTCACGAGCTTCGTGGACGAGTGGCGTATACGCCAGATTTTATGGTATGCCAGCTTTGAGGTCCCGGGCTAGTCTATGGACGTGTCAATGTAGAAAACTACTATTTCTGTAATAGGGTCTGAGTGTTTCTGGTACCTTCGTTGGTTTTGATTCTTCACGCAATTCCCAATATAGGGGTAGACAGAGGTCTAGTCTAGACAATGAAGTCCCTTCGACCCACCTTCCACCGAAGATATTTTCGGGACAACGTGACAGGTGGTGAGCCTGTCGCCGTCTTTATGTCCAAGCCAACGATGTAATTCGTACATAAGATTTTGAAAACCCATTGGTACGAGCCACCTGGGGATCGAACTCGGGTCTATTGACTCGAAATTCCGACCACCCAAGCGCTCGGCTATCGTGACTTTGTTTTTGATTCCATAGCACAATATGCTATGCTATTTCTAGGTACTTACTTTGGGGTCAGAATAATAAATGTTAAGTTGTTCCTGTTTTAATATTTATAACAGTTACTTAATTAATTCATCTATAACGCCCCCACTTTGCAGTCACAATGAATTACGATTCGTGTTTTAAACGATAACCTTACATCTTAATTTATCAAGTTTATTAACCAGACAGCTAAGGCTTGTTAATACTGGTTCCATACAGTGCCGTTGCGTGTTAATACAACGCGCAAAGTTTACCGTTTAGTTTACTTTAACTCGCAATGTCATTTCGCAAGCACTATTCCCCAGGTCTTTATGACACCGCTTTAATTTAATCGCGCGAAGGACTTTGAGTAGATGTGCTATAAGTGAGATAATTCCACGGACATTATTTTTAGTTGGTATTCTTTAATACTGAAATTACTGAAATTCTGTTTTTCTATCCTATAGATATGAAATATTTATATATAAGTCACGATAGGTGAGTGGTAGGGTGGTCGGAATTTCGAGTCAAGAGACCGACTGAGTTCGATCCACAGGTGGCAGGCTCGTACTAATGGGTTTTTCAAAAACTTATGTACGAATTATATCGTTGGCTTGGATATAAAGACGGTGACGGGCTCACCACCTGTCACGTTGTCTCGAGAATATCTTCGGTGGAAGGTGGGTCGAGGGGACTTAATTGTTTAGACTAGACCTCTGTCTACCCCTGTATAGGGAATTGCGTGAAGATATTTATTTTATTTTTAAATATTTGTATTATTACCTTCGTATGTGGACATTGTTGTTAATTTACATTTAATTTTACATTTTATAAATGTTTTTTGTTCTTAATAAATAACCTATATATAATATTTTCACACATATACACACATGTGTACGAATAATGCTGCACCAAGAACTCCAGGAAAGATTTCCTCACGAGCTAATGCTAATCTTTCCTGGAGAAATTTAGTAATTTAAAGAAAAAGGATGATGATAATAATAATAAAAGAAATACCGACAATTTAGCTGCTAGATCTTTCTCTCTCTCTCTCTCTCTTTTAAGCTGTGCGTAACGTGTCCTAATTCTGCTAGCAAGTGTATGTATATTTAAATATTTATCTGTGTTAATATAAGTCTACGTATATGCACTAACAGGGTAATTACGTTGTCCCAAATAGGCTCCGATGAAAGGTGGGTCGAAAGATCTTAATTGTCTCTACCAGTATTGGTACAAATACCTATAAAATATATTATTTCAATGTATGTGCAGTCATGTAACAAACTACATTGATTTCTCTTAAATAATAATTGTGAGAAGCCGTCGCCCAGTAGAGGACCTTTAAATAGCTTCACACACAGATAAAGGTAAAGTTTACTATATTTTTAATGACTCTTATTTCAATAATACCAAATAAAATAAACTAAAATTTATGGAACTTATAAAACGCAATAAATTAAAAGATAAATTAAT
Source organism: Sericinus montela (assembly GCA_029286605.1). NCBI lineage: Eukaryota > Metazoa > Arthropoda > Insecta > Lepidoptera > Papilionidae > Sericinus > Sericinus montela. The sequence goes on from JAGSMR010000014.1 coordinate 8,027,361, forward strand.
TGGTGCATTGAGTTAAAAATTTTGCCATTATAAAAATTAAATAAATACATAAATAGATAGATGGGGACAACATCACGTAGATTGCTTTGATCACCAGCAAAATCACACAGCTAAAACACTTGTGTTGTGGAATCAGAAATAGCGAAGGAACCATTTACACCGATACCCGAGACAATACAAAAGAGTGGTTTCCTACATTAACCCATTTCGAAATCGAACCCGGGTCCCATAGCTGGCGACACCATGAAACCCGGCGTGTACTCAACTCATCCACAGAGGTCGTCAATACAAATTAACATTTAAACACTACAAAAAGATACTTTGACTTGTGCAGTTCAAAAATCGATATGGTAACCCTGACTACCAAATATCGTTTCGAAGAGAAAGTACTAATTCATATTGCCGTGTAACAAAAGTGTAAGTAACGTGGAACAAACAACTCCTGAGGAACGATTGCGTTTAATTTTTATTACCTTCGGGGCGACAAAACACTCGCTAACTAGAGCTGGGACATATCACTTTCAATTGTTTTACACATAATTATTTATTCTTGGCTCTCGATTTAAAATATTTTCTTAGACTGTTTATCAACACTATTATTTTACTTTATGCTAAACAAATAAGTCCTATGGACCCAGCTACAACCGAAGATATTTTTGGGTCAACGTGACAGGTGGTGAGCCCGTAGCCGTCATTATGTCCAAGCCAACAACATAAATCGTACATAAGTTTTTGAATAATAATCATTGGTATGAGCCTAGGGAATCGGACTCGAGTCTCTTGACTCGAATTTCGGCGGTTATCGTGAATTTTTAAAGATTAAGCGTTAGTAGTTGCTTAAATATTTAAGAAGTTTATAGTAAAAGTGAGAAAACCATACAAAATGTAGACGAAATGGAACAGATAATAACGTACAGTAACGATCTATGATGATCGGTGTATGAAACTGTGTACGCGAAAACGGTTTCTGATCGTATCGATTATGTATAGCCGATTTTTGGGACGATGATGACCAGTCATGTTGTCCCATAAAATTTCTTCGGTGAAAGGTGGGTCGAAAGGACTTTATTGTCTAGACATCTGTCTAACCCAGTATTATTGGCCAGTGGGATTGGCGTGAAGATATTTTTTTTTTTTAAATCAATTTCTAATAGAGCAATCGCAGCATTAAGCACCTCATACTTTAAATCTTCATGGTGGGGTTCACATAATTTCAATCTGATTTTGTTAAGATAGTAATCCCGTCCTTACATCAGCAACCACATCGAATTTCAAGATTTTGTAGTAGCATCTAAGGACATCACTATAAATAAGCTTTTTTTTTTTTGATAACCATGGAGGAAATGTTTTATGCACGAACGTCCCTTGGCCGGGAGGCCACCGAAACGAACAGTGTCGGGCTCGAATCTCAGAAGGAGAAGCATACCGACTAAAACCATCCACGGGATGCTGTTGGCCCGGAGGCCTTTACAGCTTCGTCTAAGGAGACTTGCGAGGAAAGGCTTGCAAGTTAGAGTTGAAGACAATAATGGCTGCTGCTGCGAAGCGCTGCGTCCCCTAGAACGAAAGAGAAGACTTCCGACATGGGGGAGGGGCCATGCGATCCGAGGGCCCCAGTTGGTTTGGAGGAAAATCTCCTCTCGGATCGCCTTGTGTTAACCATTTACTGACGACTACGACCACGAGGAAGTCTCGTGCTAGTCGTGAAATTACGACGATGGCGAGGTTGTGTAAGCCGCAGAACGCGGCTTGTGTCTGTGTGTATGCGAAAGTACGTAGGGGGCGGGGTCACATACGCATTGTTGACACGGGTGAGTGCGTCATCATCGTCTATGATAACGCATTTCGGGCGCCTCAATTGAGGTGGAGTATCGCGCGCGGGTGTGTAATTCCCTAACGCTGCCACTAGCGGATTTGTATGTAAGTTACTATCGAAGTAGTCGATGGAGAACTTTTTAAATAGCGCTGCCATTGTAGGCAGTTTGAGATCGCGATGCAGATCTACATTCCGCATATATACGGGAGCGCCGGTTGCGCGGCGCATGAATCGGTTTTGAATCACTTGGAGTGAGTTCAAACATACTTTGGGGACGTGCGCGAATACTATACTGGCGTATGACATGACGGGTCGTACGCAAGTTGTGTATAGGCGTATTTTGTGTTTTAGCAGCATTTTGCTGCGGCTATTTGTAAGGTTAAAGAGGCGGCCGGATATGAAGGCCGCTCTATCCCTGTCAATTTTAATATGTTTCTTGAAGTTCAGTCTACGGTCTAAGGTGACTCCAAGATATTTTACTTCTGACACCCAGGGAATGGGTTTGTCGAAGAGGGTTATTTTACTGAATCTGTTAGGGCGATTCGTTGTTTTTGTGATTCCTGCTGAACAAGACCACGTTGCTCTTTTCAGGATTTATGTCGATCCTCCATTTCCTAAACCACTCGCTTAAGGCGGTGGCCGCGGCTTGGAGACGAATGTAGATTCTCGATGCGTTAAGATCCGCAGAGTATAGAGTGGTATCGTCGGCGAATAAGGCCAATTCTACCTTTTTATTTGGGTCTTTTGGGATATCGCTCGTGTAAAGCGTGTATAGTGTGGGCGAAAGGACCGAGCCTTGCAGAACGCCGGCTTTTAAGTCTCTGCTGGAGGACAGAGTGCCCTCGACTTTGTAGCGGAAGGTGCGATTCGACAAGTAGGCTTGTATGATGTGCACAAGCCTGTCTGACATACCGTAGTTGTATAGCTTGTATATCAAGCCATTGTGCCAGACTTTGTCGAACGCTTTCGCGACATCGAAGAAGAGTGCTCCTACCTTATATTTGGGGTTATCATTTAGGCGCTCAAGTATGTGCTCCGTGAGGCGGTGCACTTGCTGAACGCATGAGTGCTTAGCTCTAAAGCCAAACTGCTCATCAGGAATGACATTTAGTGACTGAGCGCTGTCCTTGAGGCGAATCAGAATTATGCGCTCGTAGATTTTCCCTAGTGCGCTGAGGAGACTGATGGGCCTATAGCTAGAGGCCTGTTTTTTCGGTTTCCCGGGTTTATGGATCCCTATTACGTGAGCCTCCTTCCAGGAGTCTGGAAAGGTGCAACTTGTGAGAAGGGCATTGAAGATTACTACTAATAGTAATAGCAACGAATTTGGGAGAGTTTTAACTAACCTATTTGAGATGCCGTCGGCTCCTGGAGCCTTACGTACCCTAAGGTTTTTAATTATGCCAATATATAAATAAGCATATAATCTATGCTTATTTATAGTGATGTCGATAAATAATATTAAGTAAATTGCACATCACTAACTGAATCGAGTCGCGTGTCACTGCGTCACTTATTAGCCCCAAACACGACGGCCGGCCATTTCATGGCAGCCAGTGAAATTTTTATTTTATTAATAACCAAAACGCTCATGTTTGGCTTCTATAATTAGATTTCCGAACTGATTTAAAATTGTTCTGTACGCGTGTGTCGAGCGAGCTTTATTGCCAGTTTCCGGCGCTACACACTAGTATTTTAACTAAGTCTAATTAGGTTGAATTATCAAGATTCTAGCGAAACTCTGCATATTTTTTTCTTTTGTTGACTTTATAGAATTAGAACTGGTAATTTGCCGATAACTAACACTGATAATGTAGAACATTAAAAACTTTTTCGCTTACGCTTGAAATTGAATTTACTTGTGATGTATATCTTGATAAAAATATGTTTTATATTTGAGTTGGTTTGTAAGGGTTAGTATTGAAAAATACTCCGTTCAATTCTTAAATCGAAAGTCTACTAGAAACGGGTTTTCGTCTATGTTGTTTTATGATTGCATCTGATAATATTTATATCCCGCCTTGACTTAGTAGACATAAATCTGTCTATTACACCGCTTGCGTTAAAGAGTATGTAAACAATAATAAAAAGTAATTTTTTTTTCAAGTTAGCTTAGTGGTTGAGTTATCAGAAATTGAGTTAAGAGACCCGAGTTCGATCCACAGATGGTAGGCTCGTACCTATATAAGGTTTTTTTCAAAAGTTTTGAACGATATACTACATTGGACATAAAGACGGCGATAGGTCCACCGCCTGTCACGTTGTTCCAAAAATATCTTTGATGAAAGTTGCGTCGAATAGCATTTATTGAAATATAGTTAAGCTATTCTTTTTATAATTTTCAATGGCATGTTACAATGACATTTATATCTTATACTGTGTTGACATGATAAATGGCCTTTATTTCTTACACGGTTTCATTTTAAAATTTTTCAACAGTGTCCCTACTGCAATCTGTGGTACCACCTGACACGGGACCACCACACGCGGCCCGATTCTCGACGCTGATATCTTTGAGAAATTTGACACGAGTTAATAAATATAAGAAGTTTTCTAATTTGTTTGAGCACTTTTTAGATCCAATTAATGCTTTTGGCGTGGAAACACTAATCTTTGGTAGTTGAAAAGTTCTTGCAATGGTAGTATCAGTAAAACGATGGTAATTTTTTACGTTTTAATTTCTTTCCTAATAGATGTTGGTGAGAATGAAGTTTTCTAAGAATACCAAGATAACGTACTTAGATTTATGAGTTAGCGATATCTAGAAAGAAAGAAATATTTATTGCACATAATACACCACGAACATAGTAATGAGAAAAAAAATAAGAAACTTGGAGACGAAACTAAAGTAATGACAATACCTATAAATAGAACATAAAAATGAAACGAAAAAAATAACAGTTGTTTATCATTTCCATCGTCGTGGTGCAATGGGCAAAAAGACCGACTCAGCTTAATGCCGCTGTTCACTCAAAACTGTAGCGCTGGTTTTCAGCCGGCCTTAGTGTCGAGTGACTTACGGGCGTCTGTCAGTATTTATCAACCGGATATAGTCGTCACTTACCATCAGAATGATTGTTTCCCTATCCACCAACCATCACTAACTAGGCTATACAAAGAGTAATAATATTTTTAAATTATTTTGTAAAACTCATGAGTATTAGGTTGAAAGCCCTATCATAATTGATTGTCCTGCTACAGACAAGTGGAGTACACACCGGTTTTCAAGGTACTTACTTTGGGATTAGAGGACGGTATGTGATGTCCATATATGTGTTATTTATATGAGGAGCGACAGTCACTCTTTTTGGTGTCCTTCACAAAGGTGCTTATAATTTTTAACAGTTTAAAAACCTTAATACCTCAGTTGATTATCCATTTCTTAACGAATAGAGTCGTTAGTTGATTATAAGTTGTGTAATGTATAAAGTTATCATGAATTATTTCTTTCTTCGCTTGGATTTTTACCGCTTTCCAATTTCAACGAAACATTTAATACGTTTGACGGGAAAGTCATTGAGCCTCGCATGCCTCTAACCTGCCGTCTCGAGAACAAAATCGAACCGAGCACGCGACGCCCGCGTATTTTTCTTCGCTGTAAAACCCCCGTGAATATATCATTTCACACTACAATTTGACACCACATTCAAAACATATAACGTTACAGATCCCACAAAATTAAACTGTCCGTTCGAGGAGGTGGGTTTAAATTCGCTTGCAACACATACGCATATATGTAGAACAATGATGGTACGTTTATATGGATTGACTTCGTTTTCATGTTTTACAGTATTCAAAATTGCTTCAGTTTTGTTATGTCTGGCTTCACAAACTGTTTAGTGACGTGCTTTCCTTGATTTATCGTCTGCATGCGAAGCTTTTAGGGGTTACGCTCTTCCCCCCCTCTCGTAAACTTTGATGCTCTAATAAATGGCGTCGCATCAATTATAGTCTGTGCACGAGCGTTCACTTCGTTAATCTGTTGACTGTTGTTTGACAATTTGTTTTCGTGATCGTTGCTATCATGTCTCGGCGATTAGCGCGGCACGCATGTTGTATATTGAACTAATTTGGAACGGAATAGATTAATTATTTGACAATGGTATCATTATGATTGCCGTTTTAAACACGAACTTTTACATACACATACATAATAGCCTGTATATGTCTACTTCAGGACATATGCTCCTGTGAATTCGCTCGACAAAATGATTGACGATCGCAATACCAGATACCTTTAGCCTTAAAAACTGCTGCCTGTTACAGGTCAGCTGAATTTTGGTCTGATCTTTTCAGAGATGGCTATCACACGCTTTGCTGACAGCTTATTGTATTTTAAAAGATTTAGCCGAGTGTTTGGGTGGTCGGAATTTCGAGTCAAGAGACCCCGAGTTCGATCCCCAGGTGGCAGGCTCGTACCAATGGGTTTTTCAAAAACTTATGTACGAATTATATCGTTGGCTTGGACATAAAGACGGCGACGGGCTCACCACCCGTCACGAACTCCCGAAAATATCTTCGGTGGAAGGTGGGTCAAGGGGACTTAATTGTCTAGACTAGACCTGTATCTACCCCTTTATTGGGAATTGCGTGAAGTAACATAAAAAGATATCGGCCTGAGATATCGGCATAAGAATGTGCCAAGCATTTTCTCGTCGTAGGTGAAGGTAGAGGCAACTAAGGGTACGTCTCTAAAAGTCTTGAAATAGCAACAATGACCGACAATCATCTTGAGAAATACGTTCAGTATTTCCCTGCAAACCAGTGTTGGGGATTGTTAAATATTCAAAGTAACTTGACGGCGACGACTCTCCACCTGACCGCGGTTTCAAAAAAATTTTCGGTGGACGGAGGATTGAAGGGACTTAATTGTCAAGACCTCTGTCTTTCCCAGTATTGGGAGTGGCGTGAAGATATTTTTTATCTTTAACCCGAAGTTCCCATGGCAACAAGGAATTGCATGAAGGCTTTACCTTTTAAATGTTTTTTTTTTTATTTAATTTATTGTGAAGTATATATATTTCAAAATGTATTATTTTATTTTTATAACTGTAGACCTATAAAGGTCGATAAGTTAACATAAAGGTTTTTTGATTAAAGAAACTTTTATTTTACCTTTTTTATTTAATCACGATAGACGAGTATTTGTGGGTGATGAGAATTCGAGTCATGGGACCAGCGTTCGATGCCAATGTTACAGGCTCCAATAGGTTTATTCAAAACTTAGGTTCGATTTATATCGTTGGCCTGGACAAAAAGACGAAGACAGGCTAAGGTATAATGTCATTATTTAGGTATCACCTTGATGATGATGATCTATTCAACTAACTAAGGACATAATCTTCCGCAGGTGTGGTTCCAAAACAGACGTGCGAAATGGCGGAGGCAGGAGAAGATGGAAGCAGCGCGGCTGGGACTGGCGGAGTACGGGTCGCCGGTGCCTCGATTGGGCCTAGGCCTGCCTGTGGACCCCTGGCTAGCACCGCCCTTACTGTCCGCACTGCCTGGTAAATAATTATACTGTCAATTTGCTTTTTTATTATAACATTTATTTATGTTACTTAGCTACGAACATCCTCCCAACAACTCCGCATGGTTGTTGGGAGGTAAGGTCTATTTCAAAATAAGTTGTAAATCGTTTCATAATAACTTGTAATAAATTATTTGTGACGTTTAAATATAGTATTAAATTAAATTATATATATAAGTATCAGAAATTTAGATGCAAAAAATTTTAGGTTGAATTAATTTTGGAACGTTTGTTTTATAATTATTTACAATGGAAATTTACATTTATGTTATAGGTTACATAATATAGATAAATGGTATGTCTCATTTTTTTTCCTTCTTGCATATTGTATCTGTAAATTAGAATAATATCAGGTTTTGTTCGATAACTATTTGTTAGATGACAGAATATCGGCTTTGCAACAGTGGCGACACTGCTACAACACTACGCTGAGACGGATGTCGTTTCGAAGCTGCAACCCAACACTAGTGTATTTTTTATTTTTATTTTTTATTCTATTTATCATTATATTTATTTTCTTTTTAGATAAAAAAAACGAATAAAAATACATTCTTTCTGCTTAGATAATTCTTAGATTAAGAGTCACGGAGTGTGGTGTGGTTGGATGTTCAGAATTCGAGTCAAGAGATCCCCAGGCGTTAGGCTCGAGCCAATGTTTTTTTTTTAAACTTATGTATAATTTATATTATTGTCTTGGACATAAAGATGACGATGGGCCTTTCACGTTGTCCCAAAAAATGTGTTCTGTGGGTCAACAGTACTTACTTGTCTAGAACTATGTCTGCGCTCACAACTCGGCTATCGCAACTCTTGAGCACAGTCTACTACTTGTAATCAAGCACTAGAATTTGCTGTGAGGTATAGGCGTAAGAATAATATCACCCCCTCTGTTCCCATGGGAGTCGTAAGAGGCCCACCTTCGGTCTTATTATATTAGTCTGATATTTTTAGAGACGGTTATCCCGCCATCTATTGGTTGCCGTAACGATATTCTAGGCGGACCTCCCTTATTGGCCTCTACACACGTCATCTACGGGAATAAAGGGAGTGGCAATATTCTTACACCGATAAATTTGCTATGAAATTTTTATAATTAATTGTGTTACCTTTCACTCTGTTTCTCTCTCTTAAAGTGTATGCTATTTAGACGTATATAAAAAGTTAACAAAAATTATATTCTTGCAGGGTTCCTGAGCCACCCGCCGTCCGGCTACCCTAGCTACCTGACGCCCCCCGCGCCGCCCGCCCCCGCGCCCGCCCCCGACCCGCGCTCCTCTTCCATCGCCGCCCTACGCATGAAGGCCAAGGAGCACGTGGAGTCCATCAGCAAGGGAATGCAGATGGTCTAATACCGCACTCGACCAATAGTGGCATTAAAAGATATCTATCAAATTGATAAGACGCGTGTCTCAAATGTGAAGCTGGTTGCTGATCAAGTCTTTTAACCAGCTGATGATAAATTATCGTGACTTTTAATCGCTAAGTATAGGGATTGTCAGGGCCAGATATATGTTGTTTTCCTGAAAGAGACATTAAAAAATATGTCAGGAGTTTTTTATTTGAGTTTATTGAAGAAGAGATTGAGTTAGTTAAATCACAAAAATATGATACTAAATTTCTCTGTTGGATATACCCCTTTACCGCTAAGAGTTGAGAAGTGGATTGACGACTGCAGAATCAGACATCTTGCACTTTTGATGCTTCCACTCATCACCGGTCTTTACATAATTAATTGAAAGAATTAAAGGCTTTTCCATTAGTCGACTTTCCTGACACCCTCGGCTTGAAAAGGGTTGTGTATTCACTGACACTACTTGACAAAAAACAATACTTAAGGCTTCTTTTTCATGAGGTTTTAAGTATTTTTTGAAAGGTATGTCTATACCTACAATACATACTAAACATAATGGAAGGATCCATCAGTATGGACGACTATGCTTCAGTAAATTCAAATAAATCTGCTATCTAAATCAAGTCATGTTAGCCGAGTGGTTGGGTGATCGGAATTCCAGTCGACATACCATAGTTCGATCCCCAGGTGGCAGACTACGATTTATGTTGTTGACCTGGACATAAACACGACAACGGGCTCACCAATTGTCACTCCACAGTTGAGTAGTATAGACAATTAAGTGCACTCGACTGTGGGTCGAAGGCACTTAATTGTCTAGACTTCTACTAGACCTCTGTCTCTGTATTGGGAATGGCGTAGAGATATTTTTTAATCAAATTGAAACCTATCATTCATGAGAGCTGATTAATTATGTAACAGTTGGAAGCAGTATATGAATACGAGTGATAGAGAAAAAGAAATAAATGTTCTTTAATAGTGGTAAATTACATTAGATTTTCGAGCAAAGTTTAAAATTCACTACATTTTAAAGCTATTTTGTTTTTGCTAAACCATGTCTTTCTGTTTTATTTTCATAAATGTGTATTTATTTATATACACATGTAAAAAAGGAGAAAATCGACTTTAAAAAGGAGGTGGTTCTATGTACTAAATTAGATAATTTCATTTTTTCCTTTGTACTTGATTGTTTATAAGAATAATGTAAAATTAATAACCAAATTTAATTGTTGATAGAAAAACGCCTGGCAGGAAGAAATACTCTAAAAGTTGTAAAAATTAATCTAAATTTCTAATGTGCATAAAATATTTTAAGCTATTAGTAAAGCATTAAAATTGATATTTAATAAAACAAAAATATTTGTAAATATTGTAAACATAATGTAATTCACATAGACTTATTATACATTAACAGTATGAAAATATTTTTGTGTATGTAAAATATTGTTTAAGTGTCTGGATGTGTGATTTTTTTGTGTTATAATGAATAATAAGTCATTCATAATGTTCCTTTATATTTTATTTTATCTATGGGAATAGAAAATATTAGTAGTTAGTTTAAACTATCACATATTAAAACTGAATAAGCAGTTGATTATTTCAAGATTTGTGTATCGACTGTAGTGAATGCAAAATACAAACTTACTGGAGGTGTTTGCATTTCACATGTTGTGGCTATTGTAAAGAAGTTCTTATTCACTATTTAAATATGTAACCTACAAATACATACATACATAGATAGGGAAAATATCACATGTATTGTTTTAATCCTGTAGTATGCTGCTTAAGCACTTGTGCTATAGAATCAGAAACAATGAAGGCATCTCAAACACCTAGACCCGATGAAAATGTGGACAAAGTGTCTAACTCGAGACCTCAAAGTTGACGACACCATAGAACCAGTGTATACCACACTCGTCCACGGAGCTCGTCAGTTCAAAGATATAAAAAAAATCGAATAATTTATTAAATAAGAACATAAATTCCTTTACATTCTTATATTAATAGCAATTTCCTAAATTTCCGAATGTTCCGTTCCTGTAATGGCGAAAGAAACTCCGTAGATATAATCTTCATGTGTCGTTTTCTTCTGTAATTTTTTTTAAATACAGTATTAAGATATTTTTATAGAAATACTTAGGGAGTGATCACCTTATTCCTAGGGGTTGTTATCATTAACATTTAATCGTTTATTTTGTTAAAATCTTTTGTAAAAAATTACGAGTTGCACTCCGGGAGTACCAATAGAAATGAAAATCTATTTTCCTTTTAGATAAAAATAAATGTTTTTTTTTATTTATCTAGACGCATACGCGGTCTGCTATATTTACATGCATATATGCACACACTAGTGCTGCGTCTCATAATGGTGTCGCGAGTCCAGAGATTTTATCTCATCTAAAAATATACGTACCACGCTGAAAGAAGTTCAGGAAGAATAGGCAAACATTGGCATTGGCACCGTAATACATTTTTTACTGCTACGTAACGTGGCAGTAATGTTATTATAGCTTCTAAAAAGAAAAAAATATTTGGGCTACAAGTAAATTTAATGGGTAGTTATCGCATTTTATAAAACCAAAATTGCCACAACAGACCCACAATTCTATGGAGCTTATTTGGAACGAAGCGACAGGTGGTGAGCCTGTCAGTATTTTAGTATTCAAGACAACGATAAAAATCGTAAGAACTTATTGGTACGAGCCTTCCTCACTGGGATTGAACTTGTCTCGTGATTTGAGTTACCCAACCTATTCTATGATGTTTATATACCGTTATTTATCAGTCTTATGTATCTACTCGTATATGTTTGTCATTATGTAGCCAAACTTCATCTCTATCTTCCGAGTTAAAAAGATAGGATATCCTACTGTAGGAATGAATGTTGATTGTAGTAGTTATTTTTATTTCTGTATATTTTATAAGCATATTTTTTGTTTCTTTAACACCATTCTTAATACTGGAGTAGATAGAAGTCTTGATGATTAAATCCCTTCAACCCACATTTCCTGCACCTTTTTTTGGACAACGTGGACGACAGCGGTGAGCCTGTCGCAGTCACTATGCCCAAGCCAACGATTTATGTCGTACATAAATTAACAAAAAAAAGTTATTGAAACGAGCCTACCACCAGGGGATCCATTAAACATTATCCAAAAAACATTACATTCAAATTGAATAGAGATATATACAGAATTTTCGCCATTTACGCAATCCGTGTTAGTTTTTCTTAACATTAAACGTTCTCTATATAATAGAACTGGAAATTCTTACTTGCATTTCTCTGAACCAATGTACATACAAAGATGTATATAAATTAGTTAAGTATAGATAATAAATAAATAAATTGGCCATAGTGATAAGTTGCTAAAATAATAAAGATTTAAAATTTACTTAAATCAGAGAAGAAAACAAATCATAAATGTCTAATCTTTGTTTCAAGGTAATCAATAGTTTTATGTATTATTTTATCATTATCAAAATAAATAATATGTGAAGCGGCATTTTATTGTATAACTGTATAACAAATTGTAATTTTTCTTCTCACGATGTATATAAAGACGTATATAAGTTTAATATTTATATGTATATAAACGCATGAGCGTTATGGCTCGGATGTAGTCAGTAAGAGATATCATATTAACATAGCACCTCCGTAATGAGATATTAATAAATATGTGTTCTTTCTTTTATCGAGTTTGATTTTAGATAATAACTAGCTTTCAGTCGGCGGCTTTGCCCGCATGAAACACGATACATAAATAATTAGATTCATACATGTATAGCGCAAACATCACATGCATTGATCTGATTAAAATATAAGCAACTTTAGCACTTGTTTAATGGAATCAGAAACAACGAAGGTACCACAAATACCCAGACCCGAGAAAATGTAGAAATAGTGTTTACTGTATACCTGACCGAGAATCGAACCCGGGATACGTCACTCGTCCACGAAGGTCGTCATAATGCCATACCTAATGATGACTGGCATTTCGCTTAAATATAAAAGATAGATGGTTGTATAAGATGTTTTATAATTCATCCTTCCTTTTTCTTGACAATTCGAATTATTTGCAAATAGCAATCTGCATGGTCTATTGCAGAATGGAAGCCTCGTAAGGCTAATTGATTGTGCTTTTCTTGTCTTGTGCTATAGAGGACCTCCGTGGACAAGTGGTGAACACGCCGGTTGTCATGCAGTCGCTGACTCTGAGGCCCTGGGTACGATTCCTAAAGGTATCAATTTAGAAAACTCAGGTCTAGGTGTTTGTGGTGCATTCGTTGTTTACAATTACAAAACACGCGTGCTTTAGCTACTTTTTTTGGGGAGTAATATAGTTGCATGATGTTGTCCCTGTCTCAATATGTCTATCTATGTATTTAAAAAAAATAAAAAAAAAAAAAAAATATCTTCACGCAATTCCCAATACAGGGTCAAGTCTAGACAATTAAGTCCCTTTGACCCACCTTCCACCGAAGATATTTTCGATCGAACTCGGGTCTCTCGACTCGACATTCCGACCACCCAACAACTCGGCTATCGTGACTTTCTATGTATTTAATCAAATAAAATGTCCCTGACTATATAATTTTAATAATAATAATATCTTAGCGCAATTCCCAATACAGGGGTAGACAGAGGTCTAGTTTAGACAATAAAGGCCCTTCGACCCACCTTCCACCGAAGATATTTTCGGGACAACGTGACAGGTGGTGAGCCCGTCGCCGTCTTTATGTCCAAGCCAACGATATAATTCGTACATAAGTTTTTGAAAAACCCTGCCACCTGTGGATCTTGGAACCACATCGGAATCTGTGAGTGGAACTCGGGTCTGACACTAGAATGTTGGTTATCTTAAAGAATGTTTATAACTGGTGTTACCACCGAAAGTTTACGATTCCAGTCGGATAGATCTGAATGATTTTGTCAAGTAGATTCGATTTGTAGGCATGATACACATAAAGTAAGGGACCCCAAGGGAAGTGTCGCCGTAAGCCACGGTCCATCAGGGACATCTTTGTTGTCATTCTAACAAAAAACATAAAGTTATAGCCCTTTCCACAAAACGCAGAGCAACTCTGAGCCAGAATGCTGTCCAAATGAGGAAGCTCTCAGGTCATCACTGGCAACACGCACTGGTTGTATACTTTGGTATTAAGGTACTTTTTGTACTCGTAAGTATTTCTGTATTTGATCGCTGGTCAAGTAGTAATGAGTTTAACTTCTAGTTGAAATCGACCTGTTTAAACACGATTTGTCAGCTATTTTTACTAGTGTTGTTTTGTAACTTTTTATCTTAATAAAAAAAATACGCCGTATCTACTACTGAGATAGACAAAGGTATAGGCCTGTCACTTTATCCTAATAAAGGTCTAGAAGACATTAATTAGGATAAAGTGACAGGTGGTGAGCCCGTCGCCGTCTTTATGTCCAAGCCAACGATATAATTCGTACATAAGTTTTGAAAAACCCTGCCACCTGTGGATCTTGGAACCACATCGGAATCTGTGAGTGGAACTCGGGTCTGACACTAGAATGTTGGTTATCTTAAAGAATGTTTATAACTGGTGTTACCACCGAAAGTTTACGATTCCAGTCGGATAGATCTGAATGATTTTGTCAAGTAGATTCGATTTGTAGGCATGATACACATAAAGTAAGGGACCCCAAGGGAAGTGTCGCCGTAAGCCACGGTCCATCAGGGACATCTTTGTTGTCATTCTAACAAAAAACATAGAGTTATAGCCCTTTCCACAAAACGCTGAGCAACTCTGAGCCAGAATGCTGTCCAAATGAGGAAGCTCTCAGGTCATCACTGGCAACACGCACTGGTTGTATACTTTGGTATTAAGGTACTTTTTGTACTCGTAAGTATTTCTGTATTTGATCGCTGGTCAAGTAGTAATGAGTTTAACTTCTAGTTGAAATCGACCTGTTTAAACACGATTTGTCAGCTATTTTTACTAGTGTTGTTTTGTAACTTTTTATCTTAATAAAAAAAATACGCCGTATCTACTACTGAGATAGACAAAGGTATAGGCCTGTCACTTTATCCTAATAAAGGTCTAGAAGACATTAATTAGGATAAAGTGACAGGTGGTGAGCCCGTCGCCGTCTTTATGTCCAAGCCAACGATATAATTCGTACATAAGTTTTTGAAAAACCCTGCCACCTGTGGATCTTGGAACCACATCGGAATCTGTGAGTGGAACTCGGGTCTGACACTAGAATGTTGGTTATCTTAAAGAATGTTTATAACTGGTGTTACCACCGAAAGTTTACGATTCCAGTCGGATAGATCTGAATGATTTTGTCAAGTAGAATTCGATTTGTAGGCATGATACACATAAAGTAAGGGACCCCAAGGGAAGTGTCGCCGTAAGCCACGGTCCATCAGGGACATCTTTGTTGTCATTCTAACAAAAAACATAAAGTTATAGCCCTTTCCACAAAACGCAGAGCAACTCTGAGCCAGAATGCTGTCCAAATGAGGAAGCTCTCAGGTCATCACTGGCAACACGCACTGGTTGTATACTTTGGTATTAAGGTACTTTTTGTACTCGTAAGTATTTCTGTATTTGATCGCTGGTCAAGTAGTAATGAGTTTAACTTCTAGTTGAAATCGACCTGTTTAAACACGATTTGTCAGCTATTTTTACTAGTGTTGTTTTGTAACTTTTTATCTTAATAAAAAAAATACGCCGTATCTACTACTGAGATAGACAAAGGTATAGGCCTGTCACTTTATCCTAATAAAGGTCTAGAAGACATTAATTAGGATAAAGTGACAGGTGGTGAGCCCGTCGCCGTCTTTATGTCCAAGCCAAAGATATAAATCGTAAATAAGTTTTGAAAAAAAAAAAAATACGCCGTATCTACTACTGAGATAGACAAAGGTATAGGCCTGTCACTTTATCCTAATAAAGGTCTAGAAGACATTAATTAGGATAAAGTGACAGGTGGTGATGCTGCCTCCGTCATATCAAAGCCAAAGATATAAATCGTAAATAAGTTTTGAAAAAAAAAAATCCCATTGGTATGAGCCTTCCACTTGTCTCCGATCTTGAATTCGGATCACCCAACCATTTAATCATTTAATCATTTTCCAACCAGTTAATCATTTTCCACTTCGTGGGCTCGGTCGTATTGCGTACACAACGGTTTTCATGGTGTCGCTTCCTCAGACCTCCCGGGTTCGATTCTAAGACGGGTTATGTTTTCCTATGTTTCCTCGGGACTGGGTATTTATGCTACTTTTATTGTTTTCGATTCCATAACACAAGTGCTTCTGCTTTAATTTTGGATCAGATCAATTGATGTGATGCTGTCCTTATTTATTTTATTTACCTTTGTAATTATTACATAGGCGATACATTTAAGACGAAATTGCAGGTATTTTTTGGATATATGGGTTGCCATTGCAATTAGCAAAAATGTTCCCTCAATCGCCTCTTGGGACACCCTGGGACTATTATTCATAAACCGATACTATACTACAAAAATGTTATGTTCCAGTCCTAAATATACATAGTAGTAGTAGTAGTAGTATATAATAGTATGACGACATAAAATATCTTCTCGTAAAAACACAACAAACCACCCACATACTAAACTAGAAAACTAGAAAGGAAGCTTAAATCAAATCCTTTATTTATCGAAATAAGAATATACATTCGTTTATATGTAGTAACTTTTTAATCTGACACCATTTCGTAATGAGATTACTTTAAGAGAGAAGAAACAGGTGAAACTCCGCAGGTGTTCTCTTTTTGGTATTTTTTTTAATAATATACAAAAATATCATTGTTTGTTCCGTGGCTATAACCTAGTCTTAGCATATGCGCAGGTATTTACAATACTAAGGTATTATATCGATACGATATTGAATCCATTGTAAAACGTAAATTATTATTACATATCGCTAATAAAAATAGTCACGATAGCCGAGTGGTTGGGTGGTCGGAATTTCGAGTCATGAGACCCGAGTTCGATCCGCAGGTGGCAGGTTCGTACCAATGGGTTTTTTCAAAAACCTATGTACGATGCAGATCGTTGGCTTGGACATAAAGATGGCGACGGGCTCCCTGGCTACTGCCTGTCACGTTGTTCCGAAAATATCTTCGGTGGAAGGTGGGTCGAAGGGACTTAATTGTCTAGTCTAGACCTCTGTCTACCCCTGTAATAGGAATTTCGTGAAGATATTTATATTTATTATTTTTTTTATAAAAATAAAATTATTGAATAGTGTTACGTATCCCGTAGCGGAAACGGGCCTATCGTAGCGGCGTAGCACTGCAGAGGGCGAGCAATAACTATGGGGGCGAAAGCTTCTGAACGTTTAATAAACTGAACTACACTTAATGATTGTGTTTTTGTCGGGCAACTGTATTTGTTCTGTTAAATGTAGAGATGGTTTACATGTTTTGTATGATTTACTTCCATTTACATAACATTCATAGATGTATGGTACATGTAGAGCCTTTAATAGTTCACAGTTGGGCATAGGCAAGCGGGTTGGCGATCGTAGTCCCTTTATAAGATCCTTATCTTATCGGCCTTCATGTTTGAGTTCTGCATTGGACTATTGTCACACTAGATTGCTCCGAAGATGAGTTGCTGCAATAGCCACACTCGCCTAGTAGATCGCGAGATCGATATTGACCTTGCATGCTATTTCTGTCTTATAAATTATGGTACCATATTCAACAAATTTAAAAATCACGACAGCCGTTGGGTGATCGGATTTCGAACCAAGAGAACTGAGTTCGATCCTCTGATTTTTAAAACTTATCTACGAATTATATCGTTGGCTTGGTCATAATGTTTGCGACGGGCTCACCACCTGTCACGTTGTCCTAAAAACTGTCATCAGTGGAAGGTGGGTTGAAAGGACTTTTTTTGTCTAGACTGCTCTCTATCCCTGTATTGGAAATGGCGTGAATATTTTTTCACCACATTCAAGGCTGGTCTCTCCTCGTCACTTACACGAGAGAATAGCAGTGTAATCAACTCGCACTTTAGACGCTGCTACGGCACTCACTGGAAGAAAGGCTGTAGCCAATTCCTAAGGTGATACCATAATACTCTAAGATTTATATTTCAAATTTAAAAAGTAACACATTATTAAGAAAGAAATAAGTTTCCAAGTAAATTATGAAGATATTTAGAAATAAATAATGAATTAGAAACAATTTATGTGCTGCATGTAAACCTGACCTAAATCGCTAACAAAATGAATACTCCGCGTCGTCGCACTCGATTAGCGCGCAAACGCCGCATTAACATGTTATTGCTGCTCACCCCGCCACTCTACCGCAGCCCGTCATAGATTATGCAACCACGGTTAAAATTTCAAAGATAAAATATTTTCAAATTATTCAAATTGCGAAAGACTATTAGGGGAAAAACGGATAACCACGGTAACATTCAGGTAATTAACTATATGCATGTTAAATTCCATTAATTTCATTCAGCCGATCTTGCACGCTTCAATAACTAATAAATAAATAAATAAATATTTTCACGCTATTCCCAATACAGGGGTAGACGGAGGCCTAGTCTAAACAGTTAAGTCCCTTCGACCCACCTTACAACGAAGATAATTTCGGGACAACGTGACAGGTGGTGAGCCCGTCGCCAACAGACAGAAGTGTCATTTACACATATCAAAATAACTGCATTAATTAATTTTATTAAAACAAAGGTAAAAAGTATCTGCCATTCAAATCACAACAAAACATTGAATATGACAGTATCGAAACCTGGTCTCTTGATTCGAATTCCGGTTACCCAACCACTCAATCGGGTCAATGTAGAAAAGTCGTTTTCTACATTTTCTAGGGCCTGGGTGTTTGTGGTACCTACGTTGTTTCTGATTCCATAACAAGTCATTGAGCTGCCCCTATCTATGTATGTACTTATTCATTTTGTTAGTCACGATAGCCGAGTGGTCTGTTGGTCGGAATTCGAGTCAAGAGACCCGAGTTCGAACGCCAAGTGGCAGGCTCGTGCAAATGGGGTTTTTAAAATAACATTATGTATGATTTATATCATTGGCTTGGACAATAAGTTGGCGACTAGCTTACCATCTGTCACGTTCTCCTGAAAATATCTTCGGTGGAAGGTGAGTCGAAATAACTTATCTGTTTAAACCTGTATTGGGAATGGCGTGAAGATATTTTTTTCATTATTACTGTGTTTTATTATGTTATCCATTTGACACTTGCGCTTGAACACATTAGTGTAATGGGTAAGTGACATCCTTTACGGTCACGGAGTTTCCCCTGGAAATCAAATCAGTGGTCCCTCGCGCCGAGCTGCGTACCGATTGTGATATCTAAACGTTATTTATAAAAAAATTGATGAGATTTTTACGAAATTGGAAAAAACGTGAGAATTTGTATGTATAATGGAATTGTCAAACAGTTGTTCTAATGTTAAGAGTTTATTACAATCTGCCAATGAATAAAGCCACGATATTCGAGAGATTAGGTGATTGGATTCAGAATTAGGGGAGAGAGTTCGATTCTTGGGAGAAAAGTTATGAACTCTTTGTATAATCAGCTTTCAGACTAAGAGAATGACAGGCTCACCTCCTGTTAATTTATTCCAAATACGATTTAGTAAATGTGGGTCGTGAGGACTATTTATTTAATTAATAAAGCCTACCTCCTGTGGATCGAACTCGGGTCTCGTGACTCGAATTCCGATCATCCAGACACTCTGCTATCGTGACTATAACGGTAAATTTACTTTAGGTGAATGGCATATGCCATAAATCCTCACTGAATGTAGCCGAGTGATTGGGTGGTCGTAATTTCGAGTCATGAAACCCGAGTTCGATCCCCAAGTGGCAGGCTCGTATCAATGAGTTTTTCAAAATCGAATGTACGAATTATATCGATGTCTTGGACGTAAAGACGGCGACAAGCTCTCCACATGTCACGACAACCTGTCAAGAAACCCTGACTAGAAATTGAACCACCCAACCACTCGGCTATCGTGACATAAGCCGATGTTAGTTTGTTTATTACCCACCACTAGAACTATTCACTTGGTCCTATTCACTTGGTTAAAGTTAGTCCGAAGGAATTCCTGCGTTTTAATATACGTGTACGTGAAGTATTCTCAAAGTGGAGCCGCATTACTCAGGAAAGTATGCTCAGGGCACAACTGCCCCGGTTCACATAAACAATGTGTACTGACTCCATTATGAAAGTTATATTCATTTTCTTATGCTTAGTATGAGAGTTATTCTTATACATTTTTCTTTCTTATGTGTTTACAACAGTCACGATAACCGAGTGGTTGGGTGATCGGAATTCAAGTTAGGAGACCCGAGTTCTATCCCCAGGCCGAGGTTCGTGCCAATGCGCTTTTTCAAAAGTAATGTACGATTTATATCGTTGGCTTGGACATAAAGACGGCGATGGGCTCACCTCCTGTCACGTTTTGCACATTATGGGTCGAAAGGACTTCATTGTATAAACCTCTAACTATACAATTAATTCCTATCTACTTCTATACTATCTAACACTGCTACCTCATATCTTTTTTTATTTTTTTTACGCAATTTTCGATATTGAGGTCTAGACAATGACCTTTCCACCAAAGTCTTTTTGAGACAACGTGACAGATGGTGAGCATATCACCATCTTAATGATGAATATTAATAAATACATATAAACGTCCATGTCTAGAGTGTAAATATTCATATTTATCACGTGAATGTTTGCCCCTAGCGGGATTTGAACCCTCAGAGCTTCAAAAGCAGGGTCACTAACAACTTGGCTTGGCGTTTTTTTGATAGAATTTATAAAATAGGACCAGATGTCCTATTTTATAAATTCTATCAAAAAACGTTGGAGTCCTGTGTAGAAGCACAAGTTAATTAATCCATAGATAGCTACCCTAGTGTACCCTTCCAGTGCACCTATCTGTTGGTGCAAAAATTTATACAGAAAAAATATCTTCACGCAATTCCCAATACAGGGGTAGACAGAGGTCAAGTCTAGACAATTAAGTCCCTTTGACCCACCTTCCACCGAAGATATTTTCGGGACAACGTGACAGTTGGTGAGCCCGTCGCCGCCTTTATGTCCAAGCCAAAGATGAAATTCGTACATAAGTTTTTGAAAAACTCATTGGTACTGCCACCTGGGGATCGAACTCGGGTCTCTCGACTCGAAAGTCCGACCACCCAACAACTCGGCTATCGTGACTTTTTAAAGTTTAATAAAAAGTTTATACAGAAATAAATATATCTTTACACCGTTCCCATACTGGGGTAGAGGTCTAGACAGGAGAAGAACACCTTCCACCGAAGATATTTTTAAGACAACGTGACAGGTGGTGAGCCCGTCTCCATTTTAATGACCAAGCCAACGATATAGTTCGTATATCAGTTTTTGAAAAATCTCATTGATACGAGCTGGGTATCGCACTTGGGTCTCAGACCTCTGTCTACCCCTATATTGGGAAGTACGTGAAGATATTTGTTTATTTTATTATTTTTAACCGTTTAAAGTGCAAGATATTCGGCGCTGTGGTCACCAATTCGTTGGCCTAGCTTGGCGATTATGGCAATCCCTCTTACGGAAGAAGACTTCCATAACATATATGTATTTATACATTTTTTGATATATCTTTTGTGTTTTTAGAGGTGTCGCTTATCTAGACATACTATATATACAAAACCTCCGTGAACCAGTTTTTACTCCGGTTCCACCGGTTTTCATGGTATCGCCAGCAGCAGACGTAGAAAACATATTTTTACATTTTCTCGGATCTGGGTGTTTGAGGTACCTTCGTTGTTTCTGATTCCATAATACATATTCTTAAGCTGCTTACTTTGAAACCAGAGCAATGTATTTGATGTCTCTGTTTGTGTACATAGCCTCCAATTCAAAATTCACAAGTAAACATTACTTTACATGAAGAATTCGTCGTTCTGATATTAACGACAGTTTTTCAACTTTTCTCCATAACCAAAGCTTAATCCATTTCCATCTCCGACCGTCCCCCTAATGAATTAGCGACACGAAATGTATGCCATCAGCGGGTTAATAGTTTAGGCCTGATTTGCATTCGCGGTCGATTACTTTAATACAATCAACAAATTAATGCTCACGGCTATAACAATTATTCAGCAGTCCTAGGCAGAGAGCCAGTCTTTTTTTATAGAAAAAGGAGGCAAACGAACAGGTGGCTCACGTGATGGTAAGTGATTACCGCCGCCCATGAACATCCGTAATACCAGAGGCTTAGCTGATGCGTTTCCTCCCTAAGAGTGCCCCCTGCCCCAGAATTGGGGAGGGGGGTGTGGGCCACCGGTTACCTGCACTCACCAGACGAAACGCAGAAGTTTGTTAGACTTCTACTTCACGCCGGTATTCTGTGAGGGCGTGGTACTTCCCCGGTCGAGCCGGCCCATTCATGAAACAAGAAAAGCTGATGCGTGGCTCTACAACTGTTGACACAGTCATGAAATTACCATCATAACCGCCAGTAAAGTCTACTGTAGGAGTACCATACACCCCGCATCTTAGATGCTGCTGCCTGTCATTGGAATGTTGAATTTTGGTCTGGTATTTTTGGAGATCGTTGTCCAGCTATCTATCTTTAACCAATGGTATTGTTTGGACTAGCTCCAAACATCGGTTGTCGGTTAAAACATCACATACATTGCTCGGATTCCAAAGTAAGAACCTTAAGCTCTTGTATCACGGAATCAGAAACAGCGAACCTACCTCGAACACTCAGAACCTAGAAAATGCAGATCCTATCGCGAATCCAAGCCGTTCACGAAGGTCGTTCGTAATTATGATATAAATATATAAATGATAATAGGAAATATTAGAGCACTTAATTACGTAATTAATATCTAAACAGTAACTACGATATAATATATCTTTACGCCGTTCACAATACAGGGACAGACGGAGGTCCAGACAATTAAGTACTTTCAACCCGTCTTTCACCGAAGATTTTTTAAGTTGGCTGGTTGTGAGCCTATCGCCGTCTTTATGCCTAAGCTAACGACATAAATCGTACATAAGTTTCGAAAGCCCATTAATATGAGGGGGATCTAACTTGCGTCTAAACTTGTATTCCGATCTCCCCACAACTCAGCCATCGGAAATTTTAAGGTTCAATCTTTATATAAAAATAAAATTGGAGTGTCTGTTTGTAATATTGGAATAACCGTTTTCCACTACATTTATTATTACTATCTTTACTACATACGGAACATACACCAAAATAACATTTTTTACAATTTTTGTCTGTTTGTTCCCGATAATCTCTGAAACGGCCCGATTTTAACAGGACTTTCACTGACAGATAGCTAATGTTATAAGGAGTAACATAGGCCACTTTTATTTTAGAAACATTATCAAGGTTCCGCGTTAAGAGTTAAACTGCGTGCAAAGCGCGGGGGCAGCTAGTATAATATATAAAACTCACTCAGAAGATTCCTACACACAAAATGTCTTAGTAAAACTATCATAATCCAACATGGCGCAGCTCTTAAACTACAGACGGCGGTCAGCAAGTGCCACAAAGCCTGGTAATTAGACAGAACATGGATGTAGACACGAGAGGCGCGCGTTAGTGGAGTCCGGAGCAGCCCGGGGTGATTTGTTACCTTTACTCATTAACACTAATTTGTAATTTGTCCGTAAGTTAGTTATATTTAAACCTTTGTAAACATATATAAATAAATATGCGTATAGATAGGAACAACATCACAAACATTGCTCCGATGTCAAAGTAAGGTAAGTAAAGGTATATCACAGAATACCGGCGTGAAGTAGAAGTCTAACAAACTCCTGAGTTTCGTCTGGTGAGTGCAGGTAACCGGAGGCCCACACCCTCCCCTAACCCATCACGTGAGCCACCTGCTCGTTTGCCTCCCTATTCTATAAAAAAAAGGTAGCACAAACACTCAGACCCGAGACAATGAAGAATAAATTGTTTTCTGCATTACCAATCTGGGAATCGAAGCTGAGAATTCAGAACTGGTGACAACCGCGCGCCGCTCGTCCACGGAGGTTGTTGCTACCTTTACGCCATACCAATACAAGGGTACACAGAGGTCTCGACAACTAAGTCCTTTCGACCCACTCTCTCTAAGATATATGATCCATTTATATGATCTACTCCCTCTCTCAAGAATATTAGCTATTAAATATTATTAATAGCTCTCTAGGAACTTGACGTCTAAACAATTATGTCTTTCCGACCTTCCTTCCACAGAAGACATTTTTGGGATAACGTGACAGGTGGTAAGCCCGTCGCCGTCTTTATTTCCAAGCCAACGGTGTAAATCGTCCATAAGTTTTTGAAAACAAAAGCCATTGATACGAGTCTGTCACCTGGGCATCGAACTCTTGACTCTTATTTCGATTACCCAAACAGTCGGCTATTGTGATTTACATCGTTACGTAGTTACTATCAGTTGTCTTAATATTAAATATTGTTGTAAAAAAAATATTATCACCCAATTCCCAATACAGGGGTAGACAGAGTTCTAGTCTAGACAATTAAGGCCCTTTGACTCACTTTCCACCGAATATATTTTCGGGACAACGTGACAGGTGGTGAGCCCGTCGCCATCTTTATGTCCAAGCTAACGACGTAAATCGTACATAAGTTTTTGAAAAAAAAAAACCATTAATACGAGTCTGTCGCCTGGGAATCGAACTCGGGTCTCTTGACTCGAATTTCGATTATATATATTGTGAAAATTATATATATTGTTGTGCAAGCATTTATTCTACGAAGATACATTTTTTTTTCCAAATGATACTGAAATACACCACTGCACATATTACACTGCAAACACCTATTGCTTGAATCTGGAGTGGTTTGTAATTGTTGAACGCAGACGCGAGCGATATTATGTTTTGCAGTCTGCGCCTTAAAACAATATGGTGTAGACGCTTAACATCATTCATAAGTATATAAGTTTTTATAAAGTCTTGGGTATGAGACTAGATATATCCTGAATAGAATGGAGTCTAGATCGACAAATGACTGACGTTACATAGTTGTAACTCTAGTCGGAGACAAAATATTCTATTCTGTGCATAATAAAAATTTTATTTTATGCTGAAAATTATTGGATTTATGAGTGTCAGCATTGTTCCTTTGTCTTTTATTCCTTAACTTACTTTTACCTGCTCGCCTAGACATAGAAGTTATAAACGGAAACACGCTATTGCCTGCTTTTAGGGATAGACAGTAAAATAGTATTTTAGAATTAAGTTACTTACCACGCCCTCTGTTGTCCAGTAGCAAAATCGCGTCTTACAGATACAAAATATGTTCAATCTTTACTTTATTGACATGCTTCACACAATAATTTTAGTTTTTGAATCACGCATCACATTAAACATATAAGGATATTTATTAAAAAGCTTATTTTTATAGAAAAGATAACAGTTAAATTTAGTGCAATAGTTCCGCTAGTTACCGCTGCAGCGCTCACTCCGTCCTCGATTTTTAATTATGGCAGGCCCGGGGGCGCGGCGGTGACAATTTGCAAGTCAAAGCCGCTGAAAAAACCTTAAAACACCCGACACACAGCCCTTTGGCACTTACTGCGAACAATAAATGACATAGAATTGATGCTTTATACCAATAATTTTTAATACTTTGTAAGGTATACTTTTTTCTGACTTAGTGTAGTCTGCTAGTCACGATAGCCGAGTGGCTGGGTGATTGGGATTCGGAGTAAAGAGACCCGAGTTCAGTCGCCAGGTGGCAGGTTTGTATCAATAGGTTTTTTCAAAAATTTAAGTACGAATCGTATAGCTTTAAGTACGAATCGTATAGTTTGGACATTAAGACGGCGACGGGCTCGCCACCTCGCACGTTGTTTCAAAAATGTATTCGACAAGTACTTTTATTCATTAAATTATTTTTTTACGTATAAAATTAGGTAATATAAGTATTATGAATCAATGTTATTTTTTAGATTGACTTTTTAAACCTTATTGACCATTTTCTATTGTTTATTTATTTTAATGTGATGTGTATTTATGGTTGATTGTTTTTAATAATTACTATTTTATCTCTATTATTTAGTCTAAATATTTTTCATTATGATAACAATTAATTAAATTTATATTTGCATGTCGGATATTGCTGAAACATATTTGATCTTTTTATTTTATAATTGTCATCTTGTGTACACTGTTTCTAGCAAATAAACGATTGAATTGAATTGAATTGAATTGATGGAAGGTGGGTCGAAAGGACTTAATTGCCTAGTCTTTTGTCTACCCCTATATTGGAAATGGCGTGAATACATATTTTTATTGGTGTGGTCTGGATCAGTACTCTTAACTTTGTATCGTCAAGTTCCTAGAGAGGTAAAGAGATAGAGGAAGAAAGAGTGTAATCATATTCCATCTTAATCCTCGGGGAAGTTGGTAACCACAATTTGACAACATTAAGAGTTTCAAATTGTAGAAGTGTTATACGGCAACACAGCGTGTGAGTTTATTGCAATTGTGAATATATGGATTCAGTTCCCGGACTTCACACGAAAGCATTGATTGAGGACGTGCGTGAAAGCATTGATTGAGGACGTGCGTGCGTGGCTGCTCACCAGAAGATTTTCTGTGCTTTTGTGGATCTTGAGAAAGCATTTGATAAGGTTGTAAGGAAGAAAATGTGGGAACTGTTGCCGGGGTATGGTGTGGATGGTCGATTGCTAAGGGCTGTGCAGTCACTTTACTGTGACTGTAAAGCCTGTGTGCGGGTAGGGCATGACCTGTCACCCATGTTTAGCGTCCAAACGGGCGTAAAACAGGGTTGTGTCATGTCTTCCTGGCTGTTCATACTGTATCTCGACAGCTGTTTACAGAAGCTGAAAGATAGCTGTTTGGGTGTGAAATTGGGTGACATAAAAGTAAATTGTCAGCTATATGCTGATGATGCAGTGCTGATTGCACCATCAGAGGCAGAACTGCAGGCATTAGTCACGTGTATGAAAGAATAATGTGAAATTAATGATCTCCGTTTGAACGCTAATAAAACTAAGGTTCTGGTATTTGAAAGGGACGAAGAAAGAACAAAGTGCGTAATTTGGGTAAATCAGGAATGTCTAGAACAGGTGAATGAAATTGTATACTTGGGGAGTGCGTTTAGCCGGGATGGAAGATGTGATTTAGATGTGGACAGGCGTGTCGCTGCCGGGAACAAAGTCAATGGTGCCCTGACTGCGTTAATCAAAAGGCAAGGCGTTGTGAAAAGTGCACGCCTTGCAATACATAACGCAGTGTTGGTACCGACTTTGTTATATGGCAGCGAAACCTGGGTATGCCAGAAGAAGCATAAAAGCAGGTTGAATGCAGTGGAGATGCGATCTCTTCGTAAAATGTGCGGCCATACCATGGCCGACCGAAAGCGAAACGAAGAGATTCGCAATATGGCAGGTTTGAAAGATGACCTGGTCTCAAAAATGGATAAAGGCGTGCTTCGATGGTTTGGACACGTTGAGCGAATGAGTGAAGACCGAATGGTGAAGAAAATATATAGCGCGAAAGTTAATATTAAAAGGTGTCGAGGTAGACCGAGACTAACTTTCGAAGACCATGTGAGCAAATTGCTCGAAGAGAGGAGGGTCAAGAGTACTCGGATACCTAGACGTGCATGTATGAAGAAGATGATGAATCTGAAAGAAGCGAAAGAAGTATGTAGGGATCGTGACACTTGGCGATCTGTTCTCTCTGGCTACCCCGTCAGGGATTGTGCGTGAAGATAAATAAATATAAGTTCCCGGACTGATCAAGGTAGAACAAATACTCTTTCTTCATTGTCTCGTCTGTGCTTGTTTGTGGTACTTTCTTTGTTTCTGATTACATAACACTAGTGCTTTAACAAGATGGAGTGACGGCCTGCGCAACTTTGCGGTAAGTCGATGGATGCAAGTAGCTCGGGATCGTTCTCTGTGGTAATCTTTGGGGGAGGCCTATGTTCAGCAGTAGACATTTGATAGGCTGTGAAGAAGAAGAAGAAGTACTTTCACTTCTTACTTTGGACTTAGAGCAATATATGTGATGACATTGTGTATACACATACATATGTGTATATCCTATCGATTTGTTAAACTATATTGTTTAACTGTCTGCATGCCAAGGCGGTGAGGCATTTTACTTTAAAGGTAACAAAGCACCTGCATTATTACTCTCAACAATAACAATTTTTGTGAACACAAAATAAAGTACTACAAACATTAAACAAAAAGTCACAATAGCCGGGTGGTCGGAATTTCGACTCAAAAGACCCGAGTTCGATCTTCAGGTGGCAGGCTCATACCAATGGGCTCACCACCTGTCACGTTGTCCCGAAAAATATCTTCGGTGGAAGGTACGTCGAAGGGACTTAATTGTCTAGACAAAACCTCTGTCTACCCCTGTATGGGAATGGCTCGAATGTTTTTTTTTTATTAAAATAATAACAGTAATTTAATTTGGTAATTTCTACTCCATGCATCCCTTGTTCTGTTCACGATCTCTCTCGGAGGTGAATTTCGTTAGCTCTCATTTGTTTTGTCGTAATTGCTCGAGATATGAGGGTTTATCGAACCCCCCTCCCTTCGCCCCGCACCCCGCCGCCCTAGCCGCGGCCCGCCCCGCTACTTTATTGGATTGCTTTATTGGCTCTTTAAAGTAACGAACCTATGTAACCGCGTCATTGATGTTCTTTTCTCGTTCACTTCTCGCGTTGTTTACTTGATGTGATCTACGACATGCTGAATGTGGTTAAGTTACAAAAATGGTTCTAGTTTTTTAACGAAAACAACAATCTCATGACCTATAGCGATATATTGGGGTGGTCAGAGATCTAGAAGGCATTGTCCTTTTAAACCACTTTTCACCAGTGCATATTTGTCAGATGAGCCTGTTGATGATGATATAAATTGTACATAAGTTTATAAGAAACTTTTTATTACGAACCTTTCTCTGTTCCTGATTCGAATTTAGCTCGCCCACCGTCGCAGCTACATTGACCCCTACTCCGTAACTTGGATGTAGTAAGTCTCTAATATTTACTGCTCTATCGTGGCACTACGCGATATGTTTAGAATTAAAATGTGAGTAGCAGACTTATGTACGATTTATAGCTAGACTTATGTTAGCTTGGACATAAAAACTACGACAGGCTCACTAAATTGTCACATCGTCTCAAAAAATGTCTTCCGTGGAAGGGGGGGTCTGACAGACTTAATTATCTAGACTGCCTAACCTAAGAGTATATTGGGTATGGTATATGTGTTCTGTATTGGGAATAGCGTGAAGATATTTTTTATATAACTTTTTTTTGGTATTAGGAATACTTATTCTGTGTGGTGATCTTTACGAATGAGTTCATTTACTTTTATTTGCTTTTATAAAAGTTGAATGAATTGTATAAGTTGAGTAACCTAGACGCGTGTATGAGTAAATTGATGATTATGAAAGAAGCGATAGAGGAATGCAGGAAAAAAAATTAAAAAACATTAAAAGTAACTGCAGGAATCTCAATGTTGCCTTCGTCATCGACCGGCAAGTTACGTTTTTAAATTATTTAAATCTAATATTCCTGTTAGTCAAGCCTGTTAGTAAGGCAGGGTAAGGTTACTGTTGACCTAGTTAGATACAATTTAAATTATTGTAACGGAATTCGATAACGATGAAATGCAACGATGCATATGTCCTATCCAAAAATGTTCTGAAGTTGGTTCGCTTATACGAGGTACTACCTATTCATTAATTAAATACGTAAATCAGATACATACATAAAGATATACAAAAATCAGATAAAATATAGACACAGTAGAATGTATATATAGTAGAAGTAATTGCTTAATGAATAAGTTGCCGTCAAATCAAGAAACGTACTATTTAACATCTGCATCATAAGAACGTTTAGTACAACAAAATCCTTTGAATGTTTTTACACAATCAACTCTACTACTTTCTTTTTCCATCTCTTCGTACTCATCAATTTTCGACAATTATTTTTCAAATTCTTTGCGTGGATGCTGTGGCGGCTGCAGTGGACCCTGTTGTCCTTGCATTACAATCTACGCGTGGTGTACGAAGACATGTTAATATAGCGGCCGAAACGTCTACAACCCTGCAGTGTGTCATCGTAAGCAATTGTAATCAGTGCCGTTAAAGTGAAATAAACCTGTAAAAGTCTGGTATGAGAGAGTTTGCTATAGTCGACAAGCTTGGTAAGCGGATCACCAAATACATTCGCTACGGTCTCCAGAATTATTGTTTGGTATTTATTTTTTTAGATGTTCCTGCTATCTGACGATAGTTTTTGAGCTTGTCCTTTAGTACATGTCCTGAAATACTTTTTTATTTCTCCATCAATTCTCATTGTTGATTGTCTTCAAAGCATTTCATCATATTTTTCTTCACCTCCGAAAATGTAATATCTTAAATTCTTAATATATGAGAAATGTCTATAATTTTATTAGTACAAATTAAGTACTTTATGATCTGGTAATGAGACATCGGGCGATTTTTGTCCTGTGTGTTGACCCTGATGCGTTGACACACAGGACAAAAATCGCAATGGTTTCCTTACTGAAGGTGGTTGAGATCGCAATCATAATTTTATCAATTCAACAATAAAATAAATATAAAACATTTTAACTATCAAACAACCTTAATACAGCTTTCATTATAATATTATTGACGTATTATTTCGTATATAAACGATTTTCTCACAGATGAAATCTATATGTCTAAATATCAAATACTAAATACTTTCTAAAAAGTTAAAATCATGGTATAAACAAAATTAAGATAATTGATGAATGCTAAAAGCGCCATCTAGGTTGGGTCTTAAACTCCAAAGAAAATGTACACCATTTTGTTCAGATGCATCGCCATCTAGCGACGAGTAGTTACAATTATATGTATTAATTATAGTCTAGATGTCACTAAAGTAAATGTTCTTTTTTAGAACCTAAATGTACATTTTATTTGATCAAAATGTAGTAGCCCATACGCTAGCCATAACATAACTTTTAAAGAAACATTTCGATTTACACTTACATTCCATTTAATTTAATATTATTATTTATAGTACTGGTTAACTAGATTCGTTTTAAGCATGAATTTACAGAAATTACAGTCGGAGACGGAAAATGTCTGGAATATTGCAAAGCGTCCATTAGATGGCAGTAAACCCATATAAAAATAAACAGTCTAAATTTAATTCAGTAGAGTGAATGTCATTGATAGTTGATGAATTGTGTACAAGCGCGCTACAATAAATTTAGATAACATTTTAACTGATTCAAAGGTTTATTTGACACATAGGGAAATAGTCCACAAATACTGGTGGATAAAACAGGGACTGACTTTGGTTATTCAGATTTGTATAGTTGAAGTCTTGACATTTTTTGCGATATTTAATACATTGATAAGAGATGATATGATGATGATACAATACAATTTGATAAGAGGCGATTATAGTAAATCCTCCTTACAGGAGAGGTCTATTCCTGGCCTTATTTGCAGTTGAATTTATAGGCCGTTATGTAATAAGATTAAGAAAGTTTTCTCAAAAATTCTAATACTGTAAAATTATCTTGCACAATTCCATATTCGAAATCAATAAATAGAATAAGGTATACCAGAATTCACTATGATATATCTGTGTCCATAATCTTCTAATATATAGTCTAATGTTTTGATATTTAATTTGATATATTATTTAGGTATATAAATTGATTTATAAATTAATAACTGTCTTATAAGGGAAATATCATATTTTATTTATATTTAATATTATTAATAAATTTTATATATAATATATAATATAATATTATATATAGTATAATATTAAGGCCGGCAACGCATCTGCTAAGCCTGTGGTATGCGTGTATATTGCGGGTGTTCATAGGCGGTGGTAATCACTTACCATCACGTGAGCCACCTGCACGTTTGCCTCCCTTTTCTATAAAAAAAATATATTGTATACAGATTTATATGTTAATTAAGACGAAGTGTCAAAAAATATTTATGTATATCGTAATTTTGGTGCACATCATACAGGTTCGCCTAGTGAGGAGATCATAAACTATCAAGTCATGTAAATAAATCTTCTTCAATCATAGACACAAGTGGTTACATATACTTTTTGTAACATGTTAATGTAATGTTTGTCTTAAGGTTGCAAGTAAATATTTTCTCTATTTCCTGTTTCTATTGATTACCTGTTGTTTTCTAAACCTAAACCTAAACCTAGTTCTACATACTAATATTAACAACGGAAACAATATCAATAAGTTCAGTTTTTTTTTTGCAACCTGTCTCAAGTGACCTAAACAAATTGATGTTGACAAAATTTTCATCACCACAACTTGTTGCAAGTTCACATCTTAAGAAAGGCTTCCTCTAAAAATTGTCACAAAACTCAAAATGGTCTATACAACGACAAAGACACCGACGACCACCCTCGCGTCTATGGGTGCTTCTATTGTCCCACAGCGGTAATACTAAAACTGACGGACTCATCGACCACAACCAAATGGCTGCAGATTCCATGGTACAGCAGATCCCATCCGCAGAGATGGTGGTACTCCGCGACTTTAACGCCCACCACGCCGAACGGCTACGATCTCGAACCACTGATCATGCGGGGAGATCTATTTTGACTTTGCCTTAGCATATGATCTGACACAACTGGTTACTTCGCCAACGCGGGTTACGGATGTTGCTGACCTCTCATCCGGAGGGCTAAGTGGTCTCCATCAATGCCCCTTTGGGTTCATCGAACCACTGCCTGATTCGGAGTAAAGTACCTATCATGCGCCCATTGCGGTCGCGATATGCAGGCCACCGCCGTATGTGGCACTACTGGTCTTTCTTTGCATCCTACCCATTGGGGCAGGTTTGCTTCTCGCTTGGTAATCCCGACGCCGTTGCAAATTCCGATCGCCGATGTGGTGCTTCAAGGAATGGAACTCTTCGTATCTTGGCCAGTGATACCCATCGGTGGTAGATCTAGGTGATAGGCCTTTGTTTGGCCGGGCCTGGGTTAATGCATCGGCGTCTCGGGATTCTAAAACTAGCGTTATATATAAGAAGTATATAATTAAGTATATTGTAAGTAGTAATATACGAAGTATAACTATGCCGCCAGGTCCTACAAAGTTATAATTGCGGCAAAGTTCGAGCACATTGGCAGAATAGGCAAGAAACTAGTGCGTCTTACATCAGGAACTCGTGCGTTTTGGTCCCTCGCCAATGCTATCCAAGATAATTTCAGTCAGCCATCACTACCACCTCTGCACGGAGAGGAAAACTCGCTGACACCAAACCGACGCAAAGGAGAAAATCGATCTTGTAGTTTTTCTTTTTGCGTCCAATTGTGTGTTTGTGGTGCCTTCGTTGTTTCCGATTCCTATACCTCAAGTGCTTTAGCATCTTACATTGGGATCGGATCAATGTATGTGATGTTGTCTCTCTCTCTATATATATACATATGTACTTATTTATGCATTTAATTCGAATCTCGATGACAGGGGGAACTCACCGCCGACCATCCCGTGCAGTGAGTGCTCTATGCCGAGCATCCGGTTTTTTCAGAGCTCAGTGCACAAAGCACTCCACACCCTGGATATCCAAAAGTCGAGTGGGCCCGATGGAAGCCCCCCTATAGTATCGAGGCTGTGTGCCCCAGAGTTGGCACCGGTTCTAACGCGTCTTTTCCGGTACTCCTACTCTCAAGGCGTCGTCCCGAAGGCATGAAAGACAGCTTTGCTGCACCCGTTCCCTAAGAAAGGCGACCGCTCAGATCCGTGCAACTATAGAAAATAATTGAGTCCAGCACGGGCAGCACTGTCTCGGGTATATCGCCAATCTGCTTGTCAAGCGGATTCTATGGAGCCTATTATATCGTACAGTAGACATTTAAAGGCCGTTATGTACGTGAATGTAAATGTTCGTGTTTAAATCAGCAATAATAATGATACCATTGCCAAATAATGGGCTTCCAAAGAAATTTTGTAATTGGGTCACTAGTTTTCTCACAGACCGGAGCATCGAGGTCGTAGTTGATGGTGCATGCTCGGACTCCACGTCTGTGAACGCTGGTGTCCAACAAGGTTGAGTGCTATCGCCAACCGTGTTTCTTCTGCATATCAATTAATTGTTTCAAATCAGTAACATTCATTGCTATGGAAACGACAGCCTGGTGATGCCTTATACACCGGCCGTGTCAATGTTTCTCGGAGACACGTCGACGAGTTCCGGAACAAACTTGTGTCTGATGTCGAGATTTTGTTAGAAAAAATCTGGGACTGGGGCCGACTAAAGTTTTAGTCCAGTTCAACCCTAAAAAGACACAAGTTTGCGCGTTTACCGCTAAAAAGAAGCACTATATGGCAAGGCAGCAGCCTTCAGTGGTTTTTTCGGACCGATACGACTTAGGGACCTTCAAGAAAAGAGCCTATACCTTTCTCAAAGACCGGCCAGGCATCTGCTATTCCTCTGGTATTGCAGGTGTTCATGGACGGCGGAAATCTCTTACCATCACGTGAGCCACCTACTAGTTTACCTCTTATTTCTCAGAACGCTTTTTCGCAGAACTGGAATAAACAGAGGTCTAGACCTCTGTTTAAGTATCTTCGACACACCTTTCACCAAAAAATATATATATTAAAAGAAACCTAAGCTTATCCACTTGTAAGCAGTTGAAAATTTTCCTCTTATGTTGTTTATTATCTCTTATGTTATTTAAAATAAAACGATTTTCGGATTTTATCGCGTTTTTAATTAGTTTTTACAAACTATTTTTATTTCTATCTTTATTTCGGATGCTTTACAGCAACCGTGGTCACGGGGGGACTGTAAAAACTAATTAAAAACGCGATAAAATTCGAAAATCGTTTTATTTTAAATGTGTAGTATTCGCATAAATACAAGAAATCATTATCTCTTATGTTAGTTAAATCTAGTAGAAAAATATATTCACACTATTCCCAATACTAGGGTAGACAAAAGCCTAGTCTATTTAGTCCTTTCGAACACCTTTCACCGAAGATATTTTTTTGGAGGAACGTGGGAGGTGGTGAGTCTGTTACTGTCTAATGTACGATCCAACGATGTGAATCCATCCGAAAAAACCCATAGGTACGAGCCTGCCACCTGGGGATCGAACTCGGGTCTCTCGTCTCGAATTCCGATCACCCTACCACTCGTCTATCGTGACTTAAAAAGTAATACGTTTTGCATAAGTTTTGGAAAAACCTATTGGTACGAGCCTACCACCTGAGAATCGGGTTTCTTGATTCGAATTTCGATCCCCCAACCAATCGGCTATCATACCAACAAATTATAGCAATGTTGTTTAAGGAACCCAGAAAAACTATTACTCACTACAGTTCAAGTAAAGTAAGCGATATCAAAAATATTGTTTTTCCATGTGCAATACTATTTGTAATAACCTACCTAAATAAATTAAAACGCAGCCATTCACTAAATTTAAAAATGCACTTCAAAGGTGGCTACTAGATAAAAATTTCTACTCTGTTGAGGAATAAATATCAACAATAAATATTGGTTGTTAAAGGATCGACGCATAAGTTAAATTTGAACATTTTGTGTAAGCTTAAATTTAGATTTAAGTTTTTAGATTGTCATTAGATTCACATTATTTTGCATGCTATAAAATAGCTAAGTAGGTTAATGAGACATAATTATACCACTGTAACATGTTCACACAATGCACCCTACTTATGCGGCAAATAGTTAAGTAATTTGAATTTAAATTTGGAAAATGGAATTCTTTGCCAAATTTAAAGTAAATTAACTTAAATCATGATAACGGGGAGGGTTTTATATAATCTCCATGCTTGGCAAGCGGATTGGCGATCGCAGTAACAGACATTTAGCATCGTAAATGCTGCTGCCCATCACCGGCTTATTTCCCAGAACGCGTCTTCGCAGTTGAATATATT
Organism: Sericinus montela; assembly: GCA_029286605.1. Lineage (NCBI taxonomy): Eukaryota > Metazoa > Arthropoda > Insecta > Lepidoptera > Papilionidae > Sericinus > Sericinus montela. Next base: position 8,063,039 of record JAGSMR010000014.1, read on the forward strand.
TATATTTATTAATATGCATCACGGGTCTATTGAATTTTAATCTGGTATATTTTGAGATTGTTATTGCTCCATCTGTCCATAGCCAATTGTAAGGCTTTTCCCTTAGCCACGATATCCGAGTGGTTGGGTGGGCGGAATTTCGAGTCAAGATATCCGAGTCCGATCCCCTGGCGGCAGGCTCCACCAGTGGGTTTTTCAAATTTTATGTACGAATTATATCGTTGGCTTTGATATAAAGACGGCGACGGGCTCACTACCGCGTTGTCCCGAAAATATCTTCGGCGGAACGTGGGTCAAAGGGACTTAATTGTTTAGACTAGACCTCAGTCTACCTCCGTATTGGGAATTGCGTGAAGATATTTATTTATTTATTTATTGTACCTTAATCGCCTCTTACGACACCCACGTATATTCTTACGACGTTACAAGTTAAGTTGTAATTTATTTATATAAAAATGTATGTAACGAAAATCCGAGTGAGTGAACCAGATCTTTAAACTCCTGTTTCATTTGATTTCGTGCCTCTGAGTACGAAGCTCCCAATAAAATTCATTTAGGCAGGCAAATGAGCATGCTCTTCTTCCGCCAAAACCATAGTGTAGAATTGCAGTAAGACATTTGATCATAAAACATATAAAATACAAGTATTTTTATATATCTATGATTGTTTTCGAGTCATAGTTGGTATTTTTCCCGACATTTGTCAGTAGTCTTTCACCATTTTTAAGTTTATTCCTTAGTCGTTTCTTATGACACCCACAGGTAGGGGGATGGTAATTACAATATTCGGTACTAATAAATTATGTTAAATCAAGCAGCTGCAGAGCAAGCAGACAAAATACTTGTACAAACACAAACCTTCACGCACATATGGGGTAGCCAGACAGAACAGAACGAGAGAGAGACGCCTAGTGTCACGATCCTTACACAGCTCTTTCGCTACTTTCAGATTCATAATTTTCTTCATACATGCACGTCGAGGTATCCGAGTACTCTTGACGTTCCCTTCTTCGAGCAATTTGCTCACATGGTCTTCTAAAGTTAGTCTCGGCCTATCTCGACCCCTTTTAATATTAACTTTCGCGATATATATTTTCTTCACCATTCGGTCTTCGCTCATTCGCACAACACACACAAACCTGAAAAATATTATCCTACTTCTGTATAATTCAGCGTAACTGTTGTTAATATTAAATTTTGAATGGATTTACTAATTTAAATTTAATATCTTGATACCACCAAAGACACTTTTTGAGGCTTGACGATCGAATTCGGGTCTCTTGTCTCGAATTCAGATCACCCAACCACTCGACTATCGCAGCTACTGAATGGATTTCCTGATCATTTTATACTGTGTAGATATCTTTTACAGGCGGCGAGGGACTCTTGAGCGAAGTTCTTTATTAAAAATGTTGGAGGTTGTTGTTTGAGCGTTCGGTTTGCCGCCAGTTTGCTCTGCCCCCCTACTTATTTTGATTCGTAAATTTGTAATGAAAATTGTGGCCGGAAGCTTCTTCGGTTGATATGAAGAACGGTGTAATTAGAGATTTTATTTCTTACATTTACTCGATTAGATACCTATAAAAAGTAATACAATAAAATTTAAGAAATTTACCGTGTTTCGTTTACTTCTTAATCAGGCACTTTTGAGGAACCATGGTTGCCTAGTCGTCAGAACGCTTGCTTTATATGCGAGTGATCCATGTTCAATCTCCAGGCCCGCAACACTAAATTTGTTAAAATTTTTAGTTTTTTTGTTTTTGTTTACGAAAATGGTTAAGAGTGGTGCTGACCCTGACGACTCTGTAGAACTAGTCTACCATACATACCTACATACATAACGGCCTGCTTAAATGCACTGCAGGACATAGGCCTCCCCCATAGGGAGGATTTGCCATAATCGCCACGCTTGGCAAGCGGGTTGGCGATCGCAGTACCAGACTACTCGCACTTCAGACACTGCTGCACATCTTCGGTATGATTATTTTGGTCTGATATTTTTTAAGAAATGGTCATCCCAACTCTCTGTCGGTTGCCATAACGATATTCAAGACTGTTTCCCTCAATCGCCTCTTACGATATCCATTGGAAAAAAGGGCAATATTCTTACGCTGTTACCACACTAGTCTACTTTTATTAGATAATGTTGCAGAAATAGATTCTTTGCTTTAAAACATCTTACAAAAATATTGCTTTTTTGGGGCATACTTAGAATTAACTTTTTTTCTCCTTGTGGTGAATAAACTAAATTAAATAAAAATAACAAACACCCTGTTGATGATGTTGTTGTTTATGGAGACTCGTACCAATTTTTTAAGCGTATGTTGCGTAATTCTATCATTGGCTTTAACGCTAATTCGGAGACCTGTTCACAAACTGTCACGATGTCCCTAAAATTGTCTTCGATCATAAGTTGGTCGTAGGGACTTCATTTTCTAGACCTCTGTCTACCCCTGTATTGCGAATGGCGTGAAGATATTTTTATATATATTTTGATTCCTTGTATTCAGCTAATGCAAAAAATCGTTTTATTTAATATATATAATATAGATAATATTCCAAAATCGTTTTACATGTAATACTCATCTCATGCTCAACTAATGATAAAAATAATATCTTCACGCAATTCCCAATATAGGGGTAGACAGAGGTCTAGTCTAGACAATTAAGTCCCTTTGACCCATCTTCCACCGAAGATATTTTCGGGACAACGTGACAGGTGGTGAACCCGTCGTCGTCTTTATATCCAAGCGAACGCGAATATAATTCGTACACAAGTTTTTGAAAAAGCCATTGGTACGAGCCTGTCACTTGAGGATCGAACTCGGGTCTCTTGACTCGAAATTCCGACCACCCAACCACTCGGCTATCGTGACTCAACTCATGATGAACTCCGAAATAAACTACATATACGTATTAATTAGGAAATTTTGATACATAGAACATAATCTAAAACCTGCCTAATAAGCTGCATAAAGGCATATAATAGTTAATTTACAACTTCTAATGAAATAAAATTAAAAAACAGAAACCTCAGCCGCAGCCGCGCAGCCTACAGACAAACAACAAAAGTCTGCGTCGAAATTCCAACGCAATATCACTTTGCAGATTCAAAACAAACTCGTGCAAACCGAATTCGCTACAGTAGCACCCACTCGGTAATAAATGGAGACGAGCGCAGAGCGGAGCCTGGCTACAGCCAGAGTATGCTGAGTCGCAGTGAGTGAGTGGACCGAGCGGTGAGTTAACTCGACCCCCAAACGACAATTTAATAAAGAAAGCTAAAGCCGCGCCGCGCCTCCGCAGTAATAACGTTTGTAAAAATATCCGCAGACACACTGTTAAGGGGTAGCGTATGTTTGCCGGTTAATCAAATTTTGCTATATTTTTAAATACCAACATGCTACATTTGTGTGTAGATATTAATTTGTAATATGTGAAAGACGACTTTTTAAGTAAGTTAATTCTTAAATCTTAGTTTTCATTAGAAAATAATTTCAAAAGAAATTAGATTTAAGAAAAAAAAAACCGATAATCTAATTCAAAAATAAGACAATGCTAGAAAAAACATCTAAAACAAATTTCTTTGATGAATTATTCTAATAATTTATTAAATTAGTAACGGAATTTGGGTGCTGCAGGATAAAGGTACTCGCCAGGTCGAGTGTTCGTGACCTGGAGAGGAAGTATCCTCCACCATAGTGCTATGGGTAACTTAAATAACGCGATGTAGGATGCTGTTGTGATTCCTGAATTGTCCGCAACAGCAAGCTTCTAAGTGGTGACATATGACTTCTATTTTCATATTTATATTCCTGACTACTTTTTACCTTATTTAAAGGTTTCTATTACGATAGGTGGTCTATTGCGATACGCACGGAGAAATTGGAATATTTTAATATTTATTGGGTGGTATATTTTTACGCAATAGCTTCACTGTACACATCTTTGAAAAGTTATTAAAATGCTTTCTAATTTCCTTGACCCGAGTTTGCTCGAGGCTCGTGCCAATGGGTTTTTTTCAAAACTTATATATGATTTATATCGTTAGCATGGACATAAAGACGACGAAGGGCTAACGGCCTGTCACATTGTCCCAAAAATGTCTTCGGTGGAAGGTGGAATGAAAAGACCTAATTGTCTAGATCCTTGTCTACCGCAGTATTGGAAGTAGAAGATATTTATTTTTCATTTTCTAGAAAATCTTCACGCATCAGAGGTCTAGACAATTTAGTTGTTCCACATTTCAATTAATTTTTGTGTGAGACAATGCTACACATGATGAGCCTGTCGCCGACTTAATCTCCAAGCCAACGATGAAATACGTACCTAAGTTTTTGAAAAAAAAAAACTCATTGGTACTTGCCTAGCTCCTGGGGATCGATCTCGAGTCTCTTGTCTCGAGTGCCGATCTCCCAATCACTCGGTTACGACATTGCTAGGAAATTAATTAAAAATTAAGGAGAAAGTTTGCCCTTAACTGGGCAGGGTGCGGTCTCATAGAGTTTTATTTGCACGTCGCCTTAACCCGCGCCCTGCCAATATTAAATTCTGCGAGCTCACCCCCGCGCGGCGCCTGCAGCCCCGCCCGCCCCGGCGCCCCCCGGTACATACGGAACGCTGGAATTACATTATGTGTTTGTCTAGCTTAGCTTCAGTGTTCAGTAATGTCTGGATGAACTTATGATTTGATTAAAATTAATTATGCAATTTTTGCAAATGATTTTTTGTATTACATTTTTATTATTATTGTTTACGCCACAATATAAGCCACTTTAAGCACAGAGTTGTTAAATAAGAACTCATGGTTTAAAGATATGAGCTTCGTTAAGTCTACCTCGGGATGGTTGCTTCTTGAGGACTCAGGTATGCTCTCAATTAAAAAAAAACAGAATGATATCTATATTTAAGTATATCTCGGCAACTTGTTTTGGATTTTGTTTGTATGTTTTATTGTAACGTGTTGTATATTTATGAGAAAGATTAGCAAGGGTCAATTATTTCTGGAATTTCATAATTTAAAAGTTGTAACCATAAAATTACGTAGCAAATTCCGTATGGGAAAACAATAGTAAACCGAAAAACCTTTCTTTGTCGGCATTTGATTCTGGGATTTTACATTTCGATTAGTGTTTAGTGTTGTACCTGTATGCATTTTGTAGAAGTCGTGCACGCACCTGTGGCCATCCCACAGATGCTTGCATGCGGAGGACAGGGAAGTGCTATTCTTTTGTTCGACCCTGACCATTTGTTCTTTTCGTATACAGAAATATTTAGAAACATTGAACAACATACTTACATCTAAGTGATTAGTAAACTGTCTAGCAGTCAGCTCAATAGCTTATTAATGGTGTTTCGATTTAAATAGTTTACTAATAAAATTTACTAAGTAACCGACGCCGGTATTGTAAGGCTGTGGAACTACTTTGGATGAGTCGGTTCATTCGGTGCTACCACTCAAAATGCAGATTGAATACACATCGGACCGAACTGGGGTCTCAATAAGCTTGATACTAAGATCAAGCTTATTGAGACCCGAATTTGATGCCTAGGTGGCAGGCTCGTACTAATGTACCAGTTTTTTCAAAACCTATGTACGATGAGTCATACATAGTTTTCTCACTCACTTAAGGTCATCGATGGCTTGGGCATAAAGACGGCGACGGGATCAACACCTGTCACGTTGTCCCAAAAATATCGTAGTTGGAAGAAGGGTCAAAGCGACTTAATTGTCTAGACTAGACCTCTGTCTACCCCAGTATTTGGAAAGGCGTGAAGAAAGAAAGAAATACCCAACAAAAACTTTTAAAAAAATTACGTGTAAACTTCACGAGTGGCAACCCAGTTCAGGCAAACGCAGTGTGGGACGATCCCCCACAAAGATGGAGTGACGTCTTGTAAAATGTGCGGCAGGTGGCTGAGGGCAGATTTTTATTGCAAATGGTCTACGGGGAGGTCTACGTTCAGCACTGGACTTTTGAAAGGATTTAAAGAAGAAGTAGATGCATTATAGTTTTTTTTATAGAATAGGGAGGCAAACGAGCAGGTGGGTCACGTGATGGTAAGTGATCTCACTTTCAGCGTAATGCTGCAGACATTCTCAGCTGGAACCTTGGTGTGACTTCTCAAGCTGGCTAGAGAGCGATCATATATTATTTGAAATTGTCATATTGTTTACAAAAAATTAAGTTAATTTAAATATTTTTTCATTTTTAACAGTAGTTGAGCCATGCGTCAGCTTTTGTTGTTGCATGAATGTGCAGGCTCGACCGGGGAAGTACCACGACCTTACAGAATATCGGCGTGAAGTAGAAGTCTTACAAATTTCTGCGTTTCGTCTGGTGAGTGCAGGTAACCGGAGGCCCCCTCCCCAAATCTGGAGGGCTGGACTCTAAGGCCGGCAACTCTGTTAATGCAGGTGTTCATGGGTGGCGGTAATCACTTACTATCATGTGAGCCACCTGCTCGTTTGCCTCCCTTTTCTATATAAAAAAAAACTTATTCCATCAGTCTTTCAGTCCGAAGCTTAAACAATTCGGTGTTTTCAAAGCACATGTCACTGGAGCTTAATGTGGGATACAAATTAATAAACATACGTTCCCCAACTTTCTTGAAACGCGATTGTATAGAATTCATTGAGTGAATTTGTTTAGTACGTTTGTTCCCGGTGCAAACACTCGACCGGAGCCGCGGCGATGCTGCCAGGAACAAACTCCTTGAGACAATCTACTTTGTTTCCCACTCGTGACTGCTGTCGGACGAACAAATAACCAACTGTTGGTCTTTCCAATGACAAATTAATGGAGAGGGTAACAACAAAAGTCTGAACAAATAATTGAAAAAGAAAATACAACTCAAGGATTCTGGTGACATACAGGTTATGAAGCTGTCGCCAGCCCTGAGATCTGTTCAAATTCAAATTCAAATTCAAATTTATGTTGCTGTCATGTTTCGATTCTCGGACGGGTCAATGTAAAAAAAAATCAATTTTTTTTCGGTTCAGGTGCTTGTGGTACCTTCGTTGTTTCTGATACCATAAAATAAGCAAAGTAAGGCGCTAAAGCTTTTTACTTAAAGATCTGTGCAATGTATGTGATAGACAGAGGGTGAGACAAAAGTCTAGTATTGACAATTAAGTCCCTACGACCTATCTTCCATCGAGGATATTTTCGGGACAACGTGACAGGTTGTGAGCCCGTCGCCGTCTTTATATCCAAGCTAACGATATAATTCGTACATAAGTTTATGTAAAAGCCATTGGTACGAGCCTGCCACCTGGGGATCGAACTCGGGTCTCTTGACTCGAAATTCCGACCACCCAACCACTCGGCTACTGACTCGTGACTCTCTATACTTTCAATAAACATTAAAAACAAAACAACAGCCGATACGTTCATTAAAGTTAAGCTTTTATTTCTAAAACTGTAGCAGTGTTAATTGTATATATTTTGTTTTTATTTTTTTATAATTATATATTTATAAATATATATTTTTTGTAGTATATAATTTGTTTTATATATTACTATGGTATTCAGAGAGATAAACAGGCAGATTTTTGTCAGACAATATGATCGGTTAGATCATGTTGTATTAGAAATTTTCAGAAAAAGCAGAGGCACTGCGTAGAGCTGATGAAACACTAATTATTTGACCCTGTGAGGGTTTTTGGGATTTCGAGTAATAGGCTCAGAATCTGGGATAGTATCTGGCGAGTACACGTTTGTATTTATTTTGAGGGGCTCCATGATAACACCGTAATCAGCTCGGCGCTCGACGGCCACTGTTCATCGGCATTTTGGATTGCGGCCAGCTCTAATTCGGCGCAGTAACTACGCACTACCGTTCACACACTCTACTAATATCGCGTTGAGATATTTGAGTATATGAATATGAATAGTCTTATGCTGTAACGTATCAGGGATATTGTATCCCTTTACATAATTAATAAATAAATACATCCCTAATAGTCACGATAGCCGAGTGGTTCGGTGGTCGGAATTTCGAGTCAAGAGGCCCGTGTTTGATCCCCAGGTGGCAGTACCAATGAGTTTTTCAAAAACTTATGTACGAATTACATAGTTGGTTTGGACATTAAGACGGCGACGGGCTCACCACCTGTCACGTTGTACCGAAAATATCTTCGGTGTAAGGTGGGTCACAGGGACTTAATTGTCTAGACTAGACCTCTGTCTACCCCTGTATTGGGAATTGCGTGAAGATATTTATTTATTTATTTAATACATCCCTACATAGATCTGGACAACATCGGATACTTTAATCCCAAAGTAAATAGCTAAGGCATTCGTGTTATTAAGTCAAAAAGAATGGAGTTACCACAAACACCCAGATCCACCCGACCCGAGACAATGTAGAAGAAATTGTTTTCTACATAGACACGTTCGGGAATCGAACCCGGAACCTCAGAGCTGCCGACTCCACGAAAACGAGTGTGGACGCTACTCGACGCGAAGTCGTCCTTTTCATGGCATGAAAATCGTAAGAGGCGACTAACCGATATGCCTTGAATAATGTAATGGTGACCGACAGACGGCAGAATAATTGATTCCGGAAACAGCTGATTTTAATTAAGTATACCGCTGTCGGGCAGCAGCGTCGAAAGTGTGAGGAGTCTGATACTGTGTACCGTCAATCCGCTTGCCAAACGTAGTAGTTTAAGACTAATATCTTTACGGGACAGGTCTAGGCCTAGACTGCTCTTTTACACTTCGTAACAGTTCTTTGGATGAATCTATGATATGTTTTTACCCTTAGTGCAAGCAACTACTTAATCTGATTTCATAAAAACCAAATAACAACGGCCAGACTCAAATCAAATTGAATCAAATAATTTATTTATTAATATAAGTAACATACATTACATCCATCGATCGTAATTTTTTAAACTACCACCGTTTTGTATTGAGGTTTATTTATTTATTTAACCTTTATTGTATCACCTTAAAAAATAACAAAGGGCGAACTTAATGCCTTATCTTATGAGGTTCCTCTGACGGGGAATAACATTAAATTAGTGGTAAGTAAAAGGTAAGGTACGTTAAGGGTTTTTTTACAAATCTTTGTAAAAAATGCAAAAAAAAGAGCATACCTACGGAGTTTCTATCTCCTGTTTCTTCTATGTTAGAGGAACCTTAAAACCAAACGGTGCTAGATAAAAAATTACGATCGATCGACAAATATGAATTAGGAGTCACGATAGCCGAGAGGTTGGGTGGTCGGAATTTCGAGTCGAGAGACCCGAGTTTGATCCCCAGGTGGCAGTACCAATGAGTTTTTCAAAAACTTATGTACGAATTACATAGTTGGTTTGGACATTAAGACGGCGACGGGCTCACCACCTGTCACGTTGTACCGAAAATATCTTCGGTGTAAGGTGGGTCACAGGGACTTAATTGTCTAGACTAGACCTCTGTCTACCCCTGTATTGGGAATTGCGTGAAGATATTTATTTATTTATTTAATACATCCCTACATAGATCTGGACAACATCGGATACTTTAATCCCAAAGTAAATAGCTAAGGCATTCGTGTTATTAAGTCAAAAAGAATGGAGTTACCACAAACACCCAGATCCACCCGACCCGAGACAATGTAGAAGAAATTGTTTTCTACATAGACACGTTCGGGAATCGAACCCGGAACCTCAGAGCTGCCGACTCCACGAAAACGAGTGTGGACGCTACTCGACGCGAAGTCGTCCTTTTCATGGCATGAAAGTCGTAAGAGGCGACTAACCGATATGCCTTGAATAATGTAATGGTGACCGACAGACGGCAGAATAATTGATTCCGGAAACAGCTGATTTTAATTAAGTATACCGCTGTCGGGCAGCAGCGTCGAAAGTGTGAGGAGTCTGATACTGTGATCGTCAATCCGCTTGCCAAACGTAGTAGTTTAAGACTAATATCTTTACGGGACAGGTCTAGGCCTAGACTGCTCTTTTACACTTCGTAACAGTTCTTTGGATGAATCTATGATATGTTTTTACCCTTAGTGCAAGCAACTACTTAATCTGATTTCATAAAAACCAAATAACAACGGCCAGACTCAAATCAAATTGAATCAAATAATTTATTTATTAATATAAGTAACATACATTACATCCATCGATCGTAATTTTTTAAACTACCACCGTTTTGTATTGAGGTTTATTTATTTATTTAACCTTTATTGTATCACCTTAAAAAATAACAAAGGGCGAACTTAATGCCTTATCTTATGAGGTTCCTCTGACGGGGAATAACATTAAATTAGTGGTAAGTAAAAGGTAAGGTACGTTAAGGGTTTTTTTACAAATCTTTGTAAAAAATGCAAAAAAAAGAGCATACCTACGGAGTTTCTATCTCCTGTTTCTTCTATGTTAGAGGAACCTTAAAACCAAACGGTGCTAGATAAAAAATTACGATCGATCGACAAATATGAATTAGGAGTCACGATAGCCGAGAGGTTGGGTGGTCGGAATTTCGAGTCGAGAGACCCGAGTTTGATCCCCAGGTGACAGGCTCAAAAACTTATGTACGAATTATATCGTTGGCTTGAACATAAAGGCGTTATTAAATTAAACGATTGTCCCGAAAACATCTTCATTAATCCATTAATTAATAAGTCACGTTGTCCCGAAAATATCTTCGGTGGAAGGTGGCTCGAAGGGACTTAGTCGTCAAGACTAGACCTCTGTCTACCCCTGTATTGGGAATTGCGTGAAGATAATTATTTATTTATTTAATACATCCCTACATAGATCTGGACAACATCGGATACTTTAATCCCAAAGTAAATAGCTAAGGCATTCGTGTTATTAAGTCAAAAAGAATGGAGTTACCACAAACACCCAGATCCACCCGACCCGAGACAATGTAGAAGAAATTGTTTTCTACATAGACACGTTCGGGAATCGAACCCGGAACCTCAGAGCTGCCGACTCCACGAAAACGAGTGTGGACGCTACTCGACGCGAAGTCGTCCTTTTCATGGCATGAAAATCGTAAGAGGCGACTAACCGATATGCCTTGAATAATGTAATGGTGACCGACAGACGGCAGAATAATTGATTCCGGAAACAGCTGATTTTAATTAAGTATACCGCTGTCGGGCAGCAGCGTCGAAAGTGTGAGGAGTCTGATACTGTGATCGTCAATCCGCTTGCCAAGCGTAGCGATTATGGCAAAACCTCCCTATGGAAGAGGCCTATGTCCTGTAGTAGACTTTAACAGGCCGTTATGTATATATGTATGTTCTAATAGTATTACTAGTATTTCTGTTAACCACTCGAAATAAGCTGCAATGCTTGAGTCTAGAGTGGTTTAAAACAATCGCCGAATGGCAGGTCCGAACCTGCGATGTTATGTCTTGCAGTCTGCATTCTAAACCACACTGCTATTGTCGCTTATGGTAATTAAATTAATTAATTGAGGATTAAGGATAAAATTTGGGTGACATAAGGATTGAGTGGCGTAGACAACAGTTTTCAATGTGTCTTCAGCTGTGAGCCTCCGGGTTCGATTCTCGGTCGAGACAATGTACAAAAAACTTTCTTCATTTCGTCGAGCATGGGTGTTTGTGGTTCCTTCGTTTTTTCTGATTCTATAATGCAATTGCTTTAACTGCTTACTTTGGGATCAGAGCAATGTATGTAATGTATGTATTAATTTAATACTTATTATTTTTATGATTCACTGGTCAATTTTGCCAGTAAAATAAAAAAAATTATACTCTAGGACTAACATAAATAAAGTCATAAATAAAGTCATAAATAAAGTCCGTGAATATATATATATATATATGTATATATATATATAAAAGTGTATTTATATATCTATGTATTGTATATATAATGTATCGTCCGTATGTTTATGTAATATTTTTTTATTTGCCACATTATTTAAGATCTCTCTCCCTTTATTTAACTGCACTGCTAATACATTTTATTTCTGTTTAGCCTGATGGTTGACTGGTAGAGAATGCCACTTGGCATTAAGTCCGCCATATGTGCACTATGCATTGAAGCTTAAATAAATAAATAAATATTATTTATCTCTGTCGCCGTTGTCATTTATTGTTATTTTTATTATTAATTTAATACTTATTATTTTATGATTCACTGGTCAATTTTGCCAGCAAAATAAAAAAAATTATACTCTAGGACTAACATAAATAAAGTCATAAATAAAGTCATAAATAAAGTCCGTGAATATATATATATATGTATATATGTATGTTCTAATAGTATTACTAGTATTTCTGTTAACCACTCGAAATAAGCTGCAATGCTTGAGTCTAGAGTGGTTTAAAACAATCGCCGAATGGCAGGTCCGAACCTGCGATGTTATGTCTTGCAGTCTGCATTCTAAACCACACTGCTATTGTCGCTTATGGTAATTAAATTAATTAATTGAGGATTAAGGATAAAATTTGGGTGACATAAGGATTGAGTGGCGTAGACAACAGTTTTCAATGTGTTTTCAGCTGTGAGCCTCCGGGTTCGATTCTCGGTCGAGACAATGTACAAAAACTTTCTTCATTTCATCGAGCATGGGTGTTTGTGGTTCCTTCGTTTTTCTGATTCTATAATGCAATTGCTTTAACTGCTTACTTTGGGATCAGAGCAATGTATGTAATGTATGTATTAATTTAATACTTATTATTTTATGATTCACTGGTCAATTTTGCCAGCAAAATAAAAAAAATTATACTCTAGGACTAACATAAATAAAGTCATAAATAAAGTCATAAATAAAGTCCGTGAATATATATATATATATATGTATATATGTATGTTCTAATAGTATTACTAGTATTTCTGTTAACCACTCGAAATAAGCTGCAATGCTTGAGTCTAGAGTGGTTTAAAACAATCGCCGAATGGCAGGTCCGAACCTGCGATGTTATGTCTTGCAGTCTGCATTCTAAACCACACTGCTATTGTCGCTTATGGTAATTAAATTAATTAATTGAGGATTAAGGATAAAATTTGGGTGACATAAGGATTGAGTGGCGTAGACAACAGTTTTCAATGTGTTTTCAGCTGTGAGCCTCCGGGTTCGATTCTCGGTCGAGACAATGTACAAAAACTTTCTTCATTTCATCGAGCATGGGTGTTTGTGGTTCCTTCGTTTTTCTGATTCTATAATGCAATTGCTTTAACTGCTTACTTTGGGATCAGAGCAATGTATGTAATGTATGTATTAATTTAATACTTATTATTTTATGATTCACTGGTCAATTTTGCCAGCAAAATAAAAAAAATTATACTCTAGGACTAACATAAATAAAGTCATAAATAAAGTCATAAATAAAGTCCGTGAATATATATATATACATATATATATATACATATATATATATATGTATATATGTATGTTCTAATAGTATTACTAGTATTTCTGTTAACCACTCGAAATAAGCTGCAATGCTTGAGTCTAGAGTGGTTTAAAACAATCGCCGAATGGCAGGTCCGAACCTGCGATGTTATGTCTTGCAGTCTGCATTCTAAACCACACTGCTATTGTCGCTTATGGTAATTAAATTAATTAATTGAGGATTAAGGATAAAATTTGGGTGACATAAGGATTGAGTGGCGTAGACAACAGTTTTCAATGTGTTTTCAGCTGTGAGCCTCCGGGTTCGATTCTCGGTCGAGACAATGTACAAAAACTTTCTTCATTTCATCGAGCATGGGTGTTTGTGGTTCCTTCGTTTTTCTGATTCTATAATGCAATTGCTTTAACTGCTTACTTTGGGATCAGAGCAATGTATGTAATGTATGTATTAATTTAATACTTATTATTTTATGATTCACTGGTCAATTTTGCCAGCAAAATAAAAAAAATTATACTCTAGGACTAACATAAATAAAGTCCGTGAATATATATATATATGTATGTTCTAATAGTATTACTAGTATTTCTGTTAACCACTCGAAATAAGCTGTGTTACCAACACCCCATTATTAAGCGTGGATGTCACAAGAGGCGGCTACGGGATAAGAATTGGAAATATCATTGCCAACCGAAAGATGACAGTATTACAGATCAAAGTCTAACAAGCAGGGGTCTGGATGAACTCAACCTTGTGGGGGAAGTCTATGTCCTATAGTGGACTTTTGGAGGTCGTTAGGTATAAATATTAGTAGTATCACGTTATATGGCAACGAAACCTGCGATTCCTCAGCCATTCGAAACAATCCAAAAGAATCTCGATATGCCAGGTTTTTCTAAATAGTACTAGCAATGCCAAATGCCTAATTACCGTGGGGTAACGGCGTAAGAAAATTGCCAATACCTTACTTCCCGTGGTTACCGTAAGAGGCGACTAAGGGAAACAGCCTTGAATATCATTATGGCAACCAAAAGATGGCGGGATAACCATCTCTAAAAATATAAATAAAAATAAATAAATATTATTTATCTCTGTCGCCGTTGTCATTTATTGTTATTTTTATTATTAATTTAAAAAATTAAGTTGAATAAAACTCGGTACTCGCTCTTTAAGGTGATTCTCGTACCACAAGACTACCACGGCTTTATAACTACATAAGTGAAATAAACAAATTCTAAGCGACTTTTGAGTAAACGTAAATATAATGGTTGAGAGCAAAAGTGTTTATTTAATCTGCATTTGTGAACTACAATGGTTGAACAAGGACTTAAACTAAACAATAACAAACGTTTTTAAAAGCTCACAGTGACTAACCAATGAACAGTGAAGCAAAAACAAAGCTTTTGCAATCAAAATAAAACTACGTTAATGTATACGAATATCATAAAAGGGTTCAAAATCAAGTACAATAGTGCGTTTAAATTTTTTTTACTTTTTTGTTTACGTGTATTTTCCGGCTACTGTGTAATGAGAACCCAATGTAGGGGTACATTTTTTTTTTTATTTGCCACATTATTTAAGATCTCTCTCCCTTTATTTAACTGCACTGCTAATACATTTTATTTCTGTTTAGCCTGATGGTTGACTGGTAGAGAATGCCACTTGGCATTAAGTCCGCCATATGTGCACTATGCATTGAAGCTTAAATAAATAAATATTATTTATCTCTGTCGCCGTTGTCATTTATTGTTATTTTTATTATTAATTTAAAAAAATTAAGTTGTATATAAACTCGGTACTCGCTCTTTAAGGTGATTCTCGTACCACAAGACTACCACGGCTTTATAACTACATAAGTGAAATAAACAAATTCTAAGCGACTTTTTGAGTAAACGTAAATATAATGGTTGAGAGCAAAAGTGTTTATTTAATCTGCATTTGTGAACTACAATGGTTGAACAAGGACTTAAACTAAACAATAACAAACGTTTTTAAAAGCTCACAGTGACTAACCAATGAACAGTGAAGCAAAAACAAAGCTTTTGCAATCAAAATAAAACTACGTTAATGTATACGAATATCATAAAAGGGTTCAAAATCAAGTACAATAGTGCGTTTAAATTTTTTTTACTTTTTTTGTTTACGTGTATTTTCCGGCTACTGTGTAATGAGAACCCAATGTAGGGGTACATTTTTTTTTACAGAAGACGTTTTTATAGTAATTGAAATCTTATTTTTTCAATATATCGGGGACAGACTCACCACCTATCACTTTACACTAGTATATTTCATTTTATGAGTATAACTCTCCCGAAAAAAGCTATGACATTTTCTCTGTTAGAAGAACCTCATTGTGACGATCACACTTTGATCCTGCCTTCGAAGCTAAAATTTGGGTGACATAAGGATTGAGTGGCGTAGACAACAGTTTTCAATGTGTTTTCAGCTGTGAGCCTCCGGGTTCGATTCTCAGTCGAGACAATGTACAAAAACTTTCTTCATTTCATCGAGCATGGGTGTTTGTGGTTCCTTCGTTTTCTGATTCTATAATGCAATTGCTTTAACTGCTTACTTTGGGATCAGAGCAATGTATATAATGTATCGTCCGTATGTTTATGTAATATTTTTTTATTTGCCACATTATTTAAGATCTCTCTCCCTTTATTTAACTGCACTGCTAATACATTTTATTTCTGTTTAGCCTGATGGTTGACTGGTAGAGAATGCCACTTGGCATTAAGTCCGCCATATGTGCACTATGCATTGAAGCTTAAATAAATAAATAAATAAATATTATTTATCTCTGTCGCCGTTGTCATTTATTGTTATTTTTATTATTAATTTAAAAAAATTAAGTTGTATATAAACTCGGTACTCGCTCTTTAAGGTGATTCTCGTACCACAAGACTACCACGGCTTTATAACTACATAAGTGAAATAAACAAATTCTAAGCGACTTTTTGAGTAAACGTAAATATAATGGTTGAGAGCAAAAGTGTTTATTTAATCTGCATTTGTGAACTACAATGGTTGAACAAGGACTTAAACTAAACAATAACAAACGTTTTTAAAAGCTCACAGTGACTAACCAATGAACAGTGAAGCAAAAACAAAGCTTTTTGCAATCAAAATAAGAGCTACGTTAATGTATACGAATATCATAAAAGGGTTCAAAATCAAGTACAATAGTGCGTTTAAATTTTTTTACTTTTTTTGTTTACGTGTATTTTCCGGCTACTGTGTAATGAGAACCCAATGTAGGGGTACATTTTTTTTTACAGAAGACGTTTTTATAGTAATTGAAATCTTATTTTTTCAATATATCGGGGACAGACTCACCACCTATCACTTTACACTAGTATATTTCATTTTTATGAGTATAACTCTCCCGAAAAAAAGCTATGACATTTTCTCTGTTAGAAGAACCTCATTGTGACGATCACACTTTGATCCTGCCTTCGAAGCTAAGAATTTTGGGTTCGAATTCAGCTAGGCATCAATATTAGTGTGACGAATACGAATCTTTGTGTTCGAGTTATGGATGTTTGTATGTATAATATTTATCTACGTAAGTATGCTGTCTATTGTAAATAAATTCTGGACAACTGAATGCCCCTACTTAATACGCGAAGATACATAGGAGTCATAAAATTGACTTTGGTCATACGGGTTGGACTTACATTTTGGTAAAATTAAGTTTACCCTAAACACAACACTCAACTCTGCTTAATCTTACACAATTTTATTATTGTTTTTGAGGCATATAAGTTATACTGAACTTTTTTACTAAATTAAAGACAAAAAATATGTTGAATACTCATGATTGATGTCTCATTGATGTCATCTTTAAACACATTAAAAGTCACTTTTACTTATTCCATTCCATGTATTAATATATGTGGAATAAGTAAAAGTGACCAAGAGACATCAATCGTGAGCACGGTTCGGCAAAGGTCGCGGGATCGAATCCCGCCCGTGTCAGTTGAAATTTTAGAAACATATTTTCTCTTCAACTTAACCTACTACATAAGCAGCATTCCTCAAAGGAAGTTAAAGCTAGAGCTAATACATGGCTTAAGAAATCTATTGTGTATTAGTGTTCAGTGATAAAAAAAATAAACTTACTAAATTACTCAAACCATTGTTGTATTTGTTCTCTTTCAAATGCACACAAAGAATTCAAAAAAAGTGTTTAAAACTTAATGAGTTTGATAACAATGACAAAAGGGTGCTCCTGTAAAAACCGATTGCGGCGGCGTGATGTAACACTCCGGTGTTAGAAGCTGCACTTACACTGCTTTGTAAGGACATTGTAAAGGGTTCAAACCCGGTCTATTGATCCATGGTAAGAGGACTAATGGGTGCTGGTTGGAACTTCAGGGATTAGATGGCTGATAGCTTAGTAACAATGAATGTATTTGTAAATTTTATTTCGCTTCACGATTCGTAGATGATTTGACATTTATTATGAGTAACCTATTTTATAATAATGTGGTAATTATAGAGTATGTTTATTTATTTATTATGGAACACCAACAACAATACATGTTCACAATTTCACAGATAAATAACGATGCTTAAATCTAACATGCACGCCTATTACAGGTGAACACATCATTTACCGGAATAACAACAAATTTGAAACTAATTTTATGTAAGAAAGGAAGCTAAATAATTAATCTATTAATATAAATCAATATGTATACGAAAGTCACGACATCCGAGTGGTTGGGTGGTCGGAATTTCGAATCAAGAGACCTGATTTCGATCCCCAGGTGGTGGGGTCGTACGTACGTCGGATCAATGGGTTTTCAGAAACTTATGTACGAATTATATTGTTGGCTAGGACATAAAGACGGGCTCACCACCTGTCACGTTGTTTAAAAAATGATGATAAATGACGACAAGACTGTAACTGCCGAGTCGGAATTCGAGTCAAGCGATCCAAGTTCGATTCTCAGGTGATATATATAATACTCAATGGTACCAACCTTACACCTGATTCTCAGGTGTAAGGTTGGTACCATTGAGTTTTCGATACTTATGTACAATTTGCATCTTTTGCTTCGACACAGGTGACTGATTCGCTATTTGTATCGATGTTCCAAATATGCTCTGGTGAAATATATGACGAAAAGGACTATTGTCGACTGTCGTCTAATTACCCTAGTAGTGTGAAGAAAAAAAAATACTTAAATCTGAATTACTACTTTTTTATGTATTCATCGTTGGCTTGGACATAAAGACGGCAACGGGCTCACCACCTGTCACGTTGTCCCGAAAATATCTTCGGTGGAAGGTGGGTCAAAGGGACTTAATTGTCCAGACTTGACCTCTGTCTACCCCTGTATAGGGAATTGCGTGAAGATATTTATTTATTTATTTTATTATTTATTTTTTATGGATAGAAATGCACGCGGCATCCGATTGTAGACAAGAACATCCGCAATTCAAGAGGAGGTGAGTCGTTTTGCCTGCCTTTAAGAAAAGAATTGGAGATAAATAGGGGGAAGGAGAGAGGAAAGAGTGTTAGGTTACTGTTATCTCATTGGAAGCACTAAATGCTTCTTTTAACATTTTTTCTTTGCCATTCTGAGGCCCATTTATGTCCATATATTAT
Organism: Sericinus montela; assembly: GCA_029286605.1. Classification (NCBI taxonomy): domain Eukaryota; kingdom Metazoa; phylum Arthropoda; class Insecta; order Lepidoptera; family Papilionidae; genus Sericinus; species Sericinus montela. The sequence continues at coordinate 8,081,994 of JAGSMR010000014.1, forward strand.
AGGCAATTTGATTTTACTACATTAAAATGGTCAAAAATCAACCGTTTGGAACCGACGTAAGAATATGCCAACTTCTTGCTTTTCATAGGTATAGAAATGTAGGCAGAGGTCATTACAAGATTTTCAGAATTTAATGATATTTTTACAGATAGCGAGATTCAATACCTACTAAACATTATCAAATCTAAACTAGCCATCCCTACGGGAAAAGATCCATTATGTAATGTATGAGTAGATACGTGTAAATACTATAGAAGAAAGAATCGTGCATGTATAAAATAAATAAATATCTTCACTCAATTCCCTATACAGGGGTAGACAGGGGTCTAGTCTAGACAATGAAGTCCCTTCGACTCACCTTCCACCGAAGATATTTTCGGGACAACGTGATTGGTGGTGAGCCCGTCGCCGTCTTCGTATCCAAGCCAACGATGTAATTCGTAGATAAGTTTTTGAAAAACTCATTGGTACGAGCCTGCCATCTGGGGATCGAACTCGAGTCTCTTGACTCAAAATTCCGACCACCCAACCACTCGGCTATCGTGCATGTATGAAGAAAATGATGAATCTGAAAGAAGCGAAAGAAATATGTAACGATCGCGACACTTGGTGATCTGTTCTCTCTGGCTACCCCATCAGGGACTGAGCGTGAAGATAAATAAATAAATAAATAAATATTAAATGCAATAGAAGTAAGATAAGCCTGTACAAGGCATATACTGACGCCAAGTAGACGTTGTCTTTTTGATCATACATATATCGTATTGCAAAAAAAGATGAAAATGAATATAATAACCAGAATTACACAATTAAAATCAATTTTCAATTGCCCGTCTGGTTCACAGAACACACAAAATACCTCCAATTGTGTCAAATCGCTTTGAACTGTCTGCCATTGTTGTAAGTCAAAAAACGAGCAACAATCGTTCATTGAAATCGAATGTTATTAAGTGCGAAATTAATAAAAAGGCTTAAAGCTAACTCCGGTTCAATGAATTCGAAAGAGTCGAGCCCGCGTCACTCGATAATAGACCTTGTTGAAGGCGCGTCAATTAAATTCATCTATGCTTTGATATCACGGTACATTCCTTCGATACTAGAGGCTCCCCCGCTCCTCCCCTCTCCCTCCGCCCTCCCTCGCGCCACCCCACAGGTTAATAATGATTATTAATATAGTTTAGAGTCGTTAGTTGTAAATGGAGCGGCCGACAACTTGTCTAATAACGACGCGAGCAAATACTAGCGGTTAGAAATAGTCAAGGAGCTGAGAATTATAAATGTTAACATTCGAAATTCATAAAACTTACTTAATAGTTTCCTTTTTATGTATTTTCTGGGACCACTTGGTCTAAAGTCAATCCGGTGACTTTTTTTTAACAATGACAATCAACGGAATGAATATTCATCACAATTATATTAAATTATATAATTAATATTCCTTCCGGATCTTAAAATTGATCACTTCATAATGTGGCCTTTTTGTTCAATGGTTGCATTGATTACACATGAGTAATTCCTTGGATAAAAAAGTCACACGCAGTTTGTAGGTCTAAATAAATAATACCTCACGACATTTCACCGGAGCTTGGCATATGCGGACAAAGTGACTGGCGGCCAGCTTGTCACCGTATTTATTTTCAAGGCAACGATATTAATCATCCATACAATGGAGAAACATGTCTAATTCAAGCATGTTTTAATAGACAATTAAATTCTTACTATGTGGAGTGACGACAATGCTACGGGAGGAGCTGACGTAAGAACCTTAGGGTAGTATACTAAAAAAAACAGATGTAAATCATATGCTATAATTTTTAAAATGTTTTAATTTTTCCTTGCATAATTAGTAACTTATGTAAAAGCTAAAGTAGTAACTGAAGAATGATAGCGCAATAGCTGAGGAATATTGTGATAGGAATTTGTTTCAGTGACCCGAGTTCAATCCCCTGGTACAATTACCCAAGTTAATTTAAGAAAACTCATTCCTTTAAATCTCTAAAATCGAAATCAAATTAGAGTCTAGTGAACAGGAGTTAATACCGCTGACCACTTGGCGATTGTTCATTTTTTTAATTGAAAAAAAAAATGCTATCGGCTCCTCTACTACAAGGAGCTGGCGACATATCTACCTACCTCCATCCGCGTTCATCTCGTCTACGAAACGCGACACTCGCTTCTATTATCTCCTTAGTTACGAAAATTGGTTCATAATCGTTGATTATTTTATATAATGTTATAATTATGTATCTGTTCACTATAAATATTCTTTTTTATACATAATGATTAGAATCAATGGCGATAGGCTCATCATCTGTCACGTTGTTCCAAATGGGCTAGGTGAGAGGACAAAAGGAGTTAATTGTCTAGACTGTCTAACTATAATTTTTAAAAATTTTTTTTACTCTTAGTAAGCCTTCTGCCGTCTTAGTACTTACGAAACGAATATAATCGATTGTGACATATTTTCTAAAATTAAAAAAATGTACATTTGTATCTTGTTGCTAAAAAGGCACGATAGCCGATTGATCGAGTGATCGAAACTCGAGTCAATGGACTCGAGTTCAATCCCTAGGTTTTTGGGCTCGTACCTAAGAGTTTTTAAAAATCTTATGCACAATTTATGTCGTCGGCTTGGATATTAAGACGGTGACAGGCCACCTGTCACGTTGTTCCAAAAAGTGTCTTTGGTGGAAGGTGGGTCTAAAGGACTTAATTGTGTAGACCTCAGACTGTCCCCTTTATTGGCGTGTATCTTGTCGTTGAGCTCAAATCTAAAAGTGTTTACACTTTTATATAGAGCCAGAACCTCTAGAGTTTCACATAAATAGTTGCAGTTAACGAAGAACATTTATTGAACACGCATCTGCAACAACAAACTGTGTACCAAAGGGCCGGGCCGGATTTCGAGCAAATTAATAGCAAATCCGAAATCCCTGCCGGTGTTGGTTGGGTTAGTTACCGAAACCAAACACGTCCGTCGCCATCGACCGGCAATCACTAATTGAAACAGAATTTGCACAGTTAACTCTGGCGAATAGTCCTTTGATTTAATACGTTAATATTGTCAGGGAGATGTCTGTAAATGGGAAGGAATGGTATGAGGAAATCAAACAATATAGGAATGAGTTTTGCTTGTTGATCTTTCATCTCCTTGTTTCTTTCTCTTACCATTTCTAACCTGTACTGTCCTATGTTTTAGCAATGGCGAAGGGTGAGCTTGGCTTGGCTTGTTGAGCATGGGCTTATGAAAATCACGATCATTAGCCTGTTTGAAATAATCCTTACAGAATGACGTCCGTGGACGAGTAGCATACTCATCGGCTTGCCAGCTCTGAGGTCCGTGGTTAGCATTTCGGCCGAATCTATGTAGAACAGGCTTTTTGTACATTTTCTCGGGTCTGGGTGTTTGTGGTACCACAATACAAGTGCTTAAGTTACTTTCTTTGGGATTAGAGCAATGTATGTGATGTTGTCCATATGTATATATATGTAATGTTTCTAAATTCACACTAGCGTAGTTTCGACCTGCCTCATGGAATTTGGCCACGTCCAGGAACCTACTGTGTAGTAATTTTTGCCTATCTAACGGAGGCATGATATCCGGTAAGCCAACGATAAATTTGAACATAAGTTTTTGAAAAAACCCATAGGTACGAGCCTGCCAACTGGGGATCGAACTCGGGTCTCTTGACTCGAAATTCCGACCACCCAACCACTCGACTATCGTGACTAATAAAACGCTTTAAGTATTTTTGTTTGAAAGATTAAATTACGTTTTGTAATATTTGTGGAAAATAACGACATTAAAAATCATAAAAGAATGACAAACATTACGCATGTTTTTATTGATTTTAGAGCATTAAGTTATGCTGAACTTTTTCTTATTAAATTAAAGAAAATGTTAAAAACTTCAACTGACACGGGCGGGATTCCAACCCGACACCTTTTCCTCTGTTCAGTAGTCACATTTTCAGGTGGAATTCAAAATTTTCTTATTATTTTCCTTTATAATTTAAAAACATTTCAAAGTAAATTTTCAATTTCTTTAAACGGAAATTTGCAACAAGGGTCTTGATTTACAAATATATTAAAAATAAATTTATTTCACCTTTGTTTCATTGCAACCCATCTATTGTATAAAACGAGTACTATCCGCATTATTTGTTACAAAAACTAAAACGTGAAAATTTATGTTATTGACACCGATATCTCAAGGCGATTGAAAATAAAAAAACTTAAAATAGATGAGAAGAGAAGAAGGTCACTTCGACGGAACAATTATAATTTGGGTTAATTTTATAAATAAATATCTTCACGCAATTCCCTATACAGGGGTTGACAGAGGTCTAGTCTAGACAACTAAGTCCCCACGACCACTTTCCACCGAAGATTTTCTTCCGGACAACGTTACAGGTGGTGAGCCCGACGCCGTCTTTATGTCCAAGCCAACGATATAATTCGTACATAAGTTTTGAAAAACCCATTGGTACGAGCCTGCCAACTGGGGATCGAACTCGGGTCACTTGACTCGAAATTCCGACCACCCTACCGGGCTATCGTGACTTTTTTTCGGGTTAATTTTAAATTTTTAAATTGCTGACTCTAACCGACGATAAATATATTTAACAAAGAAATTGTGTCCATCATTGAGAAACCTGCTTGGTAATAATTTCTGCGTGTATTCATAAACAATTTGTTATTAAAGTCACGATAGCCGAGTTGTTGGGTGGTCGGAATTTCGAGTCGAGAGACCCGAGTTCGATCCCCAGGTGGCAGTACCAATGAGTTTTTCAAAAACTTATGTACGAATTTCATTGTTGGCTTGGACATAAAGGCGGCGACGGGCTCACCACCTGTCACGTTGTCCCGAAAATATCTTCGGTGGAAGGTGGGTCAAAGGGACTTAATTGTCTAGACTTGACCTCTGTCTACCCTTGTATTGGGAATTGCGTGAAGATATTTTTTTTATGTAATAATACTCGTACATGTTGTAGAACTTCGTCGCTTGCCAAACGTTTTATCTCCCGCCTGCCAATTTGTCGGTACTGATACGGTAGCGCGTTAACGGTCTATTATAATTCTTATGTTAGCACAAGGGAGTGCATCGCACCATGTTTGGTTGCGTTGGTACCGTTTGCGTTGCTTGGCGATATATACACAGTCAGGTCATAAGTATTGTCACACAGTAAAAACTTTTCATTTAGAATGCTGGACACAAAAAAGTTTATTGAATTTGAATTTTGAATTGTTCATGAAAATAAAACTACATACTTTTTAGATTTTTACTAATTTTTAAATATGGAATGGACGCTTAAAGAAGACCGTGTTGCAGTTTTTGCGTTGCATCGTTGCGGTTCCGCGCTAATTCAAGTTTTTGACATACTGAAAAATTTTAATATAACCAAAAGATTCATTTATCGTACCATCCAACGATACAATGAAGACTCTAGTGTAGATGACAGGTCAAGAAGTGGTCGCCCTCGGTCTGTTAGGACTCCAGCAGTGATAAAAGCGGGCTCGAATTCAAAGAAATCCCAAACGTAAGCAGAAACTGTTGGCCCTTCAGCTGGAGTTAAGCAGAACCACGGTGAATAGGGTGTTTGAAGACTTAGGGCTTCGGGCATATCGAAGAAAAACAGGACATTGTTTGAATGCTCATCTAATGCACCTGAGGCTGAAGAGATGCCGCGCTTTGTTTAAGCGGTACGCTGGAAAAAATATCGGGAAATTCTTTTTTCGGATGAAAAATATTTTACCGTAGAAGAGAGCTACAACAAACAAAATGATAAGGTGTACGCACACAGTAGTGAAGAAGCGAGCAACCGTATTCCGCGTGTCCAACGAGGTCAATTTCCATCCTCGCTCATGGTATGATTAGTAGTTTCTTATTGGGGCTTAACAGAGGTATATTTTTGCGAGAAAGGTTTAAAAACGAATGCAGTTGTGTATCAAAATACAGTCCTGACGAACCTTGTGGAACCTGTTTCTCAACATGTTTTAATAACAGGCACTGGATATTCCAACAAGATTCGGCGCCAGCTCACAGAGCGAAGAGCACACAAGACTGGCTGTCGGCGTGTGAAATCGACTTCATCGGGCACGAAGACTGGCCCTCCTCCAGTTCAGATTTGAATCCGTTAGATTTCAAGATATGGCAACACTTGGAGGAAAAGGCGTGCTCAAAGCCTCATCCCAATTTGGAGTCACTCAAGACATCCTTGATTAAGGCAGCCGCCGATATTGACATGGATCTCGTTCGTGCTGCGATAGACGACTGGCCGCACAGATTGAAGGCCTGTATTCAAAATCACGGAAGTCATTTTGAATAAACTTTAGTGTCATAAAAATCTATGTCATGTTAAGTTCATTTTGGTAAACAAATAGTTACATAATGAATAAACTTGTTTTAATTATTTTAGGTTAAACATGTGACAGAATTTATGACCTGACAAAGGTTGCCAACAACAAGCATATTTGGACAGTTTATAGGTTTGTGAATGACTTATAATGGAGTTAGAGACATGTAAAATTGTTGATTGAAAACAGGGGTCATTTTAAAATTTTAATAGATTCTTTCAAATGGTAGGATTCAATATTCAATTGCCGAGCATTGCGGTTATAGCAAGTATCCATAATGGCATCTGGAAAATGTTCCTGTTTCATAAAATATAACAACGTTATGAAGGAATGATAAGTGAAGGCACTGAAATGTATTGACTAATGCCATATAAAGATTTTTAGAATGAGAATGTGTCTATTATTATTCATTAATTTCCTCAATTTAGGAAGCTATAAGTACTTGTTAAGTGACGAGGAACTTTTATACAGGAGACTAAAGAGCAACGAGCGTCGATTGATCTTATTGAAATTCGACGTACCCCCTCTGACATTTGTCTCAGAAAATTTGTTAACAACTTTAAGGAAAGTGCAACATCTATTGAACTAACTGGGAAAAAATCTACTTTGGGAAAAACCTTCATAATGATATTGGCTACTGTCTGATGTATAGATATCCTTCTTGAAAATTACTAGACAAAAGTTCAACAAACCGGTAATCTGTTACCGGTTTGCAGGTAAGATAAATGGTACTGCGATTATGCATGGCATACGTGTGGATTATGCCAAATCCTCCCTAACAGAAAAGACTGGAACATGGTAGTGAACTTTTCCAGGCTGATATTAATGCATGCAAATAATCCGGCTTGCCTATAAATTTGATATTCTTATATCACTCCCAAACATGCAATTTATAAATCCGATTTTCATCTTTTCATAATACATAATATGGTATTGTAGGTGTACGTAAAAAATATGTTTCATTTCATAATTTTGATTAGCAGTTGTAAAATTAACAAAACCCTGTGTTTGTGTTACAAAATTCGGTATATAAAAATAAAAAAAAAATATTTTCACACAATTCCCAACACCAGGATAGGCTAGACTACTTAAGTCCTTCCGACCCACCTCTCACTGAAGACATCTTTTGGGAAAACGTGCCAGGCGGTGAGTCTGTCGCCGTCCTTATGTCCAATCCAAATACGATTTATATCGTACATAAATTCAAAATTTATATACGATATAAATCGTATATAAGTTTTAAAAACACCAATTTATACAAGCCTTGAGGACCGACCTCGGGTCTCTTGACTCGAATTCCGATCATCCAACCACTCGGCTATCGTACTTTTAATATGTAATTGAATATATAATATAATACTGTGCATAGTCCTAACGCTAAATCTTTTATAATATACCCCTGGAATGGCGTGATGATATTTATTTATATTTACATGTAATGGTTATTTACATTAAGTATCGATAGCCGAGTGGTTGGGTGGTCGGAATTTCGAGTTAAGAGACCCGAGTTCGATCCCCAGGTACCATTACCAGGTACCATTGAGTTTTTCAAAAAACTCATGTACAAATTACATCGTTGGCTTGGACATAAAGACGGCGACGGGCTCACCACCTGTCACGTTGTCCCGGAAATATCTTCGGTGGAAGGTGGGTCAAAGGGACTTAATTGTCTAGACTAGACCTCTGTCTACCCCTGTATTGGGAATTGCGTGAAGATATTTATATATTAATTTGTTATTATTTTAATAGTTATTGGCAACAGAGTTCGCAGCAATATAAAAGAACACCCAGAACCATTTTTAGATTTCTGACTAATACCTGTAAACAATTGAGGCGGAGGTGTGATGACCCACTTGTCAGACGTAAGCTGCAAACCCATTTAGAAATAATTCAGTCGGACAATAATAGTGACTGTTTTCGATCGCTTTTGGCGAATAGTAACACGATAGGTGCCAATAGGATACCTTAGGGCACTCCTCTCACCAGTACAGTCACAACTTAGTAACGTGAAATTACGGATGTTACATAACAAATTGTGATAATTATATCGTTTTGGTGAAGGCAGTAGCCAAATTTATTTCAAATCCAATTGAAGTATTTTTAGATATTTAAGTCATGCGATGCATAACCATCATATGACTTCTTTGTATGTATTTTCTTCGGGTGAAAATTATTTTTCAGCAACATTTCAGAATCTAGAAATTATTTAATTTAATTATATGAAATATTTTTTTATAACACTCAACTGGTCAATGTTCAGCAGCTGTTCATAGTACAATATTTTAAGCAACGTCTTTAAAAATAAATAAAATGGAATATCAAATGATAAAGAATATAATATATGAAAGAATATATGAACGATTTATTTTACGGAAATTTTAAAATTAACTGACATTGTTTTTCAATCCACACGAGCTAATAATAGCACCCTTAGATAAAAATATCGCCAGTCTTGCAAATATTATTCGCAGAAGTACCACTTTTTGTTTTTAATAAATTGATATGAAGAATATTAGTAATATTATATTAATATTATATTATTAATATAATATTATATTAATAAAAATATTAATAAAAATATCAGTTAAAAGAAATTGTTAACATTCGTCTTATATTAAACAAGCATTCAGCCTTTCAACACCTTTGTTTCTACTACAGTACGATTGTACCAGCTTTAACCGGGCAGAACCACAGCACAAAGTGGAAATTCTAAATAGTAGAGATACTAAGATAATATACTAAGAATACTTTTATCTTCTTCTGTTTCTTATCACGTGTGCAGAAAGAGAGAGTCATCATTATTTCTATTCATAGTATTAATTTCAAAATGTTGTTGATTTTATTGAGTTATTTTTATATTATCGAGTAAACTATTGCTATAACTGTGTCCTATAATGAATGTAAGCAAACTTAAATATATACACGTCTTGACTTTAACAATGTTGATGACGATGTTTGAAAGTTTTTTATAAGAATAAAAAAGTATGAATGATATTTTATCTTATTAAATCAGCAGCATCCACACAATTTAGTAAAAAAAAACAAAGTCTTCACGACTAATATTGATTCATTAAATAATCAATAAAAATTTACGTAATCCTAAATGTTTAAGTGTTTCTGAAGTCTTGCGCTCTACACAAGTGCACGTCTGTGGCTGTGTGCGTAAGTGTGTAAAAGACTATTTCAATATACGATATTGTTTTTTTCTAGCAAAGTACGAACGATGAAGATGTCCTTATGGGAGCGACGCTCTGCCATCTCCGTCCAAAATAAACCAAACCGTTAACACAGGCTGATGAAATTTAAGCTTCAAATTAACCATCTGGCTAGCTAAAAATAAATTGCTCTATTTGTTGTCTCCTTGAACAGATACTGGACACTCACACGACTTTGTTGGACGAGATGTACAACATTATGACAAAATTATGTAGTATGTGCATTCGATTGCTCATTAATCATGCTTCAATTGATGCGCTTAAGTATTGCCAAATATTCACTAATCGTAAGCTGTGTGGAACGCAATAGCGTCATGCCAATGCCATGTCTCACGCTGCGTCTGTATTCAGCGCCGCTCTGGGAGTTCAGTGTATTAATAGTGGAGCTAAACCATTGGCATCATGGGCGCCGCCTGCGCCTGATATTTACGGAAATTTTAAAATTAACTGACATTGTTTTCAATCCACACGAGCTAATAATAGCACCCTTAGATAAAAATATCGCCAGTCTTGCAAATATTATTCATGAAGTACCACTTTTGTTTTTAATAAATTGATATGAAGAATATTAGTAATATTATATTATTAATATAATATTATATTATTAATATAATATTATATTAATATTATATTATTAATATAATATTATATTAATATTATATTAATATTATATTAATATTATATTATTAATATAATATTATATTATTAATATAATATTATATTAATATTATATTAATATTATATTAATATTATATTAATATTATATTAATATTATATTATTAATATAATATTATATTAATATTATATTAATATTATATTAATATTATATTATTAATATAATATTATATTATTAATATAATATTATATTAATATTATATTAATATTATATTAATATTATATTATTAATATAATATTATATTAATATTATATTATTAATATAATATTATATTAATATTATATTATTAATATAATATTATATTAATATTATATTATTAATATAATATATGAAAGAATATATGAACGATTTATTTTACGGAAATTTTAAAATTAACTGACATTGTTTTTCAATCCACACGAGCTAATAATAGCACCCTTAGATAAAAATATCGCCAGTCTTGCAAATATTATTCGCAGAAGTACCACTTTTTGTTTTTAATAAATTGATATGAAGAATATTAGTAATATTATATTAATATTATATTATTAATATAATATTATATTAATAAAAATATTAATAAAAATATCAGTTAAAAGAAATTGTTAACATTCGTCTTATATTAAACAAGCATTCAGCCTTTCAACACCTTTGTTTCTACTACAGTACGATTGTACCAGCTTTAACCGGGCAGAACCACAGCACAAAGTGGAAATTCTAAATAGTAGAGATACTAAGATAATATACTAAGAATACTTTTATCTTCTTCTGTTTCTTATCACGTGTGCAGAAAGAGAGAGTCATCATTATTTCTATTCATAGTATTAATTTCAAAATGTTGTTGATTTTATTGAGTTATTTTTATATTATCGAGTAAACTATTGCTATAACTGTGTCCTATAATGAATGTAAGCAAACTTAAATATATACACGTCTTGACTTTAACAATGTTGATGACGATGTTTGAAAGTTTTTTATAAGAATAAAAAAGTATGAATGATATTTTATCTTATTAAATCAGCAGCATCCACACAATTTAGTAAAAAAAACAAAGTCTTCACGACTAATATTGATTCATTAAATAATCAATAAAATTTACGTAATCCTAAATGTTTAAGTGTTTCTGAAGTCTTGCGCTCTACACAAGTGCACGTCTGTGGCTGTGTGCGTAAGTGTGTAAAAGACTATTTCAATATACGATATTGTTTTTTTCTAGCAAAGTACGAACGATGAAGATGTCCTTATGGGAGCGACGCTCTGCCATCTCCGTCCAAAATAAACCAAAGCGTTAACACAGGCTGATGAAATTTAAGCTTCAAATTAACCATCTGGCTAGCTAAAAATAAATTGCTCTATTTGTTGTCTCCTTGAACAGATACTGGACACTCACACGACTTTGTTGGACGAGATGTACAACATTATGACAAAATTATGTAGTATGTGCATTCGATTGCTCATTAATCATGCTTCAATTGATGCGCTTAAGTATTGCCAAATATTCACTAATCGTAAGCTGTGTGGAACGCAATAGCGTCATGCCAATGCCATGTCTCACGCTGCGTCTGTATTCAGCGCCGCTCTGGGAGTTCAGTGTATTAATAGTGGAGCTAAACCATTGGCATCATGGGCGCCGCCTGCGCCTGATATTTACGGAAATGTTTCGCTTACAGAAAAATATTGTTTCAAAAGCCACACAGAAAGTTCACTTTCGCTTGGCAACTGGCGGTGTGGGGCATTCTGGTAAAATTAGAAAATGCTTAGAGACGCGGGAGCTGTCTTTACTATTTATGGTAGTGCACGATGTAGCTAATTCTAACTCTTGTGGGGTACCAGACTGTTCTAATTTTGTATTAACTCACTAGCTATAGAAGAATTTGTGTTACGAAATGAATGAAGATTTTAACGTTTTAACACATTTTTTATCTTACGAGGCACTGTTGACCTAGTTTCAGTCTCGCAAGAATTTTACTTTTAAGTATGTGCTGTAATATTACACTTGTAAGTGACAGTAGTGTGAGAAGGAACTAGGGTAGTGGACATATCAATCAAAAAACCAAAGTCAACTACTGTATAAAAAGAAATGATGTAATTTAAATAAATAAATTAACCGTTTATTTATTAATTACATTTTGGCTTGAGATCCATAACGATCCCGTGTATAATAAAAATAATAAAAGAAAAAAAATTAAATTTATATAAATTTTACAATAAATTACATTACAATAGATGGCGTTATATTTAGATGTTCAGTTCTGTCAGGTATCACTACGTACAACGTACAAAATGCTTGCGTTCCAAATTGGAACCGAGCGCACCACAACACACAGCACTCGCTCACGCGGCGGCGGCGGGGGGCCGCGGGGCCGCGCGAGGGTCAACGAGATGCTTAGAAGCACTTGCGGTGGACGATGCCAGGGCCGGACTCGTCGTATTCTTCCTTGGAGATCCACATCTGTTGGAAGGTGGACAGGGAAGCCAGGATGGAACCACCGATCCATACGGAGTATTTCCTCTCAGGGGGAGCGATGATCTTGATCTTGATGGTTGAGGGAGCGAGGGCGGTGATCTCCTTCTGCATCCTGTCGGCGATACCGGGGTACATGGTGGTACCACCAGACATAACTGTGTTGGCGTACAGGTCCTTACGGATGTCAACGTCGCACTTCATGATGGAGTTGTAGACAGTCTCGTGGATACCGCAAGATTCCATACCCAAGAAGGAAGGCTGGAACAGGGCTTCTGGGCAACGGAACCTCTCGTTACCGATGGTGATGACCTGACCGTCGGGAAGTTCATAGGACTTCTCGAGGGAGGTGGAGGCGGCAGCGGTGGCCATTTCCTGTTCGAAGTCCAGGGCGACATAGCAGAGCTTCTCCTTGATGTCACGTACGATTTCCCTCTCAGCGGTGGTGGTGAATGAGTAGCCCCTCTCGGTGAGGATCTTCATGAGGTAGTCGGTCAAGTCACGGCCAGCCAAGTCCAGACGGAGGATGGCGTGGGGAAGGGCGTAACCTTCGTAGATGGGGACGGTGTGGGAGACACCATCACCTGAGTCGAGTACGATACCGGTGGTACGACCAGAGGCGTACAGGGAGAGCACGGCCTGGATAGCGACGTACATGGCGGGTGAGTTGAAGGTTTCAAACATGATCTGAGTCATCTTTTCCCTGTTAGCCTTAGGGTTCAGGGGGGCCTCGGTGAGCAGAACGGGGTGCTCTTCGGGGGCGACGCGCAGCTCGTTGTAGAAGGTGTGGTGCCAGATCTTCTCCATATCGTCCCAGTTGGTGATGATACCATGCTCGATGGGGTACTTCAGAGTGAGGATACCTCTCTTGCTCTGGGCCTCGTCACCTACATAGGAGTCTTTCTGGCCCATACCGACCATCACACCCTGGTGGCGTGGGCGACCGACGATGGACGGGAAGACGGCGCGGGGTGCGTCGTCACCGGCGAAGCCGGCCTTGCACATACCGGATCCATTGTCCACTACGAGCGCAGCAACATCGTCGTCGCACATGTTTGCGGTTTGTGTTTATGTGTCGGGACGCGTTGGAAGTTGACTCTACGGCAGCGAGACTGCGAGTGCGGCGAACAGTGGCGTCCGACGCTTTTATACAGGCGGCGGGCGAACTTCGCGCGCTCCATACAAGGTGCGGCGCGGCCCCGCGCCCGCCTTGCGCGCTCCCGCCCGCCCAACAATATTTCACGGTCTTAGGGACTCCATACACACTTACAGGCTTTTATCACTTAGGTCAGGCTTTATAGCGTCGTTTGAAATCTTACTTAATCGTTCCGAAAGTCATGGCCTATTTCAGGCGTCGCCCCGTTGCGTACGCCGTGGACTTGTATAGAGCGGCTGCGGAGTTCCTTTGAGACTTAATTAATACGTAACTAACTGTAATAGTTATTATTTAAATTTGACGAAATGTTTAGGATATACAATTTGAAACATTTTAAATTTTGTATTAAAAAATAAATATTAAATATCTTCACGCAATTCCCAATACAGGGGTAGACAGAGGTCAAGTCTAGACAATTAAGTCCCTTTGACCCACCTTCCACCGAAGATATTTTCGGGACAACGTGACAGGTGGTGAGCCTGCCGCCGCCCTTATGTCCAAGCCAACGATGAAATTTTGTCATTACCATTTTGATTTAAAATTAGCCCAAGTTACCGGATGGTCTGTTGGGTCGTTTTCTTCAAAATCCCATGAAACCAATGCATAAAATCGCTTAAAAACTTAGTCGGAGTAATTAGGAGTAATGCTAGTAGGTAATGTTTTTCAATTTAGCAATATAGCTATAATCTATTTAAAAAAAAATATGAAAAATTAGACATCATCAAACAAGCATAATTTTATTTTACAATTTTTCGAGATGGTTTCCCATTCCCATCCATTGTCGATTGTGGTTTTCATTTCCAACGAGTTTTCCTTTTTTAAAGAGAAAAGAGTTGTTGGTAAATTATTACCCGATTATAATAATTAACGAGGTGAGGACGTATTAACTAGGCAGACAACAAAACACGTGCATAAGGTATCTGATTTACATAAAACAAGAAAATTTTTCAAGTTCCCTCCATCATAAAATTAATTACCTAGATAAAAAATTTCAGCTAGCTGAGAAACTCCCCCTTATTAGAAATAGTTTTTGAAGTTGAGTTGCTCGGATGAAGACTTTCTCACTTGATACGTTCTTTAAATCATTTAATTTTCTGATTTCCAGGTTTTCACAAGTTTTCTCTTAGAACGAGTTATTATTTTTTTTTAATTCTGTCATTTTTTAATATCGCCACTATCAGCGGTCACACAGGGGTCTAGGTAATTAAGTCTTTTAACAACCTCCGTGGACGAGTGGCGTAAACACCGGTTTTCAAGGTGTCGCCATCTCGAGGTCACGGGTTCGATTCCGCGTTCAGTCCGGGTTCGGTCGAGACAATTTAGAAAAACCACTTTTTCTACATTTTCTCGGGTTCGGTTGTTTGTGGTGCCTCCGTTGTTTCCAATTCCCATTCCTCAAGTACTTTAGCATCATACATTGGGGTCAGAGCAATGTATTTGATGTTGTCCCTATCTATGTATTATTTATTTATTTATATATGAGTCTGTCATGGAGCAAGTTAAGGCCATAAGTCTTTATAATTCTTAAGAGTTTACCCAGAAGTCTGTGTACTTTCTAAGATTTGTGATAGATTATTTTAGGTTAAAAGTGCTAAATACAATTGATTTGTCATAAGCACAGATCAGTTTGCAAAGGTTAGCCATCGCAGCTACGGACTAAAATTGTTTTCACGTAAATTATTTTATTTGTCCTGTATATAATAACCTATTATCCCTTTATTCCCGTGGGTGACGTAAGAGAAAACAATGAGACAAGCCATGAAAGTGCTATGATCGATAGATATACCGATTATGTATCTGTCATCACGATAGTATATGTCATCACGCCATTCCCAATACAGGGGTAGACAGAGGTCTAGACTAATAAGTCGTTCGACCCACCTTCTACCGAAGATATTTTTGGGAACACGTAACAAGTGGTGAGCCCGTCGCCGTCTTAATGTCCAATATAATTCATATATAAGTATTTTTTTTATAAAACCATTTGGTACGAGCCTGCCACCTGCGGATACGGATAGTCTCGAAGAATATCAGTCCGCCATATGTTGGTCTAGTATTCTTCGACTGTTAGACCAGTGAGAAAGGCAGCAACGTCTTAGGTTTTGCTTGGCCTTTATGGCAAACACGTCCTTTTGCGGGAGAGGCTTATGTCCTACAGTAGACTTTTACTGATTTTGCACTAAATTGTTGTAACTTGTTGCTCAGAAAAAATGTTTTAACTGGAGAAATGTTATAAATTTAATATTTAAATAAAAAATAAATATAAATATCTTCACGCAATTCCCAATACAGGTTTAGACAGAGGTCTAGAGAAAACAATTAGTCCTTTCAACCCACCTTTATGTCTTTATGTCCAAGCCAACGATTTAATTTGAACATAAGTTTTGAAAAACCCATTGGTTTTTCAAAAACTTATGTACCCAACCCAACCCACGAGCCGGCCACCTGTGATCGAACACGGGTCTTTTGACTCGAAATCCGACCACCCAACCACTTCAGACTTTTTTTAAATTAAATTTAACATGTGTATTTCAAAGTGTGATTGTGGTATAGTTTAACGTCTATGTTTGTTTTCTTTTCAAGGAAATTTGACAGAAACTAATTTGGCCAAAAACAAATACAAATATCTTCACGCAATTCCCAATACAGGGGTAGACAGAGGTCTAGTCTAGACAATTAAGGCCCTTCGACCCACCTTCCACTGAAGATATTTTC
Organism: Sericinus montela; assembly: GCA_029286605.1. NCBI lineage: Eukaryota > Metazoa > Arthropoda > Insecta > Lepidoptera > Papilionidae > Sericinus > Sericinus montela. The sequence continues at coordinate 8,098,556 of JAGSMR010000014.1, forward strand.
GGGACAACGTGACAGGTGGTGAGCCCGTCGCCGTTTTTATGTCCAATCCAACGATATTCGTACGTAAAATAAAATTAAATAAATATAAATATCTTCACGCAATTCCCAATTCAGGGGTAGACAGAGGTCAAGTCTAGACAATTAAGTCCCTATGACCCACCTTCCACCGAAGATATTTTCGGGACAACGTGACAGGTAGTGAGCCCGTCGCCGTCTTTTATGTCCAAGCCAACGATGAAATTCGTACATAAGTTTTTGAAAAACTCATTGGTGCTGCCATCTGGGGATCGAACTCGGGTCTCTCGACTCGAAATTCCGACCACCCAACCACTCGGCTATCGTGACTTACTGGCCGTGATCGTCTAGTGGTTAGGATCCTACGTTGTGATTTAGCCATGATTTAAGAAAATGTTCAGTCTTATGAATATCGTCAATTTTTTTTCTTGTAAAGAGACTTAACGGTTCCAAATTATTGGATGGTAATTTTCTGATACCATAGCGCAGTGTTTTAAGGACGCGATACCTACTAAACCGTTTATTATTTATATCTATTTTAGTTATTAGTAATATAAAAATTTGTAAAGGTGCGCATCCTCTGATGAGAGCGCAGGTGGGTCGCGAGTGCAGGGCGTCCGCCGCTATTTATATCCAGACGTGGATGCGGTTTATTTTTAAATTCAATTAATTCCTGAAGCTAATTAGTCTGTTTTCATACAACATTTCAACGCTGTTAATTAGTTCTTGAGTAATGTATTGTTTGCTTACTTCAGTATAAACAAAGGGTAGTGTTAATATGTAACAGTAAGCCGTACCTGTCGGCCGAATATTTGAGTGAGTTTTTGCTGAAGACTCCAAGAGTTTTGTAGCTATTGGCTTTATTGTATGACTAAGTACTGGCGGTAGAGCTTAGGTTTTATAGATTCTCGATGGAGAACCCTAGCAAATCAAGATGCATATCTAAATAGTCTTATAACCAACCATTTGAGCGTTCAAGACTCAAGTAAAATCTTTAATATTTATCACACAAATAATTTTTAGGTTAGTGGGATTCGAAGCCGTAAATTCTTAGCTTCAAACTATATATTCACTAACAACTCATCTCAAGCTATCAAAGCATAAGTAAGTAGTTCTAGTACTTCATTGCTTGTATCCTCTCCAACTCTGGTTGGTTTTGGCAAGAATCATATTAAATTTTTAAAACTTTCGTGAGACATTATCAATCAAATAGATAAAATTGGCTCAACTCGGTCCGAAAGTAATCGGTGTAGGTACCGACTAGTTTCGGACCTATCGGAGGTCCTTCATCAGGGTGAGTGGAATGAGTTCGCGCTCGCGTCCCGCCTCGCGCCGCCCGCCTCGTACCCTGATTATTATAAAGTGAGTTTAGCCGTTTTTAACTATTTGAAGAATCACGCTGTTGTAGTGGCTCGTGCTGTGGAAAAAACAAGGAGTTTCGACGCATGGCTGTCCCTCCACGACGTAAACTTTGGTGACGGAGTAAGATTAGAATAGTGCGCGTACAAGCACTTGTCTTTCTGATCCACATTATATCTGGGTAGAGAAAAACACAAACAAACATACATTACAGTATCGGTAACGTTTATCGAAAATGTATAAATATTATCGAGGCGCGTGTATCGTAGTGCGGTACGGAATGCCGAGCCGAGTTATCTATTTGTGTAGACAGGTGCGTCTGTCTGACTGTCATGCTTCAGATAGAGGTAAGTAAGTACGCGTTCTATACACATGTTTTTGCCGTGTAGTTCATACATATCCTTATTTAACGATCTCGACAGCCGAGTGGTCGGGTGACCGGAATTTGACTCAAGAGATGGATTTTTTTCAAAAGCCAATGCACGATTTATATATTTTGCTTAAACATAAAGACGGCGACAGGCTTATCCCATCTGCCACGATGTCCCAAAAATAGCTTCGGAAGCTCTGTCTACCACAGTTTTGGGAATGGTGTAAAGATATAATATGAAGTAAGAAAAGAGGGGCCAACTTATTCTTAACTGCATGTTGGTGATTTGATTGTAGATATCAGCTACATGCGCAATGGTTGTGTGCTTTTTCACATGTATTAATAATAAGCCAGAATGCATGTGGCACCCTCCATAAAGCAATGGCGTAGAGGTACAAGTGATAAATATAAATATCTTGAACATTTTGTGACAGATGACCAGGCGATGTTGAGAGAGGACGCAATGTAATGGTGGCCAGATGCAATATGCTAGTGCGCACATTTGAACGATGGAAGAAACAAGTCAAGAAGAAACACGTTTACAGTATAATTTAAGTGCAACGTGCGGTCCGTCAATCATTTCATTCTGTAAAGTCGATAAATGCTAACAATCCGACTGCAAAAAGAAACAAATTATACTCGTACTATCATTATGGCTCATTTATTTTACTTTACAATAACTAAAAAGTTTTTTCGTGCGAGATTTTTATGGGCGACTGTTTGTGACAAATTTTGATGTGACAGAACCTGACTACTGGATTATGATGAAGGGCGTCTCTAACGTCCAGCACTGTGATCTTCAATTCCAGTATTCCTGGCGTTACAAGTGTGATCAAGCTATTAGAGCAATATAGCGCGAACCTCAAACTATATAACATACATACATAACGGCCTGTTAAAGTCCACTGCAGGACATAGGCCTCTCCCATAGGGAGGATTTGCTATAATCGCCACGCTTGGCAGGCGGATTGGCGATCACAGTACCAGACCACTCGCACCTCAGATGCTGCTGCTCATCTAGGTCTGATTATTTTGGTCTGATATTTTTAGAGATGGTTATCCCGCCATCTATCAGTTGTCATAACATTGTTCAAGGCTGTTTTCCTTAGTCGCCTCTTACGACACCCAAGGTAAGAAATAGAGTGGCAATATTCTTACACCTTTACCACACTGTCAACCGCTACCTCAAATTGTCTATATTCATTTGTTGTACTTAGATTAAATATTTATTAACACGTTGTAGTATTAACAATCACCTGTGCATATTCAAACCGTAAAAAAAGACCATAGCAAGCTGCAAAACTGGCATCCACCCCAGTATTTTAAAAATCGTGTTGTGTCGTGAGACACCGGATAGGAACGAAGTTCCTTATTATAAAAATATTCATTTTAAGTTCTATTCGAGGTATAAAGAAAATAATTATTCGGGTATTCATTTTTTATTATGATTTTTTATCTATAAAAATAAAAAAAAACTTATACTTCATATTAAAAATATGTAGACATTCCCAATACAGTGGTAGTGAGTCTTAGACAATTAAGTCCTTTCGACCCACCTTCCACCGATGATATTTGTGGGATAGTGTGACAGGTGGTGATCCCCCTCGCCGTCTATATATACAAACCAACGATATAATTATTTTCTATTAATAAAACCTATTGATGCGAGTCTGCCACTTGGGGATCGAACTTAGGATTCTTGTTTCGAATCTAAATCGACCAACCACTCTGATATCGTGTCTTTTTTATAGTGCATTAATTTAGAAAAACTTGTCGCTACCTGTCGTCGATTCGAACATAGATTTATTTTCAGTTTCTCGATTACGATATAAATGCCCTAACCATCAAAAGACTATTGCAACGCGGCAATAGTTTAACGACAACATAAACAAACTGTAAGTACCGTCTCATTTCACGTCCAATTTAATTTTAACTTAAGTGTAGCTACACGTCGCTCGTAAAATGGAATTACGTAAGTTGAATGCATCCGCGAATTCACTCCGAGAACGTGTGACTTTAATTTGAAAACAACACGCAGCTCGTAGTGTTATACATACATAACGATTGGTAATAATTCACTGTTGGACATAGGCTCTCCAGAGCGTAGAGCTCTCCACTCTTGAGAGTGTTTGCCATATTTGCCACGCTCGGAAGGCGAATTGCCGATCGCAGTACCAGACATTTTACACCTCAAACGCTGCTGCTCATCTTTGGTCTAATTATTTTAGTCTGATATTTTTAGAGGTGGTTATCCCGTCATCTACCGGTTACCATAACTATACTCAAGGCTATTTCCCACATTCGCCTCTTACGACACCCACGGGAAGAAAAGGAGTGGTAATGTCAAAAAATCTTATACGTTCGACGTGCCCCTCCGGGTTTGCTTACTCTGATCTAGTCATTTTTCAAGATGCTTAATCCGCCGTCTGTCGGTTGTCAAGGCTTGAATGGGTTTTAGTTTTAGTAGGTCATTTTATTGCGTGTAAAGCGGATACGGATTTGTAAAGTAAAAAAACGAGCTCTGACAGCAGTTACCTCCCGCAGTTAAGAGTAGAATGGAGATAAATGTTTGTATGGAACTACATAATTTTTTTACTTACGTACAAATTCTAATATATGTATGTGATGTGTTGAACAACTATGTCAGAATTACATTCTATATTTAAAATATACGAGGTTATTCCTACAACTGTAATATAAAATAAAATAAAATTAAAGTTTGTATAGGGACATTTTATTTTTGAACCTTATCTTAGTAATAACAGTATGTCTTATCTTAATTTCCAAATGCCATGTACAGTACTCCATGCTCAGGAAAGCTGGTATTTAAATAAGGATTGAAATAAACAACTTAGTGAAATAAAGTACATAATATAATAAAGGCAATAATATAAAAAAGGCAGTCCAGAGGGTGGATCCACCAGATAATCTGTCCGATAACTGGTTGGAGCCACTACGGGTACGCGACCCCGGACCGCTCTAGCTTCCAGTGTCACACCCCTCTCTGTCTCCGTGGCACTTTTATCCCACCCATCCCCTCCCAATTCCCTCCTATACCCAATCTATCCTTCTTCAAACCAAGAATTCCCAAGGAGGGTTGGTGTCAGGCAGGCGGCTGATCGGAAAACATTGCCAAATACTTCACAACATGAGTACAACAGGAGATAGAATATGCGACAATGCTAGGGCGTACCCCGCAGGCGACGCGCAAGCGCAGCACCCGGCGGCTGTGAGAAATGGACGAGGGTTGCTGCACCAAGGACGGGGGCAGCGTAAGAAGCTAGTCCGGGAAATAAGACTGAGGATGGCAAGTTGGAATATAGGTACGATGACTGGAAGAGGACGAGAGTTAGCGGATGTTTTTGAAAGGAGGCGTATAAACGGTGCGTGTTGAAATCGGGGCAGGTTATAAATTCTATTATTGTGGAAGTGATGGAAAAAGAAATGGAGTGGCTGTAGTGTTAGATAAAGAACTTAAGAATAAGGTGATGGATGTAAAGAGAGTGAATGATAGAGTTATTGTAGTTAAGTTGTTGATTGAAAATTTGGTTTTAAATATAGTGAGTGTGTATGCACCGCAGATCGGTTGTGACGATAGTTTGAAAGAAAAATTTTGGGAGGATTTTGATGCTGTAATTACGGCGATACCAGAATATGAGGAGATATATATAGGAGGGGATTTTAATGGTCATGTGGGAAGAACAAGTGACGGATATGAAAGAGTACAGGGGGGTTATAGCTACGGAGTCAGGAACCAACAGGGGGAAACTCTATTGGAAGCAGCTTTGGCCTTTGACTTAGCCGTAGTAAACACCTGGTATCAAAAGAGAGATCAACATCTTATCTCATTCCGTAGTGGCCAGCACTCTACACAAATAGATTACTTTCTCATGAAAAGGAGCAAAATTAACTCGGCCAAAGACTGCAAAATAATTCCCAGTGAGAGCCTAGTTTCCCAACATAGGTTGTTGATTTTAGACTTGAGTCTGAAAGTAAAATGTATGCAAAAGATCCCTAAACCCCCACCTAGAACGAAATGGAACAAACTAAGTGACAGAGAGTTAGCCGAAGAGTTTCGGAAAAGAGTAGTAGATAAGATTGTAGAAATGGGTGATATGGCACAGATTAGAGTGAATAATTGCTGGAATGAGGTGGCGATATGTGTAAGGAACGTAGCAAGGGATGTTTTTGGAGAAACGAAGGGGAAAGGGAAGATTGATAAGGACACATGGTGGTGGAATGAAGAGGTGCGGAAAATTTTGAAAGAAAAGAAGAATGCTTTTAAGGAATGGAAAAGTTTGAAAGAGGGAAATGAGACAGATCAAGAAAACAAAAGGTCTGCCTATCAAGTTATTAAGAAGAAGGTGAAGAAAGTAGTTGCAATCGCAAGGGCTAAGGTACAGGATAAGCTGTACGATTTCCTGGAAACTCCACAAGGTCAAAAAGATCTGTATAGAATTTCTAGAGAGCGAGAAAGGAATGCAAGAGATGTGAATCACATGAAATGTATGAAAGACGAAATGGGGAAGATTTTTACGGAAAACGAGAGCATAAAGAACGTTGGAAGAGTTATTTTAGCAAACTTTTGAATGAGGAAAATTAGTGGAATGGAGTACTAGAGGATGCTAGGAGTAATATGGGCATGGTTAAAGAGGTGACTGAAGACGAAGTTAGGATAGCAGTACAGAGTATGAAAAATGGAAAAGCAGTAGGGCCAGATGGTTCACCAGTAGAAGCATGGAAGTATCTGAAAGCAGATGGATGGAAGTGGCTGACTTTGTTCTTCAATAAGTTGTTGCAAGAAGAGGTGATCCCCGATGAATGGTGCAACAGTTCACTGGTGCCCGTTTTTAAAAAGAAGGGTGATGTACAAGATTGCAACAGCTATCGGGAAATAAAGCTCATATCACACTGCATGAAGATATGGGAAAAATTGATAGCAAAACGAATGAGAGAGGAGACTGAGGTAACACAGAACCAATTCGGGTTTATGCCGGGCCGGGGAACAACGGATGCCATATTTGCACTTCGGCAACTGATTGAAAAATACAGGTTTGTGCAAAAGAACTTGCATATGGTATTCGTGGACCTGGAGAAGGCATACGATAGGGTACCTCGTAAGGTTCTGTGGTGGTGTATGAGGGAGAAAGGGCTGCCAGAGAAGTATGTGCGGCTTGTTGAGGCGATGTATAATAGAGCCAATACTTGCATCCGGTCTGAGGCTGGAATCACAGACAAGTTCAATGTGTCTGTAGGTTTACACCAGGGTTCGGCTTTAAGTCCTTATTTGTTTCTTCTGATTATGGATGCTCTGTCATCGAACATACAGGAGGAAGCACCCTGGTGTATGCTATTTGCTGATGACATTGTGCTTGTCGGAGAAAATGCACTTGAGGTACAGAGCAAGCTGGGAAAATGGCAAGAAAAACTGGAAAGTGTCGGATTAAAAATAAGCAGAACCAAAACTGAACACATGTTCTGTGACTTCAGTAGTCCATCCAGTTTTTCTCATATTGCCTTGGATGGTGTTCTCCTACCAGTCTGCTCCGAATTCCGTTACCTTGGGTCAGTGATCCAAAATGACGGCAATGTCGACCGGGACGTAAAAAATAGAATAAATGCGGGATGGATGAAATGGCGACAGGTCTCGGGAGTAACTTGCGATCCAGGCATGCCTCTTAAACTTAAGGGCAAAGTTTACAGAACGATCGTGAGACCTGTCGTATTGTACGGATCAGAGTGCTGGGCAACGAAAGTGACGGATGAAAGAAGAGTGCATGCTGCAGAGATGAGAATGTTGAGATGGATGTGTGGAGTGACTAGAAAAGATCGCATAAAGAATGAGTATATAAGGGGAAGTTATAGTATATAACTATAACTTCCCCTTATATACTATAAGTTATAGTATATAGTATATAAGAAGTAGCACCAGTGACAGAGAAAATGAAGAGTGGTAGGTTAGCATGGTTCGGGCATGTAATGAGGAGGTAAAAATGTAATATAGGCAAAAGAATGTTAGAGATGAGTGTGGATGGACGAAGAGCTATGGGGAGACCAAAAAAACGATGGATGGATTGTGTGAAAGAAGTCATGAGAAAGAAAGGAGTGAGTATTGACATGACGGGAAATAGAGGAGATTGGAAGAAGAAGACATGTTGTGCCGACCCCACATAGCATGGGATAAGGGCAGGAAGAAGAAGAAAAAAGAATAAAATAAAAAACGAAAGAAGTTGTGTGTGATACAATTTTGTCCAATTGATTTTAATTTGATTTTTATTCAATTATTAAACATGTATCACGTCACGATAGCCGAGTTGTTGGGTGGTCGGAATTTCGAGTCGAGAGACCCGAGTTCGATCCCCAGGTGGCAGTACCAATGAGTTTTTCAAAAACTTATGTATGAATTTCATCGTTGGCTTGGACATAAAGGCGGCGACGGGCTCACCACCTGTCACGTTGTCCCGAAAATATCTTCGGTGGAAGGTGGGTCAAAGGGACTTAATTGTCTAGACTTGACCTCTGTCTACCCCTGTATTGGGAATTGCGTGAAGATATTTTAATATTTTTTTTTAATTAAACATGTATGTAAGACGTGTGATGAACTTTTTATTATTAAATTAATGAGATATTTTAAAAAATCAAAATTTGAACCCGCGACCCGAACCAGTCGTGACAGCGCTGTTTCCTCCGAGGCACCCCGTCCGATGCGCATCGGTTGTAATTTCTTATACCTCTATTTATATTTTTTTTCTCATTAAAAATATATACCTTTAAATTTCATTGCAGTGCAATAGTTAAATATATTAGCAATAGAATTTTAGCGAAGCTAAAATTATATTACTAATATACTAACTACTAGTCTAAAGACTAGTCTAAGCTGAGCTTTCTATTATTTAAATGAAATTTACACCCAACAGTAAGACTTAATTATGCTTTGATAACTTTACTTTTCTTAGAATCTTCGCATTACTATTAATATGATTTAGCAATATTTTTTTTGTTTTATTCATCAAAAATAATATCACCCCTCTGATTTTGATCATACATCGGACATTTGCATAAACGAAGAAATAGTTTTTAGTGTTTACACTGCAATTAATTTTCGCTTTACTCACTCTTAGATAAAGGCGTTATTACCTTTGTCGTATGATGATAGTTATAACGCTTTTATTCTGGTGTTATCTATGCACTCATTGAGTTAGCAGTTATTAGTTTTATCTGTATCCAATCTCTGTTATTTGATAGTCCGTTGTCTTTTTCCGCCGCCGGGCGCTGACGGAACTATTGTAGCGTGTGTAACAAAGCTTTACGACGGTTTCATTAACCTCATACTATACTTCCATAACGGGTAAAGTTACAGCAAAATTAATATTATAATATAGCAGTGAATTTAATTTTGCGCTTATAACTCAAAGGCGCAAGTTGAAATGTAATTAATTTATGTATAATGTAAGTAGTAATATAATTCACGGAATTCTTCGCTGGCGCTATCTGGTTGCTAAGAGTTGGAATTAAATATTCTTCAATACAATTTTGGTGTGTTTAAAAATATCTTCACTCCATTCCCGTAGCCACCTCCGTGGACGAGTTGCGTAAACACAGGTTTTCAAGGTGTCGCCATCGCGAGGTCCCGGGTTCGATTCCCGGTCGGGTCAATGTAGAAAACCACTTTTTCTACATTTTCTCGGGTCTGAGTGTTTGTGATGCCTTCTTTGTTTCGGATTCCCATACCCCAAGTGCTTTAGCATCTTACATTGGGATCGGGGCAATGTATGTGATGTTGTCACTATTTATAAATTAAATTAAATATTAAATTAAATATTTTATTTCCAACATGACATTTTTTTTCCCATGACATAAATTTTGGAGTCTCCTTTTAAGCTTGACGCCTGTACCAGGAAACTCCGCCCTTCCATAACTACATAATATGACAAAACCCTTTTAGAAAATAGTACTCGTAGTTACAATTTTATTAGAAATATATATTAACAAAAGCATGCATCTGTGTGGTGTGTGTGTGTGTGTGTGTGTGTGTGTGTGTGTGTGTGTGTGTGTGTGTGTGTGTGTGTGTATTTATATATGTACTATGTACACTATCTATATCTATATGTATTCCCAATACAGGGGTAAACAGAGGTCTAGACAATTAAGTCGTGTCGACTCACATTCCAAAGAAGATATTTTCGGGACAACGTGACAGGTGGTGAGTCCGTCGCCGTCTCAATGTCGAAGCCAACGATATAATTCGTACATAAGTTTTTGAAAAAACCAATTGGTACGAGCCTGCCACCTGTGGATAGAACTCGGGTCTCTTGACACGAAAGGAATAGTTATTTTAAACTCATTTAGACGATATTAAAACATAAAGTTTTTCTTTTGAACAATCAAATTACATATGTATAAAAACTTCAGTGCTAATAATCTATTAAATAATTATAATTAAGTAGTATTCAATATTACCAAATACTATTTTTTCTGATGTTAAAAGGTGTCGAGGTAGGCTGAGACTAACTTTCGAAGGCCAGAGCCAACTTCGTTAGCAAACTTCTCGAAGAGAGCAAGGTACTCGGATACCTAGCCGTGCATGTATGAAGAAAATAAGGAATCTAAAAGAAGCGAAAGAGGTATGTAAGGATCGTGACACTTGGCGATATGTTCTCTCAGGCTACCCCGTTAGGGACTGTGCGTGAAGATAAGTAAATATAAACTATTTTCTTTCTGTTTACGGTCTGTGTTAGTCCTTTTATAGTGTTTTCTTCAATTGTGTTTGCCAGTTATGTCAAGATATTTATTTTTATAGGAATTGCAGGAAACATTACTGTAACTCAAGTTGTAATAATGCTACTGCCTAGCACTCGCACGTATGTTTTTTGTTTACAATCCATTTCACATATTACTGATTATGATTTTAGGAAGAAGGAATGAAGTAGATTCTTTTACTAAGTTATTAGTCAGTATCTTTAAATCTATACAAAATAAAATACAGTGCATCAAAGTAGCAATACAAATCCTAAGATAAAAATATTTGTCTATTATATTACGTAAATATGAATAATACATATAAAATATAAATAACAAAAGATAACCTCCGTGGACTCCATCTTGAGGTCCTGGTTTCGATTCCCGGACGGGTCGATGTACAAAAACCACTTTTTCTACATTTTACCATGGGTGTTTGTGGTGCCTTCGATGTTTCCGATTCCAATACCATAAGTGCTTTAGCTTATGTATGTGATATTAGCTAATATATGTGATGTTGTCCCTATCTAAAAAAATCTAAAATAAATGTTAATACACGTTATATTATATTTTTTTATATTATTTATTTTATATCACCGAAATAATTAGTTTTTGGATTTGAGTTTCGCTTTGTTATAGTTAATATTTGAAAGTTAATTGCGAACAAAGTCATGGGCACAGTCTGTTTGGAATGTAACAGGCAATCAGGAACGTAATGGCGATTTCATGGTATCATAAATGTAGAAATCAAATTGCTCTCGTTATCGCGGCGGCAGTGAGGTCCCGGCTACAAATCAAATCACTGCACCGGTTGCCCGTTCCGCCCTCGCATAGATCATACGCTGGAAGATGTGACAATGTGTGTTGTTATTTTACTAACTTATTTATTTTTTGTATCTTACTTACTTATTATAATATAATGTAATTCACATCTTGATGTTGTATATACCAGTTCGAAATATCGCTACAGCAATCGCTACTTAAATGTTTATTTACATGGTGTAATAAACAATAAACCACTGATTGAATGTTATTACCGATGTATATTCGCATAATCTGAAGGAGTGCGGGTGTGAAACAGTGGGGGTGGAGGGGGGGGGGGGTCAGTAACACTTTTGCCAGAGGCTCAACATCACATACATTGCTCTGATCCCAACGTAAGTAGCTTAAGCACTTGTGTTAAACAACGTAGGTACCACAAACACCCAGATCGGGAATTGAACGCTGGACTTCAGAGCTGACGACACCATAAAAACTAATGGGTAACGCCACTCGTCCAATGAAGTCGTCAAATGTCAAACTTCGGAAAGGTAAGACGATTTCAGGTATGCGTGGAAGATGGCCTTGGTATTACGTCTGTCGATTCTTGCTGTCCATGTAGAATCGTTTCATTTTTTTTTTATAGAAGAGGGAGGTAAACGTGCAGGTGGCTCACGTCATGGTAAGTGATTACCGCCGCCCATGAACAGCATTGGGAGAGGGGGGGTGGGTGTGGGCCTTCGGTTACCTGCACTAACCAGACGAAACGCAGAAGTTTGTTAGCCTTCTACTTCACGCCGGTATTCTGTGAGGTCGTGGTACTTCCCCGGTCGAGTCGGCCCATTCATGCAACAACAAAAAGGCGGTGGTAATCACTTACCATCACGTGAGCCGCCAGCTCATTTGCCTCCCTTTTCCATAAAAAAAAAATACATAATACTTACTATCCATTCTATCTGGTTTCGTTGTGTATATGTGTACGTGTATGAACAAGTGAGTTTTGGTGCAGCGCCTAAGATAATTTTCTGCATAAGAAACTATCTCCAGTACTTAGAAGAGTTTTCATCTTAGCAAAATTTAGGTACAATTGTGTAACATCATTTCAAAAGTATAACATAAACACCTGGTTGAATCCACGTTTTTTGTTTGGGCGTAGAATGTTTAAAATAAAAAAATTAAATAAATAAAAATCTTCACGCAGTTCCCAATACAGGGGTAGACAGAGGTCTAGTCTAGACAATTAAGTCCGTTTGACCCACCTTCCACCGAAGATACTTTCGGGACAACGTGACATGAGGTAAGTCCGTCGCCGTCTTTACGTCCAAGCCAACGATAAAATTCGTAGAATGTTTAAAAGTTGTGTAATATTCATTTTATGCTCCCTTAGCGCTCTGGAGTAGCCACTGTATTGTTCTATGAATATTAATGCATTAAATTTCTATTCATAAAATAAATATCAAGATATAAAGAATCTTACGAGTTCGATTAAGATCTCCGCTCCGTGCTTCGGATAAAATAAATAAATAAATGTCTTCTCGCAATGCTCAATACAGGGGTAGACAGAGGTCTAGTCTAGACAATGATGTACATTGGACCCAACATATTTCTATATAGTAACTCTCTTTACAACACAATTTCATAACTCCTTTACCCTCTAAGTTATTACTATTTGGTTGCTATTATTATAAAGTTGTTATTGAATAATTACAACGCACATTTCTGCATGCAAATATAAAAGGTATATGTTACCTGGTCCGAAGAGGAGGGAGAATGGTTTCTTGTATTGTGAATAACGTGAAGATATTTATTATTTTATTTTATAGTATATTTTTCAGGACATGGTTCAAGTTAGGAAATTATAATTCGCAAGCGATGAAGCCACTTTCAAATCTGTCACTACCACAGGGCTACACGCACTATTGGTTTGATACTAAAACAATTTAATAATATATTTTATTATGCAGACTGCTGGAAGATAGGTATATTCCAGTCGTAGCTGCAGCTCTACGCGGTGTAGTCTGTGGCGGGCTCTCACGGGGCCGCGCGCGTGCCGGTCGCGTGGCGCGCGTCGCTTGCCGCGCTAATTGTCGCTCGGCCGCCAGTGTACACTGTACACTGAAGTGCAGAATAAATGTCATCTGTGTTGCGGTTTATTAATAAAATATTGTATAAAACATACCACCCAGAATTAAACTTAAAAGTTGTTTGGCAGTGTAAGGTTTTTAAGTTTATTGTAAGAGGCAATTTAACAAAAATTTTCTAGTCTCTTTGATTTATTAAGAAAAATGTTGTTAATTAATAATTAATAACAATAACATTGTAGTTTAAAACGTCGCATGAAAATGTTGTAATAAAATATATTAAACATTTTTTGTTAAATGCGCTCAAAGAAATATTACTTTAAGAAAACCATAAATAAATATAATCTTTAGGTGATAAATTTCTCCGCCGAGTAAATGTCAACATTAGTACTACATTCTCATCTATTTCTGCTGCTCAATAGAACTGTAACAACTATTGAGCTCCGGTCTGAAAGCATAGAGCGCTATTGATACCACGTGCTATGAGGTATGAGAGTGACAACGAATCTGTAATCTTGTTTTGATGTGGTTTGCAGGTGTCATGGGTTGCAGTATCCACTTACCACTTTAGTTCACATTATCAACTCTTCACATCGGAGATCTTTATCGATAGTAATTTTTTAATCTACCACAGTTTCGTAATGAGCTTCCTCTAACGGAGAAGAAAAATTGAGGAGCGGCAAAATCTTTACAGTTTCCTATGCGACTCTTCTTACGTCTCTAGTCTGATGATGAATTCAATAAATCACAGCTTGTCCGTTCTAAATTTGAATATGACATTGCACTTTTTTTTGTACAGAAGTGTACAATATGCGCTACTACTAATCTCGTGGAATTATCCTGAGCTAGTACCGCACGGGTGGCGGGCGGGGGTGCGCGGGGGAGGGGGTGTACTTAATTTGTCACTCATTGTGTTGATCCTGGCCGGCCCCCGGCGCTCCGGCGTGATAATAAACGATCAGTTAGCGGCTCGTTTGCTCAATTAATTGGCCATTGTTGCTCTTTTGGGACGTTCAAATTTGGATTGGTGTGACAGATATAGTGAAAGCGCGCGTTTAATGGAACGGATTGATTTTATTGGACTTATTATTTGACGCATTGTGTGCGCTCCGTCGGTCACTGTTAGGGGTCTAATTAAATTTGAGCATTTATTCAGTGGATTAATTTTGATTAATATGCTTGTAGTTTTTTTTTTTTCGGTTAAGCCTACTCTGAAAAATTCGGTCATTATCAATTTATAGATAAATCAAGGTAGAAAGAAAGATATAAAAATATATGTTTTACTACTACTCAACAAAAAACTAACACATAAAATATAAAAAAATATTTTAAAAAGGTCTAAGAAGGTCTATTTTAGGTTATTTTAGGTAGGGTAAGAAGGTTTATTCACAGTTATTATATAAACAGCTATCAGAATTCGAAATTCATTTACGACATGAATAATTTTGTTTAAAAACTTAAGTTCGATTTGTATAATTTGTTAAAACTTCAGACCTTGATAGGCTTTCGATCTGTGACTTTGTAATCTATATCAGTATTGGGAAACGTGGCACTAGTCGGCATTAAGATAAAAACATTTTGTGTTGTATGAAATGAGATTAAAAACTTGGTTAGGCTTGCAAATTCAGAATTACCAGAACTATTTCTTTTTATATGCAAAAGGTGGTTTTACTTAATATATAACATACAATGATAACTATAAAAGATAAAAATCTATCTCCTGCAATTTTTTTTGCGTGTGAATTTTCGTTATTTCCTCTTCTTCGTTATACAATTAAAAATAAACCTTGTTATTTTGTATATTCAAGGCTATATTTGCGTCAAATTTTATCGAAACGTCGAATGATTTTAGTTTAGAACAACAGCACTATCGAAACCTAAATGTATTCTACATTTTGTTAGTCAAAAGATCTTCAAACCTCTTAGTGCAAAACTTTTATGAATACACCATTTCCTCCTTACATCAATAACATCGAGAAACATATGATTTGTATAAATGATTTCAATCCATATTATAGGAAGAGGGTGACATTTTGTTTTGTAAGCGACCGGTAGTGAACAGTTCCCACACTGCTCGGGAGGGATTCTGTTTATTGTAACAATATACGATCCTGTAGCGGGGCAGGCGGGGAAGCTTAAATCCAGTTGATTAAAATCTATGACAAACCGATGTCCAATTATTGTCATTGAAGACAATGGGAGCAGAGACGAAGATTGGATTTAGATTATTATATATTGTCGTAATCAATTTGATAACTTAATCTTTGTAGAGCCACGATAGTCGAGTGGTTGGGTGGTCGGAATTTCGAGTCGAGAGACACGATTCGATCCCCAGGTGGCAGGCTCGTACCAATGGGTTTTTAAAAAACTGATGTACGAATTATGTCATTGGCTTGGACATGACGACGGCGACGGACTCACCACCTGTCACGTGGTCCCGAAAATATCTTCGGTGGAAGGTGGGTCGAAGGGACTTAATTGTCTAGAGTACACCTCTGTCTACCCCTGTATTGGGAATTGCGTGAAGATATTTATTAATTTATTTCATTTAATCTTTATAGACCGCTATCCTGAGGCCCTGCGTTCGATTCCCGACCGGATCAATGCAGAAAAACCACTCTTTCCAAATTTTTAATTGTTTTTTTAATTAAATCAAAGCTTATTCAGTTTATCATACTGTAAATGAGCATTAACTTAATCTTCGACCGACCTTCGTCGACCTCCGTGGACGAGTGGCGAACGCACCGGTTTTCATAACATCGCTATCCTGAGGTCTCGGGTTGGATTCCCGACCGGATCAATGCAGCGAAAACCACTATTTCTACATTTTATAGTGTCCGGGTGTATGTGGTGCCTTCGTCCTTTTTTCGATTCCATATCACAAGTGCTTTAGCTGCGTACTTTGGAATCAGAGCAATGTATGTAATGTTGTCCCTATGTATGTATCTATTTGACTTATTATTTATTTAAATCTGTGTAGTATTGATGAAATTATTAATCACCTTATTTCTTTCCATAGGTTGACACCTACACCTCGAAAAATTTAGCAATTATTAAATTAGTAATGTCTAGGGTAAAGATGACAAATCCTTCCTACAGCATTTAAAAATCTATTTCTTGTCAATCCTATGACTTTTCCAGGTTGTTATTGAATTGTTAACTTTACTCTTTTAAAAGATAAAAAAAAATATAAAATATAAAATATCTTCACGCAATTCCCAATACAGGGGTAGACAGAGGTCGAGTCTAGACAATCAAGTCCCTTCGACCCACCTTCCACCGAAGATATTTTCGGGACAACGTGACAGGTGGTGAGCCCGTCACCGTCTTTATGTCCAAGCCAACGATATTCGTACATAAGTTTTTGAAAAACCCATTGGTACGAGCCTACCAACTGGGGATCGAACTCGGGTCTATTGACTCGAAATTCCGACCACCCAACCACTCGGCTATCGTGACTCTTTTAAAAGATTTAGCTACGAAATATACTTCCGCCATTGTAAGAGCCTGGGGTTCACCAAAATTTTGTGGTGTTTCGTGGCAAATAATAAAATATTACTACTATTATTAAAAAGTCTCAGCTGTCGACCGAGAGAAGTGTCGTTAAGTGATCGGAATTAAAAGTAAAGAGACGTGAGTTACATCCCCTGAAGATTATATCGACGATTTATATCGTTGACTTGGACATAAAGTCGGCACCCACCTATAACGTTAGCCTAAAATAATCTGCTGTGAAATTTGGCTAGAATGGACTAAATTGTCTAGGTCTCTGGCTACCCCTGTATAGGGAGAAGTATTATTATGTCAGAGTTGATTATCTCTCATGTATGAGTTAGTATGTATTAAGTTAACAGGGACTTAACCAAGTGTCAATCTGAGTTATGGTGGTTGGTGGATAATTAAATAGCGTCGAATAAACGTTTCTAAGTGGAAGGAATCCTCAAACGTTAAGATCTTGTTCTTATTATCACATAAAAAATATCTGTAATTTAATATAATAAAAAATATCCGTGTGTGTCCATTCCCAATACAGGGGTAGACAGAGACAGAGGTCCAATCCAGACAATTTAGTCCCTACGGCCCACCTTCCATCGAAGATATTTTGTGGTGAGCCCGTCGCCGTCTTTATGTCCAAGCCAACGATATGAATCGAACATAGGTTTTAATAAAACCCATTGTTACGGGCCTGCCACTTGGGATCGAACTCGGGTCTCTCGACTCGAATTCCATTCACCCAACTACTCGGCTATCGTGACTATATTATTTATTTTAAAAATTATGCACAAACTACATGATGGCAGGCTAAATGCCTGAAGGCATTCTCTCCCAGTCAACTATTAGCTTAAACAGGCGATGCAGTAACTAAAACAGGACATTACTTATTCAACCAAAATGAGAATATATTTACGCCTTTCCCAATATTGGGGTAGACAGAGGTCTTTACAATTAAGTCCTTTCTATTAATCTTTCACCAAAGACATTTTTGGGACAAAGTGAGAGGTCGAAAGCCTTTCGTCGTCTTTATGTATCTTTTAAAAAAACTCTTAAAAGATCCATAATAGTCCAATATACACCAATTGTTGTACGCTAGTTTTCTAGAGAAACGTAAGAAGGGGATTAGAAAAAGATTCACTTTCTCTAAAATTGTCTTAATATCTTAATTTGTAATAGAAAAGCTCTTCCGCTCTTTTTTATTAATTACGCTTTTTCAGGCTAGTATTTCTATATTTCCATGTCTGCTTTCGCTGGCTATTTTCTTTATTGTAATCATGGTATTTAATTTTTATTATCCTCACCCTCTTCAGCGAACTTTACATCAGACTGCAGACTTCCTAGAACATATATATATATATATATATATATATATATATATATATATATATATATATATATATATATATATATATATATATATATATATATATATATATATATATATATATATATATATATATATATATATATACACATACATAGAGATATATGATATGCGCGTACAGGTGTACCCCTTCGATGTTTACTATTTATTCAATTCCTTGAAGGGCTCGGAATGATCATATCAATCATGGTAGCTACTTATAAATATAGGTTCATATTTAAACACGATAGCCGAAAGCACCGAGAGGTTGAGTGGTCGGAATTTCGTGTCAAGAGTTCGATCCCCAGGTGTAAGGCTCGTACCAATAGGTTTTTCAAAAACTTATGTACGAAATATATCGTTGGCTTGGACATAAGGACTACGACGGGCTCACCACCTGTCACGTTGTCTCGAAAATATCTTTAGTGGAAGGTGGGTCGAAGGGACTTAATTGTCTAGACTAGACCTCTGCCTACCCCTATATTGGGAATTGCGTGAAAATATTTATTTATGTATTATTTATTTATATTTAAACAACATGTAGTTCTGCGGCAAAATATTACCCTGTTCTACGGCGGTTGTTTAAAAATAATCCGATATGACTTTGACCTGACTATAGCTTACGTTAATGGTGTTACTATCTGCTATTCTCGTTTCTAACGGCAGTCGTTATGTAAAGGTGAAAGCAAAATCTTCTCGCACCATTCCTGACGGGGTAGCCAGAGAGAGAAGATCGGTAATTTTCATGATTTAACAGATTCATACTTTTTTATGTCGAGATTTCCGAGTACCTTAGATTTCTTTATACGTGCAAATAGCTGGAATGATCTTCAAAATATTTTAAAAAATTTTGAATTTACGCGAGTTATTTTCACGTGTAAGAAATTGCGGGCAGAACTAGTTATGATGTTAACTATTATGAATTGAATTGAACACATTATGAATTGAACAATCACGCATGTCATCTAGTCCCAAAATAGAATTCCCTGTACCTTGGGAACTGGACGATCATGAAATACTTCACTACATTTCGCTGATTCAAAAGTAAGTAGCTTATGCACTTGTATTATGGAATCGGAAACAATAAAGATGCCATAAACCCGAGGCCCAGAATGGGTTTTTCAAAAACTTATGTACGAATATCGTTGGCTTGACATAAAGACGGCGACGGGCTCACCACCTGTCACGTTGTCCCAAAAATATCTTCGGTGGAAGGTGGGTCGAAGGGACTTAATTATCTAGACTCGACCTCTGTCTACCCCTGTATTGGGAATTGCGTGAATATATTTTATTTAACTATACATTTATACATTAATAAATCTCTGTGTTGGGAATTGCGTGAAGATATATGTTGAAAGAGACAGATATTTATTGCTTGTTTTAAACCACTGCAAAGGACAATAAAGGATTCTTTACAAACAATCTTGGTAGATAATTTTTAAGAGCCTTGTTGTATTTAATTAATAACATGCACTCTGGCTTTAGCTTAAGCTGCTTACTTTGGAATCAGAGCAATGTATGTGTACTTGTCCTTATGTATGTAGGTATTGAACTTTACTAGATTCAAATTTCAGTCACAGGTTTTTTTCATTATGAACGTATAATAAATGAATAATACTCGTATCAAAAATGCGCCTGACCCGCTCTAAGCCCATTCATGTAATTCGTTCCCAAAATATAACGTTTGTATGTGTATCTTCAGCCTGATGTAAGCACGATGTTTGTTTGTGTGCAAGTTGACGTAACCTTGCGTCTCATTAGTACGTACTTTAACATGTACTTTCTGAAATAAATGACGACAAAATATACAGCAGAGGTAGCAGGAATCCTGTCCGTGTAATATATTTTATTTCTTTTTAATTTCATAACACATAAGCCAAGCATGAAGCTAAGCATAAGCAAAACATGTGTATAAATTAATTAATACACACGGATTAAGATCATGCCCACAGTGTGATTGACACTTTGATTTCATATTTAGACTCAATATGTCACACAAAGGATTTAAAAATAAACTTCCTCACTCCTCCGTACTATTTTCATAGCTGGATTGGACATAAAATCGGCGACGGGCTCACCACCTATCACGTTGTTCCAAAAAGAATTCTTCCGTGGAAGGTGGGTCGAAAGAACTTAATTGTTTAGACCTTTGTTTACTCCTGTATTAGTAAATGTGACTGGTCGTCGCGCTTTGGTGTTTTTGTCAATCGGATAAAATGTCAAGTTAACTCTATCTGCCATGCTGTACCATTATATATCGCTTGATAGTGGTTAGTAGCTCGAGAATGATAGCTATAGTACAAGTTTTCCTATTCACTACAATACCATTGTGATTGCCTTGTCTAATACAGTACACATATACTAATAAATACACTTCAGTCTGTATTTTAACATTAATGAAGTTAGCCGGAAAGTTTCTTCTACGCTGAGAGTACTAAATTACCTGAAAAAATTTTGCCACATAAGATTAATCTTATGCTTTTATGGAGTTCCATTCTTCCAACCAATAATATATGTAGCACACGCCTGCAGCGTGTGCTGCAAATACCTAGACAAGAATCTCCTTCTCAAGTTAGAGCGTCTTTTCAACAATTGTATTAGATATATCTTCGTTTTGCGTATGTAAGACCATATATCTCAATACCGTTCTCATCTTAACTGGCTGACAGTAGAACAGAGACGCAATTCTAGAATTCTGTGTGAGTTATGAGTACATAGCGGCAATAGCCTAATGGTTTAGGGTGCGGACTGCGAAACGTGACGTCGCAGGTTCAGGCCCCGCCATTCGACTATTGACGTAAACCAACTCCAGACACAAGCATTTCAGCTTATTGGAGTGGTTAACAGGAATACTAGTAATGTTATTCGGCATTGCTAGTATCCTTTTAAAAAACAAAAGTTATTTTCCATTTTAAAGGATCCCTTTTCTCCCATGTCAATACAGACCCTGTACCCAGTACCAGACAGAGGTCTAGACAATTAAGTCCTTTCGAACCACCTCCGAAGACATTTTTTGGGATAATGTGACCAGGCTGTAAGCCCGTCGCCTTCTTTATATCCAAGCCAACGCTCCATATAAATCATACATAACTTCTTGAAAAAAAAAAAAAACATTGTTATGAACCTACCACCTGGGGATCAGACTCAGGTCTCTCGATTCTAAATCCGATTAGCCAACCACACAGCTATCGTGAGTAATAAAATATATTTGTAATAATTATTTATATGTGTATATATGTAAGTTTATTTATATTTTCAAGTCACGATAGCCGAGTGGTTGGGTGGTCGGAATTTCGAGTCAATAGACCCGAGTTCGATCCCCAGTTGGTAGGCTCGTACCAATGGGTTTTTCAAAAAACTTATGTACGAATATCGTTGGCTTGGACATAAAGACGGCGACGGGCTCACCACCTGTCACGTTGTCCCGAAAATATCTTCGGTGGGTCGAAGGGACTTGATTGTCTAGACTCGACCTCTGTCTACCCCTGTATTGGGAATTGCGTGAAGATATTTTTTTTTATTTATATTTTGTATGTACGTAGTATTCTGATATTTTATTATCTATGTTTATGTAGTCATTTTGTAATATAAAATTATTATTTTAATGTAGTATGAACAAAATGTAGTAAATTTTAATTTTAATTTTAGTGTTTTCTAAGAAATACGTTTTCAGCTAAAATGATTCTCGGTATGTATTTTTCTACCTATTGTTAAGCACCTAAAACAATTTTTTCACCATGGGTTGACTGGGAGAGAATGATCATAAGGCATTAAGTTCCTCTTTGGAAATCCGTAATTTAAGGTGAATACAATAATGTATAAATTTGAAAAAAATATCTTCACAGCATTCCCAATACAGAGTCAGGCAAGGGTCTAAACAATTAAGTCCTTTCGACCCACCTTCCGCCGAAAACATTTTTGGGACAACGTGACAGGTGGTTAGCCCGTCGCCGTTTTATATCCAAGCCAACGATATAAATTGTACATAAGTTTCTATAAAAACCATTCATATGAGCCTGTCACCTGGATATCAAAATCAGATCTCCTGACTCGATTTTCGATCACTCAACCACTGGTCTATCGTGACTCATTATTTTTTCTTCATAAATTTAGTAATATATAAGCTCCAGCATGGCTTACAAGCTTTAAATTCAATATAAATAGCATCATAAACATATATTACATACATACACAGTTAAAAATACTTTACATTCATAATACCTTAAAAGTGCTCTTCACACCTTACAAAGTATCTGTGGGCGCGATTTTATGACGTCACAGATGTAAACATACCGTCACTCGCTCTAGAAATATTCTATTGACTAAAACGGCCACGTGCCGCAAACTTATTCAGTTAGAGCGAGAAAGCCGCAACGCCCGATCACAACGCGCCTACGTTTGAAAGAGACGGAGTGGATGCATCGCGACACCATTTCAGGCGAAAGCTTATCCTATTGTATATTCAGAACGGCGTAAGCGACTACATTATATGTTTAGTAATATCAACTTTAATACAATCGTGATTGAGATGATATTAGCTTTGTTACTCACTGAATAGTTATTTATGGATGTACAGAACGCAATGAACAAATTTAATTTCAACCGCTAAAAGTTTAAAGTGCAATTTAAATATTGCAGTCATCGTTTGTACGATTCAACGTAAAATTTTATAAATATAGAGTAATGTCTGTTTCAGAGTTATTTACAAAATATAAAATTTTCTATAATAGACGTCTATTATAGAAAATTTACAAAGAAACTTTCTTGTGAAGTATAGTGTTGTAATAAGCTGTAATATTTACAAGATTCATATATAACAGAGCAGGTAAAATAGAAGAATAACAGAGGGCGAATAAATCTACTACATACTTTACGGCACGGTAACAAAGGTGGTTTTCCTTCGCTGTCGTTGGTAAGATATTAATAGAATATTGCAGAAAACGCGAGTGAAGTCTTATTTGGTAAGAGTGCGGGAGGTGAGCCGAGCGCTATGTTAAATCACTGAATTTGGCAATGGCACTGGCACTGGCATTGCGGGTTAAACGAATAGCATTGCTTGTATTGAAAAGCTATGGGATTCGCTTGCCGAGCTACGATTCTCGACTTAAAACGTGGGAAGTATAATTATAAATACGCGATTTCTTTTACAAAATATATCTTCACGCAGTTCCCAATACAGGGTAAACAGAGGTCTTCACGCAATTCCCAATACAGGGGTAGACAGAGGTCAAGTCTAGACAATTAAGTCCCTTTGACCCACCTTCCACCGAAGATATTTTCGGGACAACGTGACAGGTGGTGAGCCCGTCGCCGCCTCTATGTCCAAGGCAACGATGAAATTCGTACATAAGTTTTTGAAAAACTCATTGGTACTGCCACCTGGGGATCGAACTCGGGTCTCTCGACTCGAAATTCCGACCACCCAATAACTCGGCTATCGTGACTTTTACAGTACGTAAACAGAGGTGTACACAATTAAGTAATTTCAACCCATCTTTCACCAAAGACTTTTTTTGGGATAACGTGACAGGTGGTGAACGTGTCACCGGTCTATGTCCAAGCCATAATTCGTTCATAAGTTTTTGGATCAACCCATTGGCACCAGCCGGCCACCTGTGGATCGAACCCGAGAGAGACCTGAGTCTCTTGACTAGAATTCCGATGTCCCAACCACACGACTATTGTGACTTGTTTTTACTATTGACGACCTCCGTGGACGAGTGGCGTAAACATCGGTTTTACAAGATCAGCCACCTCGAGGTCCCAGGTTCGATTCTCGGTCGAGTTAATGTAGAGAAAAAAGGGTTTTTGTCTACATTTTCTCCGGTCTGGGTGTTTGTGATGCCTTCGTTACATACCTCAAGTGATTTAGCATCTTACATTGCGATCGCTGCAATGTATGTGATGCTGTCCCTATCTATATGTACTATTATATCTTCAGGCAAAGTTCCGGACGGGGTATCCAGAGAGAACAGAGCGCCAAGTATCATGACCCTTAGATATTTCTTTTTCTTATTTCATATTCATTTTCTTCATTACGTATATGATCTCTATGTATCAAGCCCTGACCCTCCACTCTTATTATTTCGTTTTAATTTTAACATGCTTTATGATTACTTATAATGGCTGTCCATGTACTGTCGGGATGATTAACCACATCCTATCTCCCTGTGAAAGTCGACTAAGGGATACTGAGGACATCAGAACGACTAAGGTAATAAGCAATAAAAAGTGAATGGCTACTGGTAGATGACGAGATAATCATCTCGAAAACTACTAGGCAAGAAATTAAATAGACCTGTAACGAATAGTAACGTTTAAGGTGTTACGTATCTCGTGCTTTTATTGCCAATCTCTTTTACAAGTCGAAGTTTATTGGTCGTTATGAACGTATATAATTACAAAGAAAGTCATTTCAATACCTATATACATATAACTGCCGAGTGAGAAAGAATCACAGTACATTGTTTATTGGGTAAAATTTCATTACTACTCCTTACTCCACAGTAAATATATACTCGCTCATTGGTCGGAGTGAGCGTCCACGTTATATCTTCTTCACTTATTACTTTCTTTGACCGCCTTCGCTCTCGCAAGTCTCATCCAATGATTTGGTAAAACTAACAGCGGAGCACGTAGGAGTTTTATAGAACGTAGACGGCAATGCAATTGCTGTATAAACGTAGTGCGGGTCCATAGATGCAGCACTTGTCAAAAAAGCGTCTTCAAGCCATTCCCAATACAGGGGTAGACAGAGGTCTAGACAATTAAATCCTTTCGACCCACCTTTCACCGAAGACATTTTCGGGACAACGTGACAGGTGGTGAGCCCGTCGCCGCCTCTATGTCCAAGGCAACGATGAAATTCGTACATAAGTTTTGAAAACTCATTGGTACTGCCACCTGGGGATCGAACTCAGGTCTCTCGACTCGAAATTCCGACCACCAATAACTCGGCTATCGTGACTTTTACAGTACGTAAACAGAGGTGTACACAATTAAGTAATTTCAACCCATCTTTCACCAAAGACTTTTTGGGATAACGTGACAGGTGGTGAGCCCGTCGCCGCCTCTATGTCCAAGGCAACGATGAAATTCGTACATAAGTTTTGAAAACTCATTGGTACTGCCACCTGGGGATCGAACTCAGGTCTCTCGACTCGAAATTCCGACCACCAATAACTCGGCTATCGTGACTTTTACAGTACGTAAACAGAGGTGTACACAATTAAGTAATTTCAACCCATCTTTCACCAAAGACTTTTTGGGATAACGTGACAGGTGGTGAGCCCGCGCCGTCTTCTATGTCTAAGCCAACGATATAATTCGTACATAAATTTTGGAAAAACCGTTTACGAGCCTGCCACTTGGGGACCGAACTCCGGTTCTCTTGACTTCCCAGCCACCCAAGCACTTTGGCTATCGTGACTTTTCACTGTCGAAAATAAATCAAACACTCTTCTGACCCAAAGCGTACTGGATACGGGAGCATGTCTACTATCAAGAACAGAGATCGTGCACGACAAGGTATTTCTGACAATGAATCACACTACGGCACGTCTCGTTATCTCGCTGAAGCTCGCCCCGCGCGTGGGCAGCTCACGTGTCCGTGTATACATGTTACGTGCATGTGTATGTTATATGTATACACGCATACACATGCGTTGTGTGTTCGGTTATACCATTTCAGTTAACAATCAAAGATTAAAGAAGATTTAATTACGCGATTATATTTTGTAGTAATAAAACATATGTGTTGGTTGTTCCTTGGTTTCATTTATAAATTAATGGCTGTGATATGTTTGCAATTTAAAACTGCAAATATATTTAACAACGCAGTTTTATTGATTTTAAAGCATATTTATGCCTTGTCTTAAGTGTCCACCGAGCCACCGTGTAAGACATCAGCAGAGGCAGAGGTCATGGGCTCGAATCCAGCCCGTGTCAGTTGCAATTTTAAAAGCATATTTATGCCTTGTCTTAAGTGTCCACCGAGCCACCGTGTAAGACATCAGCAGAGGCAGAGGTCATGGGCTCGAATCCAGCCCGTGTCAGTTGCAATTTTAAAAGCATATTTATGCCTTGTCTTAAGTGTCCACCGAGCCACCGTGTAAGACATCAGCAGAGGCAGAGGTCATGGGCTCGAATCCAGCCCGTGTCAGTTGCAATTTTAAAAGCATATTTATGCCTTGTCTTAAGTGTCCACCGAGCCACCGTGTAAGACATCAGCAGAGGCAGAGGTCATGGGCTCGAATCCAGCCCGTGTCAGTTGCAATTTTAAAAGCATATTTATGCCTTGTCTTAAGTGTCCACCGAGCCACCGTGTAAGACATCAGCAGAGGCAGAGGTCATGGGCTCGAATCCAGCCCGTGTCAGTTGCAATTTAAAACTGCAAATATATTTAACAACGCAGTTTTATTGATTTTAAAGCATATTTATGCCTTGTCTTAAGTGTCCACCGAGCCACCGTGTAAGACATCAGCAGAGGCAGAGGTCATGGGCTCGAATCCAGCCCGTGTCAGTTGCAATTTTAAAAGCATATTTATGCCTTGTCTTAAGTGTCCACCGAGCCACCGTGTAAGACATCAGCAGAGGCAGAGGTCATGGGCTCGAATCCAGCCCGTGTCAGTTGCAATTTAAAACTGCAAATATATTTAACAACGCAGTTTTATTGATTTTAAAGCATATTTATGCCTTGTCTTAAGTGTCCACCGAGCCACCGTGTAAGACATCAGCAGAGGCAGAGGTCATGAGCTCGAATCAGCCCGTGTCAGTTGCAATTTAAAACTGCAAATATATTTAACAACGCAGTTTTATTGATTTTAAAGCATATTTATGCCTTGTCTTAAGTGTCCACCGAGCCACCGTGTAAGACATCAGCAGAGGCAGAGGTCATGGGCTCGAATCCAGCCCGTGTCAGTTGCAATTTTAAAAGCATATTTATGCCTTGTCTTAAGTGTCCACCGAGCCACCGTGTAAGACATCAGCAGAGGCAGAGGTCATGGGCTCGAATCCAGCCCGTGTCAGTTGCAATTTTAAAAGCATATTTATGCCTTGTCTTAAGTGTCCACCGAGCCACCGTGTAAGACATCAGCAGAGGCAGAGGTCATGGGCTCGAATCCAGCCCGTGTCAGTTGCAATTTAAAACTGCAAATATATTTAACAACGCAGTTTTATTGATTTTAAAAGCATATTTATGCCTTGTCTTAAGTGTCCACCGAGCCACCGTGTAAGACATCAGCAGAGGCAGAGGTCATGGGCTCGAATCCAGCCCGTGTCAGTTGCAATTTTAAAAGCATATTTATGCCTTGTCTTAAGTGTCCACCGAGCCACCGTGTAAGACATCAGCAGAGGCAGAGGTCATGAGCTCGAATCAGCCCGTGTCAGTTGCAATTTTAAAACATTTTTCTCTTTAATTTAATCTATTTAATAAGTTTGAAATAAATGACAAATCATGCCATTGCACAAAATAATTACGTAAGAGAATATTTTATACGTTATATACGACAAAATACGTCTAAACATATTTTCTTATTAAACGACCTGTAAAGTCCACTGTAGAATGTAGAACACTCCTGTAAAATGAGTCGATAAGGATTGGCAATCGCAGTGCCTGATACCTCGCATCTTAGACCTTGCTGCCTAACAGTCACCTACTTTCTTTTAGTCTGGTATTATTAAATTAGTTTTGCAGAATAACTATTGCGATTTACTAGAAGAAAGAAGGTGGTAAATTAACATAAAATGAACGAAAATTCTTTGAAAAAAAATTTTTAACGTACGGTATTACCTAAAACAACGATTTTTGACTGAAAATTTATATTAATTACTAATAAAAGTACAACATTGCTCGCGATTTAGTGTAAGATCTTAATTTTTGATCTAAATTTCCTGGAATAAAAAAATATTCCGCCTTCCTCTCCCAAGACTCAATACAAAACTATTGCAAATTATACTTACCGTAATTATGCTTATCAGTTTCAAAACTTTTCCACATAAAACAAACCGTTTTTCGAGACAACACAAGCTTACGTGTTATTCTAGACTATGGTTTCTTTTATTGCGCAACCTCATCATTTTTCACGAATCCTCTTCCTCGTCCGTTTCCACTAAATAAATTTTATAAGCTCTCTTTCTCTTCCTCTTCCTTTTTCTCTTCCATATATTAAGAGGAATTTGAGGGAAAATGATTTTAGGAACAGAACACCGCTGTCTTTTTCTACTTTGTGACTTTCATTTGGCGTGCATGAGTGTTCACCGCTTTGGTGTGCGTTACAGCTAAGTCGCAGTGGGAATTTAGATATAGCCATGCCAGGAAATAGTTTATAACATATTTAATCAATAATGAATCGAAATTAGTCACATAATTATATATGCCAATTTATTATTAGAATTAGCACAGTTCAAAATTTTTACAAAAAACATTAAGGTTTGGTTTGTAGAGACTTCAAATATTAATTTTGTCCATAAAGAGTATATTGCATGTCAGATAATTCGGAGCAGTGAGGTTGTGCTCCACTCTTAACTCTAATCTACTCCTGAGCTTAAACTGCCTCTGTCATAACCTACTGGGTCGAATACGCTTCTGTAAATAGATATATTTTAAGAAAATATTTTAAGTAATTTATGACATATTTCGTTAACTTTTGGATTTTCCAAATAGTTGTATTATGTTGTTTTTTCTACTTATAAGTCACGATGGCCGAGTTGTTGGGTGGTCGGAATTTCGAGTCGAGGGATCCGAGTTCGATCCCCAGGTGGCAGTACCAATGAGTTTTTAAAAACTTACGTCCTAATTTCATCGTTGGCTTGGACATAAAGGCGGCAACGGGCTCACCACCTGTCACGTTGTCCCGAAAAATATCTTCGGTGAAAGGTGGGTTGAAAGGACTTAATTGTCTAGACTAGACCTCTGTCTACCCCTGTATTGGGAATTGCGTGAAGCTATATTGTTATATATTTTATATTTCTACTTTCTCCTCCTGCTCCTCTCCCTCTTCCAAACCTGCTCCCACATAACTCATAAAACATCCTATTTCATCCACATCCTCAATTACACTTCTAACAACATCCTCATTCTCTTTCTAATTCAACTTTATTCTAGACTATGACCTATGTCAGTGCCGTATTTCACCATATTTGTATAGCCGGTGTGATGTGATTGAATAATAATAAACATCTAAACTTTTATGTATAGTAATATTAGTCATCATCATTGTCATCTGGCCTGTTAAAGTTCACTGCACGCTGTAGGTCTGTTCCGAACGAGGGAGTTTGCCATAATCGCCACGTCTGGCAAGCGTAAAGGCATATACGTACTTATACGCATATATATACTTTCACATTAGAAGTGTATATTCGTACTGATAGCTCTCTAGAGAAGGACACTACCTCCCAAGTCACGTAACACCCGACCTGACGAATCAATTTAAATTAATTCTTGATTAATAAAGATACATATATTGTAACAGTGGTAGAGCCACGCATCAGCTTTGTTGTTGCATGAATGTGCCGCCTCGACCGGGAGTACCACGACCTCACTGAATACCGGCGTGAAGTAGAAGTCTCACAAACTTCTGCGTTTCGTCTGGTGAGTGCAGGTAACCGGTGGCCCACACACCCTCCGCCCCAATTATGGGGAGGGCATTCTAAGGGAGGCAACGCATCTGCTAAGCCTCTGGTATTGCAGGTGTTCATGGGCGGCGGTAATCACATACCATCACGTGAGCCACCTGCTCGTTTGCCTCCCTTTTCCATAAAACAAACCGTTTTCGAGACAACACAAGCTTACGTGTTATTCTAGACTATGACCTATGTCAGTGCCGTATTTCACCATATTTGTATAGCCGGTGTGATGTGATTGAATAATAATAAACATCTAAACTTTTATGTATAGTAATATTAGTCATCATCATTGTCATCTGGCCTGTTAAAGTTCACTGCACGCTGTAGGTCTGTTCCGAACGAGGAGTTTGCCATAATCGCCACGTCTGGCAAGCGTAAAGGCATATACGTACTTATACGCATATATACTTTCACATTAGAAGTGTATATTCGTACTGATAGCTCTCTAGAGAAGGACACTACCTCCCAAGTCACGTAACACCCGACCTGACGAATCAATTTAAATTAATTCTTGATTAATAAAGATACATATATTGTAACAGTGGTAGAGCCACGCATCAGCTTTGTTGTTGCATGAATGTGCCGCCTCGACCGGGAGTACCACGACCTCACTGAATACCGGCGTGAAGTAGAAGTCTCACAAACTTCTGCGTTTCGTCTGGTGAGTGCAGGTAACCGGTGGCCCACACACCCTCAGGTCCTGGGTTTGATTCTCAGTCGGATCAATGTAGAAAATATTCTTTCTACACCTTCTCGGGTCTAGACGATTGTGGTACCTCGGTTGTTTCCATAATACAAGTGCTTAAGCTGCTTGCTCTGGGATCATAGCAATGCATGTGATGTTGTCCCTATCTAAAATAATAAATAAATAAATATTTTACACGCAATTCCCAACAGGGGTAGACAGAGGTCTAGTCTAGACAATTAAGTCCCTTCGATCCACCTTCCACCGAAGCTATATTCGGGACAACGTGACAGTTGGTGAGCCCGCGCCGTCTTCTATGTCTAAGCCAACGATATAATTCGTACATAAATTTTGGAAAAACCGTTTACGAGCCTGCCACTTGGGGACCGAACTCGGTTCTCTTGACTTCCCGGCCACCCAAGCACTTTGGCTATCGTGACTTTTTCACTGTCGAAAATAAATCAAACACTCTTCTGACCCAAAGCGTACTGGATACGGGAGCATGTCTACTATCAAGAACAGAGATCGTGCACGACAAGGTATTTCTGACAATGAATCACACTACGGCACGTCTCGTTATCTCGCTGAAGCTCGCCCCGCGCGTGGGCAGCTCACGTGTCCGTGTATACATGTTACGTGCATGTGTATGTTATATGTATACACGCATACACATGCGTTGTGTGTTCGGTTATACCATTTCAGTTAACAATCAAAAGATTAAAGAAGATTTAATTACGCGATTATATTTTGCTTAGTAATAAAACATATGTGTTGGTTGTTCCTTGGTTTCATTTATAAATTAATGGCTGTGATATGTTTGCAATTTAAAACTGCAAATATATTTAACAACGCAGTTTTATTGATTTTAAAGCATATTTATGCCTTGTCTTAAGTGTCCACCGAGCCACCGTGTAAGACATCGGCAGAGGCAGAGGTCGCGGGCTCGAATCCAGCCCGTGTCAGTTGCAATTTTAAAAACATTTTTTCTCTTTAATTTAATCTATTTAATAAGTTTGAAATAAATGACAAATCATGCCATTGCACAAAATAATTACGTAAGAGAATATTTTATACGTTATATACGACAAAATACGTCTAAACATATTTTCTTATTAAACGACCTGTAAAAGTCCACTGTAGAATGTAGAACACTCCTGTAAAATGAGTCGATAAGGATTGGCAATCGCAGTGCCTGATACCTCGCATCTTAGACCTTGCTGCCTAACAGTCACCTACTTTCTTTTAGTCTGGTATTATTTAAATTAGTTTTGCAGAATAACTATTGCGATTTACTAGAAGAAAGAAGGTGGTAAATTAACATAAAATGAACGAAAATTCTTTGAAAAAAAATTTTAACGTACGGTATTACCTAAAACAACGATTTTTGACTGAAAATTTATATTAATTACTAATAAAAGTACAACATTGCTCGCGATTTAGTGTAAGATCTTAATTTTTGATCTAAATTTCCTGGAATAAAAAAATATTCCGCCTTCCTCTCCCAAGACTCAATACAAAACTATTGCAAATTATACTTACCGTAATTATGCTTATCAGTTTCAAAACTTTTCCACATAAAACAAACCGTTTTTCGAGACAACACAAGCTTACGTGTTATTCTAGACTATGGTTTCTTTTATTGCGCAACCTCATCATTTTTCACGAATCCTCTTCCTCGTCCGTTTCCACTAAATAAATTTTATAAGCTCTCTTTCTCTTCCTCTTCCTTTTTCTCTTCCATATATTAAGAGGAATTTGAGGGGAAAATGATTTTAGGAACAGAACACCGCTGTCTTTTTTCTACTTTGTGACTTTCATTTGGCGTGCATGAGTGTTCACACCGCTTTAGTGTGCGTTACAGCTAAGTCGCAGTGGGAATTTGGATATAGCCATGCCAGGAAATAGTTTATAACATATTTAATCAATAATGAATCGAAATTAGTCACATAATTATATATGCCAATTTATTATTAGAATTAGCACAGTTCAAAATTTTTACAAAAAACATTAAGGTTTGGTTTGTAGAGACTTCAAATATTAATTTTGTCCATAAAGAGTATATTGCATGTCAGATAATTCGGAGCAGTGAGGTTGTGCTCCACTCTTAACTCTAATCTACTCCTGAGCTTAAACTGCCTCTGTCATAACCTACTGGGTCGAATACGCTTCTGTAAATAGATATATTTTAAGAAAATATTTTAAGTAATTTATGACATATTTCGTTAACTTTTGGATTTTCCAAATAGTTGTATTATGTTGTTTTTCTACTTATAAGTCACGATGGCCGAGTTGTTGGGTGGTCGGAATTTCGAGTCGAGGGATCCGAGTTCGATCCCCAGGTGGCAGTACCAATGAGTTTTTAAAAACTTACGTCCTAATTTCATCGTTGGCTTGGACATAAAGGCGGCAACGGGCTCACCACCTGTCACGTTGTCCCGAAAAATATCTTCGGTGAAAGGTGGGTTGAAGGGACTTAATTGTCTAGACTAGACCTCTGTCTACCCCTGTATTGGGAATTGCGTGAAGCTATATTGTTATATATTTTATATTTCTACTTTCTCCTCCTGCTCCTCTCCCCTCTTCCAAACCTGCTCCCACATAACTCATAAAACATCCTATTTCATCCACATCCTCAATTACACTTCTAACAACATCCTCATTCTCTTTCTAATTCAACTTTATTCTAGACTATGACCTATGTCAGTGCCGTATTTCACCATATTTGTATAGCCGGTGTGATGTGATTGAATAATAATAAACATCTAAACTTTTATGTATAGTAATATTAGTCATCATCATTGTCATCTGGCCTGTTAAAGTTCACTGCACGCTGTAGGTCTGTTCCGAACGAGGGAGTTTGCCATAATCGCCACGTCTGGCAAGCGTAAAGGCATATACGTACTTATACGCATATATATACTTTCACATTAGAAGTGTATATTCGTACTGATAGCTCTCTAGAGAAGGACACTACCTCCCCAAGTCACGTAACACCCGACCTGACGAATCCAATTTAAATTAATTCTTGATTAATAAAAGATACATATATTGTAACAGTGGTAGAGCCACGCATCAGCTTTTGTTGTTGCATGAATGTGCCGCCTCGACCGGGGAAGTACCACGACCTCACTGAATACCGGCGTGAAGTAGAAGTCTCACAAACTTCTGCGTTTCGTCTGGTGAGTGCAGGTAACCGGTGGCCCACACACCCTCCGCCCCCAATTATGGGGAGGGGGGCATTCTAAGGGAGGCAACGCATCTGCTAAGCCTCTGGTATTGCGGGTGTTCATGGGCGGCGGTAATCACTTACTATCACGTGAGCCACCTGCTCGTTTGCCTCCCTTTTTCTATAAAAAGAAGTTGAAGATGAAGTAGAAGTCTCACAAACTTCTGCGTTTCGTCTGGTGAGTGCAGGTGACCGGAGGCCCACCCACTCCCCTCCCCCAATTCGGGGGGGGGCGGCGGTAATCACATACCATCACGTGAGCCACATGCTCGTTTGCCTCCCTTTTCCATAAAAAAAAAGATTTATGTACCTGTATAATTGAGGTTAGTTCGATGCAATTTTGGACAAAGTCAAGCCACTGAACATTGCCAATGTCGCAAATGCTACGTCCATTTGCGACTGGTGCATGGAGTACTCAAGGTTGTTGTTGTACTGGTTCGGTATCCGAGGACTGTATGTTTATGTGACGTAAGGTCGATAATGATTAATTGCATTTCCTTGTATTTATAGTCACTATAGCCGAGTAGTTGGGTTAGGCTAGTTGTTCAGAATTTCGAGTCAAGAGACCTGAGTTCGATGCCCAGATGGCAGGCTCGTACGAATGGGTTTTTCAAAAACTTATGTTCGAATTAAATCGTTGGCTTGGACATTAACACGGCGACGGGCTAACCACCTGTCACGTTGTCCCGAAAATATCTTCGGTGGAAGGTGGGTCAAAGGGACTTAATTGTCTAGACTTGACTCTGTCTACCCCTGTATTGGGAATTGCGTGAAGATATATTTTTATATATTAGATATATAATATTTCTTTAAATGATACTATGGAAGATTATTTCATAATCTATTTTTATTTATATTACTTATTTATAACTATATATCCTATACTTTTTTATGATCTTTAAGCATTTGTTAATCGACAGTTAAGCGTGTGATGTGACAGGCCCGAAACCACGCCCGCTTCGTCTCCCGCGCATGTTTTCAGCGTAGTTTTCTTTTCAGTAAGCCGCCCGCCTCCGGACGGCATGCACGTTTCACGTTTTGTTTTCAATATGTAATGTAAAATTAGCTGCGTTAACATAATTCCATGTTAAGGCGTGTGAGTTAGTGTCGAATGGATTATTATAATAGCATTATTTAACTGTTTTCACGTTACAAAATTCAGAAAATTGCTCTATACCATGCAATCACTTTTATGAACAAAAACTTAAAAATCGAGTCCTGTACGTAAATCTTCACGTTAAATGTGGATAAATTTTAGTAGTCTATTTAGGTTATTTGTGTATATGTCTATATTTAGGTATAGCAGTTTTTCTGTTCTATAATCTACATTAATTTAACAAAACATTAAACGTAATTCGAAGATGGATTTTGAGATCGAGTCCATTTGATGACATTATGTAGAGTTATGTATGCGGTAGCAATGAGTGTATTTTTATCAAGTTTCATTTGTGTTTATAATTAATCTGATTTCATTATATAGTTGACAATGAAAATATTACTGTCTGTCGAGTCTGCAAGAAGCAGAGTTTTTTTTCGGCGACAGGCTCACCACCTATTAAGTTGTCCCAAACATGCTGATGTGAAATTTATGTCACGGAGGTCCCTTTGGACGAATGGCGCTCACGCCTGTTTTTATGGTGTCGCCAGCTCTGAGATCCCGGTTCGATTTCCGGTCGGGTCAATGTAGAATACGCCTTTTCTATATTTTCTCGAGTCTGGGTGTTTATGGTACCTTCGTTATTTCTGATTTCATAATACAAGTTCATTAACTGTTTACTTTGGAGCTACATTGCAACATCCGATCCCGAAGTGATAAAATGAAGTTTTTCATATCTATGTATCGGTGTATGTATGCCTTTCGATGTTAATTCTAAGGGGTGATGTAGGCGCGTTTACTTTCCCCTTCTACGGAAATTAATAATTACAAATAAGCAAATCAATCTTCGTCCTTCCTGTCCAAGTTAAGCAGACCTTTTTTGATACATAGTGACAGCACAATATTATACAACTGTATGGCACCATTCCGCTTGCGATATTTGCACGTGGAATGGTGCAATGGTAAAATAATAAATAAATATCTTCAAACCATTCCTAACATAGACGTTGACAGAGGTCCAGACAATTAAGTCTTTTCGACCCACCTTCCACCGTAGACATTTTTGGTGCAATGTGACACCTTATATCCAAGACAACGATGTTATTTGTACTTAAGTTTTTGCAAAAAAAAAACCATTGGAACGAGCCTTGGGGATCGAACTCGGGTCTCCTGATTAGAATTTCGGTCACTCTACCACGCAGCTCGACTATCGGCAGTGGAGCAATGGTGAAATACCATTATATGCATTTTTTACTCTCACAGAGGTAATAAATGACGATCGATACAATTACTAGTGGATGAATTTAGAAGGAATTTCTATGACATGATACGTTGAAAACATTGGGGTTACCGTTTCTATTGTCCTCTATTTTTGACAGAATTTTTGTGATTTTTTTTATTCTTACTTATTTTACCAGAACTTTGGCAGACGGAAGTTTAGACAATTAAGTCCGTGTGATCCTCAAACAATTTCACTTCAGCTTATTTGGAACAAAGAGACAGTTGCTGAGGTCTTCGGTGTCCGAGCAAATAGCACGATGATACTCAACTAGATATTTGTTTGATATAGACAAATACTCATACATTTATAGAAACATCCAAAACTTGAGCGCAAACATTCACGTACAAATT